>CAWUFW010014857.1:0-392051 GCA_963921515.1 Calotriton arnoldi
TACTCTCCTACAACAGGCAACAGGCATTAATCAATGGAAAAGAGGCTTTGGCATTTAGGGACACAGGGGCGAGTGTCACCATGGTGACACAAGACCTTGTGGATCCTGGGCAGATTATACTTGGTGAAATGTACCAAGTGACCAATGCTAGCAATGTCAGAACAGACCATACTCTGGCAGTTGTTAACTTCTCCTGGGGAGGGGTAACTGGCCTTAAGAAGGTTGTGGTGAGTGCAAACCTACCAGTTGAATGCTTGCTTGGCAATGATCTAGAAACTTCAGCTTGGGCAGAAGTGGAGCTCAGGACCCATGCAGAAATGCTGGGCATCCCTGCAGATGTGTTTGCTGTGATCAGGTCACAGAGCAAAATGCCTAACATTGAGCAGGCCTTGGATCCTGGAACAAGGGACCAAGTGCCATCCAAGAGGAGGAGTAGTAGGGTAAAGGCAGTGCCTTCCCCCTTGGCTCAGAAGGAAGATCAGTCTCTTCAGGGAGATGATCTCAGTCCTGAGGAAGGAACTGTCCCAGAGGAGCTTGAGCCTGATCAGGTTGAGTTCTTAGGGACAGGGGGCCCTTCCAGGGCAGATCTGAGCCAGGAGCAGCAGAGCTGCCCCTCTCTTGAACCCCTCAGACAGCAAGCTGCTGCTGAGGCTGCTGGGAATGCTAGTGGTCCCCATAAAATGTATTGGGATGATGGACTCTTGTACTCAGAGTGTAGAGACCCCAAGCCTGGTGCCACCAGGAGGTTGGTTATACCTCTGAAGTTCAGGGGCTTCCTATTGACCCTAGCCCATGACATTCCTCTAGCAGGTCACCTGGGCCAGAACAAGACTTGGGACAGAATTGTCTCTCACTTTCACTGGCCCCACATGTCTGAAGACACCAAGGAGTTTTGTCGCTCCTGTGTAACCTGCCAAGCCAGTGGGAAGGCAGGTGGCACCACAAATGCCCCCCTGATACCACTACCTGTGGTGGGGGTACCCTTTGAAAGGGTGGGGATTGACATTGTTGGTCCCATGGATCCCCAAACAGCATCTGGGCACAGGTCTATCCTGGTGGTGGTGGACCATGCCACTAGGTACCCAGAGGCTATTCCCCTTAGGACCACTACCGCACCTGTGGTGGCAAGAGCCCTCCTAGGAATTTTCTCAAGAGTGGGCTTCCCTAAGGAGGTTGTATCAGACAGGGGTGCTAACTTTATGTATGGATACTTGAAGGCAATGTGGAAGGAGTGTGGAGTGACTTACAAGTTCACCACACCCTATCACCCACAATGCAATGGTTTAGTTGAGAGATTCAACAAAACCTTAAAGGGCATGATTAAAGGGCTCCCAGAAAAGCTTAGGCGAAGATGGGACATACTCTTGCCCTGCCTTTTGTTTGCATACAGGGAGGTGCCTCAAAAGGGGTTGGCTACAGCCCTTTTGAACTTTTGTTTGGTCACCCTGTCAGGGGTCCATTGTGCTTGGTGAAGGAAGGATGGGAGTTACCTCTCAAGCCCCCAAAGCAAGACATAGTGGACTACGTACTTGGTCTCCGCTCCAGGATGGCTGAGTACATGAAAAAGGCAACTAAAAACCTTGAGGCTAGCCAGGAATTACAAAAAGCCTGGCATGACCAAAAGGCTGTACTGACTGTTTACCAGGCAGGACAGAAGGTGTGGGTGTTGGAACCAGTGGCCCCAGCAGCTCTCCAAGACACCCAGGAGTCCCCACAGGGTTCTCCATGTCAACAGACTGAAGCCATATGTGGACAGGGCAGACATGGGCTTGCTCATGGCTACTGATGAGGGACAGGAGGAAGAGAGTGACCCACTCCCTGACCTGCTTTCACAGAACCCTGATGATGGGTCAGTGGATGGTGTAGCCTTGGCAGGCAGCCTCACTGCTCAGCAGCAAACTGATTGCAGACAAGTGCTCAATCAGTACAGACATATGTTCTCTCTGACTCCAAGTCAGACCACCTGGTGCACTCATGAAGTGGACACTGGGGACAGTCTGCCTATTAAAAATAAGATTTATAGGCAACCTGACCATGTCAGGGACTGTATCAGGACAGAAGTCCAGAAAATATTGGATTTGGGAGTTATTGAACCCTCAGATAGCCCTTGGGCTAGTCCAGTGGTCCTTGTGCCAAAACCTCACACCAGTGGTGGGAAAAGAGAGATGAGGTTTTGTGTGGACTACAGGGGTCTCAATGCAGTCACTAGGACTGATGCCCATCCAATACCTAGGGCAGATGAGCTAATAGACACTTTGGCCTCAGCCAAGTATCTAAGCACATTTGACCTAACAGCTGGCTACTGGCAGATCAGGCTAGCTGATGATGCAAAGCCAAAAACAGCATTCTCAACCCCTAGTGGGCATTATCAATTTGTGGTAATGCCCTTTTGTCTGAAGAATGCACCTGCCTCTTTCCAAAGGTTGGTGAATACAGTTCTCACAGGTCTGGAAGCCTACAGTGCAGCTTATCTTGATGATATTGCTGTCTTTAGCTCCACCTGGGAGGATCACCTGGTCCACCTAAGGAATGTTTTTGAGGCCCTGCAAAAGGCAGGCCTCACTATCAAGGCCACCAAGTGCCAGATAGGGCAGAGTCAGGTTGTGTACCTGGGCCACCTTGTGGGTGGAGGCCAGGTTCAACCACTGCAGAGCAAAATCCAGACCATCATGGACTGGGTTGCTCCAACTACCCAGACTCAGGTGAGAGCCTTCTTAGGCCTGACTGGGTACTATAGGAGATTTGTCAAGGGGTATGGATCAATAGTGACACCCCTGAATGACTTAGCTTCCAAGAAAATGCCCAAAAAGGTTCAGTGGACAGCTAGCTGTCAAAAGGCATTTGATGACCTGAAGCAGGCGATGTGCACTGCTCCCATTCTCCAGAGTCCTGATTACTCCAAGAAGTTCATTGTCCAAACAGATGCATCTGAACTGGGGGTTGGGGCTGTACTGTCACAAATGAATGATGAAGGTCAGGATCAGCCAGTAGCTTTCATTAGCAGAAGGCTGACCCCTAGAGAGAAACGTTGGTCAGCCATAGAGAGGGAGGCCTTTGCTGTGGTTTGGGCTCTGAAGAAGTTGAGGCCATACTTGTTTGGTACTCACTCCCTTGTTCAAACAGACCACAAGCCCCTCCTATGGCTAAACCAAATGAAGGGTGAAAACCCCAAACTGCTTAGGTGGTCCATTTCCCTACAGGGGATGGACTTTACAGTGGAACATAGACCTGGGAGTAACCATGACAATGCAGATGGACTCTCTAGGTACTTCCACTTAGAACATGAAGACTCAACTGGTCAAGGTTAGTTTAATGTCTCTGTGTTTGGGGGGGTTGTGTAGGAGAGTAGGATCTGCTTCACATGGGTACCCCCACTTTTTACTGATGCTTCACTGTTTTTCGACTTTAGTCTGGCTGGGGCCCTGCTAATCAGAACCCCAGCCTAGCTGCTTCATCTCTAAAAGGGTTTCAATGTACCTTAGGTACATCTTTGATTGGAATCTGGAGTGCCCTTATAAGTCCCTAGTATATGGTATACTATGTACCCAGGGCATAGGTACCCCAGAGGTCCGCCAGGGGCTGAAGCATGTATTATGCCACCCCTGGAAGGCCAGCCAAAATGACACCACAGGTCTGCTACTGCAGCCTGGGTAAGGTGGTGCATGCACCCCCTTACTGTGATATAGGCTACCTATATCACTACCATTGCACACACATATAAACCTATAAGTCACTCCTATTGCAGGCCTTAACAATCCTAAAGGCAGAGTGCTTGGTTTTTATGTGAGAGGGTGCCCCTGCATGAGCAGAGCCCTTCTGCAGTGTTCGGAGTCCCTCCTCTGATGCTGTTTGTGGTACAGCCTGACCATATACTCTTAAGTGCATTATTTCCTCGCGGTACAATGCTAACTTTGGACTGGCTGCACCAAAACATGTCGTGTTTGGTGTCAAACATCTTGGAATACTACCCCCCCACCAGTCCTGGCGGCAGGGGTAGCATTCCACCGTTCTAGAGGGAGAGACATGTACCCACCGACCTACCCGGTAACTTCTTTACAGAGCCCTGGCATCACAAAATGGATGCCGCTGCCACAGACACGGGTCTGGCCTCCTGCTGCTGAAACTCCGGCAGGGGAGGCCTGGACAATAGGTTTCCTGTCAAAGGGAGTTGTAACCACCTCCCCAGACAGGATAGTGTGTATTGGGGCTGGGCTGGAGCACTCTCTGGTGCTTTGAAGTCCTGCACTGGGGGCACATTTGGTGTCCCTGTGCATATGCCAGTTCAAACCGGTTGCAGGGGCTAACTGCCCCTGCTCTGGCGTGAAACTGGACAAAGGGAATGGGTGTAACCACCCCTCTTTCCTGACCCTCCCATAGGTGGGTCCCCAGAGTATGTCCAACCCCCTAACTTAGTATAAATATGGGACCCCAGTCCTTAGGACTTTAGATTACCCTGAACAAAACTCTGAAGCTGAATCCTGGACCTTCGACACTCTACTTTAAGATTAGAGGACTGAAGAATCTCCCTTGGGGTAAAGGAGTGACTCCCCTGTTTGGCAGGGACCTAAGAAGCAATTGTCCGGTCTGCATCGCTGAAGCTCCCGCCGGACGCCGAAGTCTTTGCATCACCAGAGGTGGATTTCCAGACTTCCCCGAGGCTGCCCTGAGTCCCCAGCGAAGCTGAGGCCCCTAGCTGTTGTGGGTAATGTGGGACCGTGACCCCTGGACACCAAGAACTTTTGCAAGTGCATCCTCTTCCTGGTCTCCCACAAAGTTGTGCTTGGGCTCCATGTAGTCCCCGCCTCCAGCACCGACTGCACCGAAGATCAGTGGCCTCCACTCCACGAGTGTCCTGTAAGCCAGCTCCAAGTGCGTCCACTCGAGGCTCCTTCGTGGTCGCTAGTCCGTTGGCTAGTGGGCCCTCCCGAAGGTAACTCTTCTTCTGCTTGGACTTTCCTGGTTGCTCCAGAGGTGCCCTGACTTACCTTTGCTGTGTGAGTCCCCCAGACCTTGCTGGTCTGCATCAACGTCCGTTCTTCATTTCCACGTGACTTGCCGTTGCCAAGGCTTGTTGGGTCCAATCTGGTCACCGACACCGCAGCAATCGACAGACGTTGTGGGACAGCTCGAATCCAGCTCCTGGTTGTCGTTGACGCCTCCTGGACCTCGCGGCTGAAGAGTCAAGACGACCGTCAACCTACCTGAAGCACCCGACATCGGTGGGCATCTGCTCATCGCCTTCCTGGTCACTGGCTAGTGACCCAGACTCTGTCCCCTCTGCTTTCAGGTTCTTCAGATCTTCGATCCACCCTTGGATCCACCCGAACACTTTCCACTTGGTCGCCAGCAGCACTTTGCAGCAGATCGCCATTGAAAACGACGACGAAACCCGACCCCGAAAGACACCTATGCACCCGGATTATCTGGGTGAGGTAACTCGAGTACTCCGGTGCTCTCGTGGGTTTTGACTCTAGAACAGCCTAGTTCTAAAGGGGTTTGCTCCAAGTCCTCCTCTAAGAGTCCTTTTTCTTTAAAACTCCAACCGCGACATTCCCCATAGAAGTCAACGGCAGCTCGCGGCTGTGTTCTCACACTGCACGCGTCCCCCGTGGGTCCCCTGTGTCACTACCTTGGGTGGTTCCTTGAGGGCCAAGCACTTCTACAGGCTCTAGGCCTTGTGTCTAGCTCAGTCGTGGTTCTTATACCACTTTATTGGTATATGGTTTGGTACGCCCCTAGGGCTCAAACGTGTATTTGTGCTATTACTGTTGATATTCGACTTGTAACTTATGTACTTCGAACTCTAGCCTCATAAAGAGACTACAGTGGTGTGTTTAAGACTAAATACATATATTTTAAATATATACCTGGTGTGGTCCTCTTTCATTTGGTCACTCAAGAGATTATAGACTGGTAAAACAAGCTGCTTCACATTCCTTCAAGACTTAGCCTGAAGGCTGCTCTCCATAGCTACCACTAGGATAGCTTTCAATAAAGGTTGACTTTAACCTATCTCCAATAAGGGGTTGTTTGGACTGGTGCAAGGTGCCCACTATAATTAGTGGACAGCATATACCAGGCCAACTTCTCACACCCCTCTTGCCTCTTTCTGCATCACTCTTCCCTCGTTCTGCACCTCTCTTGCCTCTGTCTTCACCACTCTTCTATCTTTCTTCACATCTTTTGCCTGTTTCTGCGACTCTCTTGAGTCTTTCTGCTGTTCTCTTGCCTCCTGCACCTCTGATGCTTTTTTCTGCACTTCTCTTGCCAATTTCTGTACCCTTCTTGCTTCTTTCTGCACCTGTTTGTTCTTTCTGCACTGCTCTTGCTTCTTTCTGCACCTCTCTTCTGAATTTCTGCTCCCCCACACCTCTTTCTGCACCCCTCTTCCCTCTTTCTGTACCTCTCTTGTCTCTGTCTGCACCCCTGTTCCCTCTTTCTGCACCACTTTTGCCTCTTTCTCCAACTCTCTTGCCTCTTTCTGCAGTTCTCTTGCCTCCTTCTGCACCTCTGATGCTGCTTTCTGCACTTCTCTTGCCAATTTCTGCACCCCTCTTGCTTCTTTCTGCACCTCTGTTGGTTCTTTCTGCACTGCTCTTGCTTCTTTCTGCACCTCTCTTCTGAATTTCTATACCCCTCTGACCTCTTTCTGCACCCCTCTTTCTTCTTTCTGTACCTCTCTTGCCTCTGTCTGCACTCCTGTTCCCTCTTTCTGTACCTCTTTTGCCTGTTTCTGCAACTCTCTTGCCTCTTTCTGCAGATCTCTATCGTCCTTCTGCACCTCTGATGCTTCTTTCTGCACTTCTCTTGCCAATTTCTGCACCCATCTTCCTTCTTTCTGCACCTCTGTTAGTTCTTTCTGCACTGCTCTTACTTAATTTTGCAGCCCTCTTGCAAATTCTGCACCCCTCTTGCCTCTTTTTGCACCCCTCTTCCCTCTTTCTGCAACTCTCTTGCCTCTGTCTGCTCCCCTCTTCTCCCTTTCTGCACCTCTTTTGCTAGTTTCTGCAACTTTCTTGCCTCTTTCTGCAGTTCTCTTGCCTCCTTCTGTACTTCTGTTGCTTCTTTCTGCACTTCTCTTGCCTCTTTCTGCACCCCTCTAGCCTCTTTCTGCGCACCTGTTCCTTCCTTCTGCACTTCTCTTTCTTCTTTCTGTACCTCACTTGCTTCTTTCTGCACCCCTATTGCCTCTTTCTGTGCCCCTCTTCCCTCTTTCTGCATCTCTCTTACCTCTTACTGCACCTCGCTGCCTCTTTTTGCACTTCTCTTGCCTCTCTCTGCACCTCTGTTGCTTCTTTCTGCACTTTTCTTGCTTATTTTTGCACATCTCTTACCTCTTTCTGCACCCCTCTTCCCTCTTTCTGCACCCCTCTTGCCTCTGTCTGCACCCCTGTTCCCTCTTTCTGCACCTCTTTTGCCTGTTTCTGCAAATCTCCTGCCTTTTTCTGCAGTTCTCTAGACTCCTCCTGCACCTCTGTTGCATCTTTCTGCACTTCTCTTGCCTCTTTTTGCACCCCTCTTGCCTCTTTCTGCACCTCTGTTATTTCTTTCTGCACTGCCCTTGCTTCATTTTGCACCTCTCTTGCAAATTTCTGCACCCCTCTTGTGTCTTTCTGCACCCCTCTTCCCTCTCTCTGCACCTCTCTTGCCTCTGTCTGCACCCCTCTTCTCTCTTTCTGCACCTCTTTTGCCTGTTTCTGCAACTCTCTTGCGTCTTTCTGCAGTTCTCTTGCTTCCTTCTGTACCTCTGTTGCTTCTTTCTGCACTTCTCTTGCCTCTTTCTGCACCCCTTTAGGCTCTTTCTGCACACCTGTTGCTTTTTCTGTACTTCTCTTGCTTCTTTCTGTACCTCACTTGCTTCTTTCTGCACCCCTCTTGCCTCTTTCTGCATCCCTCTTTCCTCTTTCTGCACTTCTCCTGCCTCTTTCTGCACCTCTGTTGCTTCTCTCTGCACTTCTCTTTCTTCTTTCTGTGCCTCTCTTGTTCTTTCTACAGCCGTATTGCCTCTCTCTGCACCTCTCTTCCCTCTTTCTGCACTTCTCTTGCCTCTTTCTGCACCTCTTTTGCTTCTTTCTGGCTTCTCAGCTGCACCTCGGTTGGTTCTTTCTGCACTGCTCTTGCATTTTTCTGCACCTCTCTTGCTTCTTTCCTCACCCCTGTTGCCTCTTTCTACACTCGTCTTCCCTCTTTCTGCAACTCTCCTCTCTCTTTGTTCACCTCTCTTGCCTCTTTCTGCATTTCTCTTGCCTCTTTTTGCACCCCTCTTGCCTCTTTCTGCACCTCTGTTAGTTCTTTCTGCAAGGCTCTTGCTTCATTTTGCACCTCTCTTGCAAATTTCTGCACCCCTCTTGCCTCTTTCTGCACCACTCTTCCCTCGTTCTGCACCTCTCTTGCCTCTGTCTGCACCACTCTTCTATCTTTCTTCACCTCTTTTGCCTGTTTCTGCAACTCTCTTGAGTCTTTCTGTAGTTCTCTTGCATCCTTCTGCACCTCTGTTGCTTCTTTCTGCACTTTTCTTGCTAATTTCTGCACCTCTCTTACCTCTTTCTGCACCCCTCTTCCCTCTCTCTGCACCTCTCTTGCCTCTGTCTGCACCCCTGTTCCCTCTTTCTGCACCTCTTTTGTCTGTTTCTGCAACTGCCCTGCATTTTTCTGCAGTTCTCTAGACTCCTCCTGCACCTCTGTTGCATCTTTCTGCACTTCTCTTGCCTCTTTTTGCACCCCTCTTGCCTCTTTCTGCACCTCTGTTAGTTCTTTCTGCAGTGCTCTTGCTTCATTTTGCACCTCTCTTGTAAATTTCTGCACCCCTCTTGCCTCTTTCTGCACCCCTCTTCCCTCTCTCTGCACCTCTCTTGCCTCTGTCTGCACCCCTCTTCTCTCTTTCTGCACCTCTTTTGCCTGTTTCTGCAACTCTCTTGTGTCTTTCTGCAATTCTCTTGCCTCTTTCTGCACCCCTCTAGGCTCTTTCTGCACACCTGTTGCTTTTTCTGCCCTTCTCTTGCTTCTTTCTGTACCTCACTTGCTTCTTTCTGTACCTCACTTGCTTCTTTCTGCACCCCTCTTGCCTCTTTCTGTATCCCTCTTCCCTCTTTCTGCACTTCTCCTGCCTCTTTCTGCACCTCTGTTGCTTCTTTCTGTACTTCTCTTGCCTCCTTCTGTACCTCTCTTGTTCTTTCTACAGCCCTATTGCCTCTTTCTGCATCCTCTTCCCTCTTTCTGCACCTCTCTTGTCTCTTTGTGTACCTCTCTTGCCTCTTTCTGCACTTCTCTTGCCTCTTTCTGTACCTCTTTCGCTTCTTTCTGGCTTCTCGGCTGCACCTCGGTTGGTTCATTCTGCACTGCTCTTGCTTTTTTCTGCACCTCTCTTGCTTCCTTCCTCACCCCTGTTGCCTCTTTCTGCACTCGTCTTCCCTCTTTCTGCACCTCTCTTGTCTCTTTGTTCACCTCTCTTGCCTCTTTCTGTACTTCTCTTGCCTCTTTTTGCACCCCTCTTGCCTCTTTCTGCACCTCTGTTAGTTCTTTCTGCAAGGCTCTTGCTTCATTTTGCACCTCTCTTGCAAATTTCTGCACCCCTCTTGCCTCTTTCTGCATCACTCTTACCTCGTTCTGCACCTGTCTTGCCTCTGTCTGCACCACTCTTCTATCTTTCTTCACCTCTTTTTCCTGTTTCTGCGACTCACTTGAGTCTTTCGGCTGTTCTCTTGCCTCCTTCTGCACCTCTGATGCTTTTTTCTGCACTTCTCTTATCAATTTCTGCACCCTTCTTGCTTCTTTCTGCACCAGTTTGTTCTTTCTGCACTGCTCTTGCTTCTTTCTGCACCTATCATCTGAATTTCTGCTCCCCCCTCACCTCTTTCTGCACCCCTCGTCCCTCTTTCTGTACCTCTCTTGTCTCTGTCTGCACCCCTGTTCCCTCTTTCTTCACCTCTTTTGCCTCTTTCTCCAACTCTCTTGCCTCTTTCTACCAGTTCTCTTGCCTCCTTCTGCACCTCTGATGCTGCTTTCTGCACTTCTCTTGCCAATTTCTGCACCCCTCTTGCTTCTTTCTGTACCTCTGTTGGTTCTTTCTGCACTGTTCTTGCTTCTTTCTGCACCTCTCTTCTGAATTTCTGCACCCCTCTGACCTCTTTCTGCACCCCTCTTCCTTCTTTCTGTTCCTCTCTTGCCTCTGTCTGCACTCCTGTTCCCTCTTTCTGCACCTCTTTTGCCTGTTTCTGCACCTCTCTTGCCTCTTTCTGCAGTTCTCTATTGTCCTTCTGCACCTCTGATGCTTCTTTCTGCACTTCTCTTGCCAATTTCTGCACCCATCTTGCTTCTTTCTGCACCTCTGTTAGTTCTTTCTGCACTGCTCTTACTTAATTTTGCAGCCCTCTTGCAAATTCTGCACCCCTCTTGCCTCTTTCTGCACCCCTCTTCCCTCTTTCTGTACCTCTCTTGCCTCTGTCTGCTCCCCTCTTCTCCCTTTCTGCACCTCTTTTGCTGGTTTCTGCAACTTTCTTGCCTCTTTCTGCAGTTCTCTTGCCTCCTACTGTACTTCTGTTGCTTCTTTCTGCACTTCTCTTGCCTCTTTCTGCACCCCTCTAGCCTCTTTCTGCACACCTGTTCCTTCCTTCTGCACTTCTCTTTCTTCTTTCTGTACCTCACTTGCTTCTTTCTGCACTTTTCTTGCTTATTTCTGCACCTCTCTTACCTCTTTCTGCACCCCTCTTCCCTCTTTCTGCACCTCTCTTGCCTCTGTCTGCACCCCTGTTCCCTCTTTCTGCACCTCTTTTGCCTGTTTCTGCAACTCTCCTGCCTTTTTCTGCAGTTCTCTAGACTCCTCCTGCACCTCTGTTGCATCTTTCTGCACTTCTCTTGCCTCTTTTTGCACCCCTCTTGCCTCTTTCTGCACCTCTGTTATTTCTTTATGCACTGCTCTTGCTTCATTTTGCACCTCTCTTGCAAATTTCTGCACCCCTCTTGCGTCTTTCTGCACCCCTCTTCCCTCTCTCTGCACCTCTCTTGCCTCTGTCTGCACCCCTCTTCTCTCTTTCTGCACCTCTTTTGCCTGTTTCTGCAACTCTCTTGCGTCTTTCTGCAGTTCTCTTGCCTCCTTCTGTACCTCTGTTGCTTCTTTCTGCACTTCTCTTGCCTCTTTCTGCACCCCTCTAGGCTCTTTCTGCACACCTGTTGCTTTTTCTGTACTTCTCTTGCTTCTTTCTGTACCTCTCTTGCTTCTTTCTGCACCCCTCTTGCCTCTTTCTGCATCCCTCTTTCCTCTTTCTGCACTTCTCCTGCCTCTTTCTGCACCTCTGTTGCTTCTTTCTGCACTTCTCTTGCTTCTTTCTGTGCCTCTCTTGTTCTTTCTACAGCCCTATTGCCTCTCTCTGCACCTCTCTTCCCTCTTTCTGCACCTCTCTTGTCTCTTTGTGCACCTCTCTTTCCTCTTTCTGCACTTCTCTTGCCTCTTTCTGCACTTCTTTTGCTTCTTTCTGGCTTCTCGGCTGCACCTCGGTTGGTTCTTTCTGCACTGCTCTTGCATTTTTCTGCACCTCTCTTGCTTCTTTCCTCACCCCTGTTGCCTCTTTCTACACTCGTCTTCCCTCTTTCTGCAACTCTCTTCTCTCTTTGTTCACCTCTCTTGCCTCTTTCTGCATTTCTCTTGCCTCTTTTTGCACCCCTCTTGCCTCTTTCTGCACCTCTGTTAGTTCTTTCTGCAAGGCTCTTGCTTCATTTTGCACCTCTCTTGCAAATTTCTGCACCCCTCTTGCCTCTTTCTGCACCACTCTTCCCTCGTTCTGCACCTCTCTTGCCTCTGTCTGCACCACTCTTCTATCTTTCTTCACCTCTTTTGCCTGTTTCTGCAACTTTCTTGAGTCTTTCTGCAGTTCTCTTGCCTCCTTCTGTACCTCTGTTGCTTTTTCTGCACTTCTCTTGCTTCTTTCTGTACCTCACTTGCTTCTTTCTGCACCCCTCTTACCTCTTTCAACACCCCTCGTCCCTCTATCTGCACCTCTGTTGCCTGTTTCTGCACCTTGTTTTTTTTTTTAAACTCTTTTTATTGGCATTTTATTCTTATACAGGGTGCTTACATCCTAGCAATTTAGTGAGAAACACTTCAATACAAATTCTGCATACGATGCATTTCGTAGATATTATGACAATCAGAATGGACATACATTAGACCACTTTAAAATTCTTTGTTATTGGAATTGGTATGTTGTTGAGCTCCATTCGATTGTAAGTCACAAACTGTATGCTGTTTTGTCCCTTTTGTGTTGGTCTGTTGTATTGGTGATATAAACTACCTCGAGTTGTACCTAAAGACTGTAAGGAACATAACTCAACAATATGGGTATCTAGAACTGGGATTCATCGCATGGGAACTGTCTCGCTGTAATGAGGGCGGGGAGTCCAAGAAGCTAGTGACAGTTTTAATACATGTAGTGCAGGGTGTGGGATGCGGGCACCTATGTGTGTCGTGTAAGATACTTGTCACTTTCAGGTTATGAGCTATCCTCGATCATGGGTCACTGCGAAAGGGTGGCGCGCTGTGCGCTCTCTCGGGGTGCCCCTGTTGCTGGTGGCGAGGTGGCCTGCTCATGGGGGTCTTCTGTTGCAAGGTGTTTGATGCATGGAGTAATGTCACCCATTGCATGGAGATGTGATGGTTACGCATTCCCCGCAGCTCTTCAGATCGAAG
Organism: Calotriton arnoldi; assembly: GCA_963921515.1. Taxonomy (NCBI): domain Eukaryota; kingdom Metazoa; phylum Chordata; class Amphibia; order Caudata; family Salamandridae; genus Calotriton; species Calotriton arnoldi. Next base: position 12,683 of record CAWUFW010014857.1, read on the forward strand.
AAGCTCCTCCTCTGCGGCCCCCCACTTGCTTAACGCACCCCTCCAGGCCTCAATTGGTGGCCCTTCCGGGGCTCTCCAATGCATGGCTATGCATCTTTTGGCAAGCATGATCGACAGGGCGGCAAAACGCGTCTCTACTTTCTGTTGCTTACGGCGCCTGGTGATGCCTAGCGAGCAAGCCTCCCACGTATTAAGATCTGTGAGTCTCGTGACCTCTAGTAATGTGGCATGAATCGTAGCCCAGTATGAGTGGAGCGCTGGGCAGCCCCAAAACATGTGAATAAAGGACGCGCCCGGTTCCGGGCATCTAGGGCATGTAAAGCGCGTGTTGAGGTAATAGCGCTGAAGGCGTTCAGGGGTGAGGTATGCGTGGTGTAAAATATGGTATTGTATGTTTTTGAACCGGTAATTACGGGACACTTTTTTGGGAAACTCCAGGGCTCGCTCCCACTCTTTGTCGTGGAGGGGCCTCTGATAATCCTCCTCCCATTTGTCTCGGAGAGGAGTGAGGGAGATCGCATCCAGTTCGCGCACCGCTTTATATAACCATGTCACTAAATGTAGTAGCTGTAATTTGGCGAGGGCTATTCATCGCCTACCGGATCCCCAGATCAATGTGACGAGGAGGGCATCCAGCCCACGGAAGAAGGAGTGAGGAGGGACTACCGGTAAATTGGCAAAGAAGTATAGTAATCGTGGCACTAGGATCATTTTGGCCACTGCAATTTTCCCTATGGGAGCCAGTGGGAGTTCCTTCCAGAAGTTTACCGAAGACCGAGCCCCAGCCAGTGCCCTGCGATGGTTCCCCTCGTATATATCTTGAGGCGAGTGATAGAGCCTAACGCCCAGGTAACGGACTGCATCATTGCTCCATGGTATCTGTAGGCCACCTATTAGTAGGTGCTGGGGAGGGAGGTCTCTTGAGAGTGGGTATATTGTGGACTTACTCCAGTTGACCCTAAGCCCTGCCACCCTCTCAAAGTCGCGCAGGGTGTCCAGAATAGGAGGGAGGTCTGATGTGATGTCACGAACGTAATGAGCACATCGTCGGCATATAGCGACACTGCGTGGACTGTGCCTGCGATAGGAATGCCCCATGTCTCACCCTCCCTGCGAAGACAGATCGTGAGTGGTTCCATCGCTATCATGAAAAGTAGGGGGGAAAGCGGGCACCCTTGCCTAGCGCCCCTGAGGATTAGGAACGACACCAACATGTACGGCCCCATCTTTACCCTGGAGGACGGATTTGTGTATATGACCTTAGTGTATGCCAGCAGGTGTGGGCCTACTCCCATCCACTGCAGAACCCCAAAGAGGTATGGCCAACTCAGGGTATCGAAAGCCTTTTCAAGGTCCTGGACCAGGCACGCCGCCCGCGGGAAATGTCCGCTCATCCGGTCCTGGGCGTGAAACAGGCGTCTAATGTTATGGGAGGTGTTTTTATTGGGCACAAACCCACATTGATCTGGGTGTATCAGGGTTGGGAGGAGCACGGTGTATCTTTCTGCCAGAATTTTCCCAAAGGTTTTATAGTCTGCTGGCAGGAGGGCTATCGGCCCCACGAGGTGGGGTCCCTGTCCGGCTTAGGAAAGGATACTATTACTGATTCACTCATGGACTGTGGGAGAGCTCCCTCCTCTAAGGCCGACTGATATACTTTTACCAGTTGCGGCACCAGATGTGTGGAGAATGTACGATAAAACTCCAGGGGAAAGCCGTCCAGGCCCGGTGCCTTACAGGTAGCCAGTGCCTGCAATGCCTGTTTAATGTCCGTCGCCGCAATTTTCTTGTCATGCTCGCGTCGATCAGGCCGTGCTATTCTGGGTATGGGGAGCGCTTGGAGAAAGCAATGCAGGGCCTCTGGGTCTGCCGCGGCTGGGGTCGCGTATAGCTGTGTGTAGTGTTGCTGGAAGACGTCCAAGATGGACGCTTGCGAGAATACCAAGGTGCAGGCGGCGTTGCGGATTGCTGTAATCGCGGGTAGGGTGGTGTTGTGTTTTACCAGCCAAGCTAGTAGCGCCCCAGCTCTGTTGCCCTCTTTGTGCAACCTCGTTGTGTGCGCCCTAAAATTATATCTGCGGAGGTCCGCCAGTGTCTCTGCATACACCGTTTTGGCGCCAGTTATTTGAACCAGTGTGGCTTCCCCCCTATCCGCCGCTTGCGTTAATTTGGCCAGCTCGCGCTCCTTTGCAACTATGCTGTGTTCTACGGTTTTGTGGACCCCTGAGATATGTTGTATGCATGCGCCTCTAAGTACTACTTTAAATGCGTTCCATTCCGCTGCTCGCGTGGACGCAGAGTGCTCATTTTCTGTAAAGTAATTTCGTATGTGCGTCGTCTGTGTTTCTATGAAAACTGGGTCTTCTAGGCAATCTGTGGGCAGACGCCAAGTGGGGACCGGGGGTCTAGGCGGGCGCCACGCTAGGGAGATCATATGGGCATCATGATCAGACAGGACTCTACCCAGGTATTCAGTCTCCTGTAGTTTGGAGAGGATAGGAGAGGAGCAGAGGAAACAGTCCAGGCGTACCCTGAGATTATGTGGAATTGAGTGGAATGAATAGAGGCGCAGACTCGGATGTTTGGATCGCCAAGCATCAGTCAAGGCCCAGTGTGCCGTCCAGTTCGCAAAGCGCGCCGCCTGCGCTGCTATGGGAGAGGCGGGATGCGGAGGGTAGGACCTGTCTAGGGTGACGTCCTGTACACAGTTAAAGTCACCGCCCAGAATCCATGGGGCTTGAGTGTATGCGCTTAAGGGGCGCGAAAGCATGTCCCAAAATTTCCCCTGATCTGTGTTCGGCACGTAGATGCTTCCCAGTACCACGGGCTGGCCATCTAAAAGCCCATGCAGGAGCGCGTATCTGCCCTCCGCATCTACTGCTCGGGATAGCTCTTGAAACTGAACCCCTGGGCGCAGCCAAATAAGAGTCCCACTCGTGTAGGCGGAATAGGTTGTGGCGCAGAAGACCCCTTGCCAGCGCCTGTGCAGCTTCTCCAGTTCAGTTGTTACTAGGTGCATTTCTTGCAGCAGAGTGATCTGCGCATTCTGCCGCTTTATATAGGCATATACTGCATAGCGTTTGCGCGCCATGTGCATCCCTCGAACATTCAAGGTGAGGATGGTGATGTTTCCCTTATGTGCCATGTTGCAGTGTAGGGGATCGGAGGGGGGTGGGGTCCCTGAACGCTGTGTCGTGCCACAGTCCCTTGCCCTGTCTGAGTCTGATTTCCTGATTCACATGTGCCTGCAGCACCTCTACATTACGCTATTGCATACATAGTGAAGTGAGGAGTAACTTTTTAAGGGAGAACTTCGGGGATGGGGAACTATCCCAATTCTGGGGACCTATCGCAACCGGCGATACGTCCAAACTCATATTAGCACTCTAAGAGAACTGTGAACTATTAGGGGGGCGGCTGCGTGCTGCTGCTAGGCGTCACTCATTAGTGGCATTTGCAGGATTATTTCGCACCTGGTGGTCTAGGGATGCGTGAGCTAACTCTGGTCACGCTATGTGACTTGCCAGAGGTCTTGTGTTGCGTTATAGTATGTAACACTGGGCTAACTTACGTGTGTGAACCGTTGGGTACCAATCATATCAGTGTATCTGCAGTTTGTGGCGTGACCAACGGCGGGGTTATGGAGTCCACTCGGGATACCGTTCCATCACTGCACTCTTCCTCTCCAGACAAGAAGATATGGGGACCACCGTCCGAGTCCGTGGTAGGTGAGGATGGTCGAAGCTCCGCTACAGCCTGCAGGGCCTTTCTTCGTTCGGCAGCAATCTGCTCTAGGTCTGGGGATCCTGTGGACTGTACTTTCCCACCAGGGGTGGCCCTTCTATGCTGTTTCTTCGGGCGACGCCTGTTGCCACGCTGCGTCCTAGGACGTCGGTCGACTGTTTCATACTTGTTAGGGATCTTCTGACAGTGCTGATCCGCCCAGTCGCGGGCTTCTTCCGCGCTCGTGAAAAATATGGTAGACTCAGCATGCATGACTTTAAGATGGGCTGGGAACAGTAGAGAGTATTGTATTCCCTCCATCCGCAGGTGGTGCTTGACGTCTAGGAATGTAGCCCTCTGGCGCTGCACCACACGGGCATAGTCCGGGAAGAACATTATTTGTTTGTTTTCCACATGGATGGGGCCATGCTGTCTGGCCACTCTGAGCACCGCATCTCTGTTCTTGAAATGTAGAAATTTTGCCAGCATCAGGCGAGATGGAGCACCCGGCGGGGGTTTTTGTGCCGGTACTCTGTGCGCCCTCTCAATGGAGAAGAATGCAGTCTGATCTGCGGTCGGCGTATAGGACTTGGTCCATGCCTCCATATAATTGATGGGGTCCTTGCCTTCCATCCCCTCTGGGAGACCCAGGACCCAGATGTTGGACTGTCTCGAGCACCCTTCAAGGTCGTCCATGCGCTCCTCTATAGACTTCATGCACCCTAAGAGGGTCTGAATTGATTCTTGATGAGTTTTGACTGCGGGCTGCATGGTGGTAAGTACTTTCTCCCCCTCTGAAACTTTTTCTGCGAGCTTGCAATGGCCGTCCCTGATCAAGGTGATGTTCGTAGTGATGGACCCCAGTCTCTCCTCCATGGACACTCTTGAATGTTCAATGGCCACCAATACTTTGTCCATCTTTTTGGAGAGGGTCAGTTCTTCAGGGTCATGGCATCTTTGAGAAGGGACTTAGCATCTGTGGAGGTATCCTGTGTTGCTCCCAGAGGCGTCGGGCCCGTGGCTGTGTTTTGTCTACCCATGCTATGGGCCTGAGTGGCGTTAGGGGTCTGCCTGGGAAGTTCAGCCACTTCACTACCGGGGATGGTCGCTGCACTGTGGGACTCTGCCCCAGGTAGCACGTTATGGTGTGGCTCTCTTGCTATCCTTGGCTTGCTCCGTGTACTCTTGCTGAGGTCGCTTGCAGACAGGCCACACCCCAGTGGGAGTCCTCAGGATTCTGGGGGTGCTGGCGCAGGCCACTTCCGCTGTGGACTCCCGTAGATTATAATAGGTTGAGTTCACTGCTACGCCCACCAGCTGTTGGTGCGGGGGAGGTGGGGGGCACAGACTGTGTGGGGCTCAGGCGGTATCTCACCATGCCTGGCCGTCCTCAGGTAGATGCTGCGAGCCCAGGACATTGGCCCCACCTCATTGGTCACTCCCGCATGTCTGGGCAGATCTGCCTCCACCCCTGGCGCTCAGTAGTCACAGGGGCCCCGGAGATGCCTGCCTGGGGCACCCCACCTGCCGATCACACTAGAGGCATGCGCAATCACCTTCCCTGCCACACCCTGCAGTGTCCGTTGTGGCTGGGGAGCCAAAGTTTTGCCGGGCCGCACCCGGCTCACGCAGCGGGTTTATTTTGTGGACTAGTTTAGCCAGTGCATCGGGATCTATCCACGTCAATATCCAAGGGTACTCTACAGGGCCCCGTGCTCCTCGTGTACAGACTGCCGTTAGGGCCTATTGTAGGTCAGGCACCTCTAAAGGATTGGCTGCCATCTTGACTCTAGGCGTGGGAGGCCCCAGGCCGCCAGCCGGTCTCACAGCCCCCACGCAAATTTCAGCAGTGGCCGCTGTGCACGCCAGGCCCCTGCAGCAGGCGCCTCCACCACCCACCCTCAGGTATCTCTGCTTGGAGCCGCTTCACGATCCCGCGGCCAGTAATCGCCACAGCGGGAGGAGGGGAGGAGGGACCGGGGCTTTGGTGGGCTTCGGCAAAAAGTTTACTTGGGGTAGAACGGACGCGCCCCTTCGTCCACAACTCTTCACCTCCTCTGCGGGGGGAATGCTGGGTAGCCCAAAAGCTGGATCTGCAAGTACTGAGCTGGTTCCCGGGGCGAGTGTCAGCCCCGGAGCCCGGCAGCCGCCATCTTGCAGACTGGAGCTGCTGGCGCATGGCGGTAATTATCTTCTGGCCCCTCGGCTAACCACTATCACGGAGCACAGCACCAGGTCCACACTGTGCTCCGATAACGGTGGAGCCAAATTGTAGAGCCCCAGGTGCACCGTAACAGGCAGGATGCTTGCCCTGGCAGCGGAGCACTAGCCCAGCATGTCCGCCATGACAGCCAGCATGGCCACGCCACCCCCTTTCTGCAGCACCTCGTTGCCTCTTTCTGCACTTCTCTTGCCTCTTTCTGCACCACTGTTGCTCTTTCTGGACTTCTCTTGCTTCTTTCTGTGCCTCTCTTGCTTCTTTCTGCAGCACTGTTGCCTCTTTCTGCACCCCTCTTCCCTCTTTCTGCACCTCTCTTGCCTCTTTCTGCACCTCTGTTGCTTCTTTCTGTACTTCTCTTGCTTCTTTCTGTGCCTCTCTTGCTTATTTATGCCCCCTTTTGCCTCTTTCTGCACCCCTCTTCCCTCTTTCTGCACCGCTTTTGCCTCTTTCTGCACCTCTCTTGCACTTTCTGCACTTCTATTGCCTCTTTCTGCAACTCTCTTGCCTCTTTCTGCACTTATGTTGCCTCTTTCTGCACCTCTGTTGCTTCTTTCTGCACTTCTCTTGCCTCTTTCTGCATTTCTGTTGCCTATTTCTGCATTATCTCGCCTCTTTCTGCATTTCAGTTCCTTCTTTCTGCACTTCTCTTGCCTCTTTCTGTACCACTGTGGCTTCTTTCTGCACTTCTCTTGCTTCTTTCTGCTCCTCTCTTGCTTCTTTCTGCACCCCTCTTGCCTCTTTCTGCACATCTCTTACCTCTTTCTGCACCCCTCTTCCCTGTTTCTGCACCTCTCTTGCCTCTTTCTACACCTCGTTGCCTCTTTCTGCACTTCTCTTGCCTCTTTCTGCACCTCTGTTGCTTCTTTCTGTACTTCTCTTCCTTCTTTCTGCATCTCTCTTACCTCTTTCTGCATCCCTCTTCCCTCTTTCTGCACCTCTCTTGCATCTGTCTGCACCACTTTTCCATCTTTCTGCACCTCTTTTGCCTGTTTCTGCAACTCTCTTGCCTTTTTCTGCTGTTCTCTAGCCTCCTCCTGCACCTCTGTTGCTTCTTTCTACACTTCTCTTGCCTCTTTTTGCACCCCTATTCCCTCTTTCTGCATCTCTCTTGCCTCTGTCTGCACCCCTCTTCTCTCTTTCTGCACTTCTGTTGCCTGTTTCTGCAACTCTCTTGCCTCTTTCAGCAGTCCTCTTGCCTCCTTCTGTAACTCTCTTGTTCTTTTTACAGCCCTTTTGCCTCTTTCTGCACCCTTCTTCCCTCTTTCTGCACCTCTCTTGTCTCTTTCTGCACCTCTCTTGCCTCTTTCTCCACTTCTCTTGCCTCTTTCTGCACCTCTTTCGCTTCTTTCTGGCTTCTCGGCTGCACCTCGGTTGGTTCATTCTGCACTGCTCTTGCTTTTTTCTGCACCTCTCTTGCTTCTTTCCTCACCCCTGTTGTCTCTTTCTGCACTCGTCTTCCCTCTTTCTGCACCTCTCTTGTCTCTTTGTTCACCTCTCTTGCCTCTTTCTGCACTTTTCTTGCCTCTTTTTGCACCCCTCTTGCCTCTTTCTGCACCTCTGTTAGTTCTTTCTGCAAGGCTCTATAGGAAGGTGGAATCTGAATACATGGTTGCCCCCACTTTTTTTCTGGTGTTTTAATGGTTTTTGACTTAGTTTGGCTGGGAACCTGCTACTCAGGTCCCCAGCCTATCTGCTTTCTCTTATAAATTGATTCCATGTACTTTAGGTGCATCCCAGATTGGATTCTGGGGTGCCCTTATAAGTCCCTAGTATATGGTATACTATGTACCCAGGGCATAGGTACACCAGAGGCCTGCCAGGGGCTTAAGCATGTATTATGCCACCCCTGGAAGGCCAGCCAAAATGACACCACAGGTCTGCTACTGCAGCCTGGGTAAGGTGGTGCATGCACCCCTTACTGTGGTATAGGCTACCTATATCACTACCATTGCACACACATATAAACCTATAAGTCACTCCTATGGCAGGCCTTACCAATCCTGAAGACAGAGTGCTTGGTTTTTATGTGAGAGGGTGCCCCTGCATGAGCAGAGCCCCTCTGCAGCGTTCGGAGTCCCTCCTCTGATGCTGTTTGTGGTACAGCCTGACCATATACTCTTAAGTGCATTATATCCTCGCGGTACAATGCTAACTTTGGACTGGCTGCACCAAAACATGTTGTGTTTGGTGTCAAACATCGTGGAATACTACCCCCCCCCCGCCAGTCCTGGCAGCGGGGGTAGCATTCCACCCTTCTAGAGGGAGAGACATGTACCCACCGTGCTACCCGGTAACTTATTTCCAGAGCCCTGGCATCACAAAATGGATGCCGCTGCCACAGACACGGGTCTGGCCTCCTGCTGCTGACTGAAACTCCGGCAGGGAGGCCTGGACAATAGGTTTCCTGTTGAAGGGAGGTGTAACCACCTCCCAGACAGGATAGTGTGTATTGGGGCTGGGCGGGAGCACTCTCTGGTGCTTTGAAGTCCTGCACTGGGTGCACATTTGGTGTCCCTGTGCATATGCCAGTTCAAACCGGTTGCAGGGGCTACCTGCCCCTGCTCTGGCGTGAAACTGGACAAAGGGAATGGGTGTAACCACCCCTCTTCCCTGACCCTCCCATAGGTGGGTCCCCAGAGTATGTCCAACCCCTAACTTGGTATAAGTATGGGACCCCAGTCCTTAGGACTTTAGATTACCCTGGACGAAACTCTGAAACTGATTCCTGGACCTTCGACGCTCTACTTCAAGATTAGAGGACTGAAGAATCTCCCTTGGGGTCAAGGAGTGACTCCCCTGCTTGGCAGGCACCTAAGAAGCAATTGTCCGGTCTGCATCGCTGAAGCTCCTGCCGGACACTGAAGTCTTTGCATCACCAGAGGTAGATTTCCAGACTTCCCCAAGGCTGCCCTGAGTCCCCAGTGAAGTTGAGGCCCGTAGCTGTTGTGGGTAACGTGGAACCATGACCCATGGACACCAAGAGCTTTTGCAAGTGCAATCTCTTCCTGGTCTTCCACGAAATTGTACTTTGGGCTCCAAGTAGCCCTCACCTCAAGCACCAAATGCAATGAAGATCACTGGCCTCCACTCCACGAGTGTCCTGTGAGCTAGCTCCAAGTGCGTCCACTTGAGGCTCCTTTGCAGTCGCTAGTCTGTTGGCTAGTGGGTCCTCCCGAAGGCAACTCTTCTTCTGCTTGGGCTTTCCTGGTTGCTCCAGACGTGCCCTGACTTATCCTCACTGGGTGAGTCCCCCAGACCTTGCTGGTCTGGATCACCATCCTTTCTTTCTTTCCACGAGACTTGCCATTGCCAAGGCTTGTTGGGTCCAATCCGGTTGCCGACACCTCAGCAAGCGAAAGACATTGAAGGACAGCTTGAATCCAGCTCCTAGTTGTCATCAACACCTCCTGGACCTCATGGCTGAAGAGTCAAGATGACCATCACCCTACCTGAAGCACCCGACATCGGTAGGCAACTGCTCATCGCCTTCCTTGTCACTGGCTAGTGACCCAGACTCTGTCCCCTCTGCTTTCAGGTTCTTCAAATCTTCGATCCACCCTTGGATCCACCCGAACACTTTCGACTTGGTCGCCAGCAGCACTTTGCAGCAGATCGCCATTGAAAACGATGACGAAACCCGACCCCGAAAGACACCTATGCACCCGGCTCCCCTGGGTGAGGTAACTCGAGTACTCCGGTGCTCCCGTGGGTATTGACTCTAGAACAGCCTAGTTCTAAAGGGGTTTTCTCCAAGTCCTCCTCTACGTGTCCTTTTTCTTTAAAACTCCAACTGCGACATTCCCCATAGAAGTCAACGGCGACTCGCGGCTGTGTTATCACACTGCACGTGTCCCCCGTGGGTCCCCTGTGTCACTACCTTAGGTGGTTCCTTGAGGGCCAAGCACTTCTACAGGCTCTAGGCCTTGTGTCTAGCTCAGTCGTGGTTCTTATACCACTTTATTGGTATATGGTTTGGTACGCCCTAGGGCTCAAACGTGTATTTGTGCTATTACTGTTGATATTCGACTTGTAACTTATGTACTTGAACTCTAGCCTCATAAAGAGACTAGAGGGTGTGTTTAAGACTAAATACATATATTTTAAATATATACCTGGTGTGGTCCTCTTTCATTTGGTCACTCAAGAGATTATAGACTGGTAAAACAAGCTGCTTTACATTCCTTCAAGACTTGGCCTGAAGGCTGCTCTCCATTGCTACCACTAGGATAGCTTTCAATAAAGTTTGTCTTTAACCTATCTCCAATAAGGGGTTGTTTGGACTGGCGCAAGGTGCCCACTATAATTAGTGGACAGCATATACCAGGACAACTTCTCACATTGGTGTGCAGCGTGTGGTATTCCAGCTTGCTATTGTTTTACCAGATAATCTCAATTGAATTGATCAACTGAAAACCACTAAGGGTACCTTAGGTACATATAATTCAAGCTTAGGATACAGTAAGCTCTACTGAACTTAGAGTTGTGTGTTAAGGGATAGCACACCCTTTCTACAACTCAAGAGAGTTTAGTAGGCCACACTAGAGTAGGTAGTGCATACACCACACCACACCACACTAGTAATGTCTTCACTGCCAGGAACCAGTGGGCTCCTGCCATCCAGATATGACAACCTCTCATTCTTGGAATTAAGAGAGTTGTGCAAGGTTAGGAAGTTGAAGACAGGCAAAAGTGCCAACACCCAACGTCTCCTGGAGATGCTTCTGCTAGATGATCTTAGAAGACCCATAGGGTCTGCAAGGGTAGGCAGAGAGGGTGGGGCAGAAGATGAGGGAGGGGCCAGGGATGAAAATGCCCAGGACCTGACCTCTGAAACTGGCCAGGGGGATGACAATGATCCTGACCTAGACAATGCAGCTACTCCTGAGGATGAGGAGGAGACTCAGAATGACCTCCCCTTTGTCCCCCCAGGAAGGGTTGGGAGTGTGCCCAGAAAGTCTATATCTCCTTCTCAGGAGTCTAACCACTCTGACACCTCAGTAGGGACCTCTGTTTCTTCTCATCGGAGGGAATCCTCTCATGAGAGGAAAAAGAGACTGCTTCAGTATGAACAAGCCCAGCTTGAGCTCAGAAGACAGCAGTTGGCTATAGACAGGAAGTCCCTAGATCTTTATAGACAAAGAAAAAAGTTGGGACTAGAGTCCCATGGTGGCAGCAATTTCCCCAGAGATAGGGAAAGGTCTTATGACCATAGAAACCTGAATAAGATTGTCCCTCCCTACCAGAGTGGGGATGATATCCACAAATGGATAACTGCACTGGAAAGGACCTGTAAAGTACAAAGGGTCCCCCGGGAGCAGTGGGCAGCAATCTTATGGCTCTCCTGTAGGAGAGTAGGATCTGCTTCACATGGGTACCCCCACTTTTTGCTGATGCTTCACTGTTTTTCGACATTAGTCTGGCTGGGGCCCTGCTAATCAGAACCCCAGCCTAGCTGCTTCCTCTCTAAAATGGTTTCCATGTGCCTTAGGCACATCACTGATTGGGATCTGGAGTGCCCTTATAAGTCCCTAGTATATGGTATACTATGTACCAAGGGCATAGGTACCTCAGAGGCCTGCCAGGGGCTGCAGCATGTATTATGCCACCCCTGGAAGGCCATCCAAACTGACACCACAGGTCTGCTACTGCAGCCTGGGTAAGGTGGTGCATGCACCCCTTACTGTGATGTAGGTTACCTATATCACGAAATACATACACACATAGAAACCTATAAGTCACTCCTAAGGCAGGCCTTATCAATCCTAAAGGCAGAGTGCATGGTTCCTATGTGAGAGGGTGCCCCTGCATGAGCAGGGGCCCTCTGCAGCATTCGGAGACCCTCTCTGATGCTGTTTGTAGTGCAGCCTGACCATATACTCTTAAGCGCATTATATCCTCGCGGTAAAATGCTAACTTTGGAATGGCTGCACCTAAACATGTCGTGTTTGGTGTCAAACATCTTGGAATACTACCCCCCGCCAATCCTGGCGGCGGGAGTAGCATTCCACCCTTCTAGAGGAAAGACATGTTAACTCTGACTAGTCCGGTAACTTCTTTCCAGAGCCCTGGCATCACAAAATGGATGCTGCTGCCACAGACACGAGTCTGGCCTCCTGCTGCTGGACGAAACTCCGGCAGGGGAGGCCTGGACAATAGGTTTCCTGTCCCAGGGAGGTGTGACCACCTCCCCAGACAGGATAATGTGTATTGGGGCTGGGCGGGAGCACTTTCGGGTGCTTTGAAGTCCTGCACTGGGGGCACATTTGGTGTCCCTGTGCATACCCCAGTTCAAACCGGATCAGGGGCTTGCAGCCCCTGCTTTGGCGCGAACTGGACAAAGGGAAAGGGCGTGTAGCCACCCCTCTGCCCTGACCCACCCATAGGTGGGGCCACAGAGTAGTCCAACCCCTATTTTTAGAATAAAGGTAGGAACCCAGTCCTTAGGACTTTAGATTATACCTGGACGAAACTCTGAAACTGAATCCTGGACCTTCGACGCTCTACGACAAGATTAGAGGACTGAAGAATCTCCCTTGGGGTCAAGGAGTGACTCCCCTGCTTGGCAGGCACCAAAGAAGCATCTGTCTGGTTCGCATTTCTGAAGCTCCCGTCGGACGCCGAAGTCATCGCATCACCAGAGGTGGATTCTCAGACTTCCCCGAGGCTACCCTGAGTCCCCAGCAAAGCTGAGGCCCGTGGCTATCGTGGGTGACTTGAGACCGTGACCCCTTGGCACCGAGCACATTTGCAAGTGCATCATCTTCTGAGTCTCCCAAGAAGTCGTGCTTTGGGCTCCGAGTAGCCCTAGCGTCCAGCACCACCTGCACTGAAGATCACTGGCCCCCACTCCACGAGTGTCCTGTAAGTCAGATCCACGTGCGGCATCACGAGGTTCCTTCGCGGTCGCTAGCCCGTTGGCTAGTAGCCCTTAACGAAGGCCAATCCTTTTCTTGCTTGGCATCCTGGTTGCTCCAGGCCTGCCCTCACTTACCCTTGCTGGGTGAGTTCCACAGACCTTGCTAGTCTGCACCATCGACGATCTACATCTTACTCGAGACTTGCCGTTGCCAAGGCTTGTTGGGTCCAATCCGGTCGCCGATACCTCAGCACTCGACAGACATCGAGTATCAGCCCGAATCCTGCTCCTGGTTGCCGACAACGCCTCCCGGACCTCGTGGCTGAAGAGTCAAGACGACCATCAACGCACCTGAAGCACTCGACATCGGTGGGCATCTGTCCATCGCCTTCCTGGTCACTGGCTAGTGACCCAGACTCTGTCCCCTCTGCTTTCAGGTTCACCAGAACTCCGATCCACTCTTGGATCCACCCGGACACTTTTCTCTTGGCCGCCAGCAGCACTTTGCAGCAGATCGCCATTCGAATCGACGACGAAACCAGACCCCGAAAGGCACCTATGCACCCGGCTTCCCTGGGTGAGGTAACACGAGTACTCCGGTGCTCCCGTGGGTAGAGACTCTTCAAAGTCCTAGATCTCAAAGGGTTTTGTCCTAGTCCTCTTTTAAGTGTCCCTTTCCTCTATTTTCCCGATCCCGACTTTCTCCATAGAAGTTAACGGCGTATCGCGGTTGTGTATTTACACTGCACGCGTCTCCCGTGGGTCCCCTGTGTCACTACCTTGGGTGGTTCCTTGTGGTCCAAGCACTTCTAGAGGCTCTAGGCCTAGTGTCTAGTTCAGTCGTGGTTCGCATACCACTTTATTGGTATATGGTTTGGTACGCCCCTAGGGCCCAAACGTGTATTTGTGCTATTACTGTGATTTAAGATCTTATAACTTATGTACTTCGAACTCTAGCCTCATAAAGAGACTAGAGGGGTGTGTTTAGTAATAAATACATATATTTTGAATATATACCTGGTGTGGTGCTCTTTCATTTGATCACTCAAGAGATTATAGACTGGTAAAACAAGCTGCTTTACATTCCTTCAAGACTTAGCCTGAAGGCTGCTCTCCATAGCTACCACTAGGATAGCTTTCAATAAGGTTGTCTTTAACCTATCTCCAATAAGGGGTTGTTTGGACTGGTGCAAGGTGCCCACTATAATTAGTGGACAGCATATGCCAGGCCAACTTCTCACATTGGTGTGCAGCGTGTGGGATTCCAGCTTGCTATTGTTTTACCAGATAATCTCAATTGAATTGATCAACTGAAAACCACTAAAGGTACCTAAGGTACATATAATTTAAGCTTAGAATAACAGTAAGTTCTACTGAACTTAGAGTTGTGTGTTAAGGGATAGCACAACCCTTTCTACAACTCAAGAGAGTTTAGTAGGCCACACTAGAGTAGGTAGTGCATACACCACACCACACTAGTAATGTCTTTAAGGGCAGGATCCAAAGAATCCTTGCAGGAAGCCATTGAGCTTCCACCCTCCAAGTATGATACACTCCCATTCTTGGAATTGAGAGCTTTATGTAACTTGAGAAAAATAAGGACAGGCCAAAGCCCCACCACCCAACACCTCAAGGAGTTGTTGGTGGCTTATGACCTTAGTAAGCCTGTAGGGACTGAAGGGGTAGGAGCTGAGGGTGGGGCAGGAGAAGAGGAGGACGCTAGGGGTACCAGTACCCCCAGCCCCCTCTGAAACTGGCCAGGAGGGTGACAATGACCCTGACCTGGAAAACCAAATCCCTCCTGTGGATGATGATGAGGATGATCAAGATGATGCCCTCTTTGTCCCCCAGGAAGGATTAAGAGTGTGCCCAGAAGGTCTAGGTCTCCTTCTCAGGAGTCTAACCACTCTGACACCTCTATAGGGAGCTCTGTCTCATCTCATAGGAGGGAATCCTCTCATGAGAGAAGAAAGAGGCTAGTCCAATATGAGGAAACTCAGCTGGAACTCAGAAAAAAGCAATTAGCTTTAGATAGAGAATCCCTAGATCTCCTTAGAGAGAGAAGAAAGTTGGGACTAGAGTCCCATGGTGGCAACCATGTCCCTAGAGATAGGGAAAGGTCCTATGACCATAGGAACCTGAGCAAGATTGTCCCTCCCTACCAGAGTGGGGATGATATCCACAAATGGATAACTGCTTTAGAGAGGGCCTGTAAAGTACAGAAGGTCCCTCAGGAGCAGTGGGCAGCAATCTTGTGGCTCTCCTTTGCTGACAAAGGTAGAGATAAGCTCCTCACTGTTAGAGAGGAGGATGCTGACAATTACAAGGTCTTGAAGAGTGCTCTGATTGATGGGTTTGGCCTAACCACTGAACAGTACAGGTTGAAGTTCAGAGACACCCAAAAAGCACAGACTCAAGACTGGGTAGACTATGTGGATTGTTCTGCCAAGGCTCTGGAAGGCTGGTTGATGGGCAGTAAGGTGTGTGACTTCTCAGGATTGTATAATCTGATAATGAGGGAGCAGATTCTTAATAACTGTCAAAATCAGCTGTTGCATCAATACCTGGTAGACTCTGATCTGACCTCTCCCCAAGAATTGGGAAAGAAGGCAGACAAATGGGTCAGAACCAGGGTGAAGCAGAAGGTACAGAACCAAGGTGGGGAAACCAAGAAGCAAGATGCTAAGAACTCTGACAAGGGTGGGGAGAAGGGTAAAGATCAAAAGTCTTCATCAGGCCCCCAAAAATCTTCTTCTGGTGGGGATTCCCAGTCTACCAAGGGTAAAGGCCAAAGAAAACCATGGTGCAAGGTCTGTAAGCAAAGACCCACTGGACCAGTGATTGCACCAAGTCCAAAGACTCCAGTCCAGCACCCACCAATGCCCCTAAGGCACCTGTTCACCCTAGTACAGTTGGTGGAAGTGCTCCAGCAAAGGGTTTAGTAGGGTTCACCCTGGGAACTGAGTTGGGCTCTGACTTAGTCAGAGAACTGACTCAGGCTGTGTTAGTCTGTGATGGAGGCATGGATGTGACCTCCACTGTGAGTCCCAGTAATCTGGGCAAGTACAGACAACAGCCTTTAATATGGACGTGAGGCTTTGGCATTTAGGGACACAGGGGCAAGTGTCACAATGGTGACACAAGACCTTGTGCTACCTGGGCAAGTTATGCTTGGTGAAATGTACCAAGTGACCAATGCTAGCAATGTCAGAACAGACCATACTCTGGCAGTTGTTAACTTCTCCTGGGGAGGGGTAACTGGCCTTAAGAAGGTTGTGGTAAGTGCAAACCTACCAGTCGAATGCTTGCTTGGCAATGACTTAGAGACTTCTGCTTGGGCAGAAGTGGAGCTCAGGACCCATGCAGAAATGCTGGGGATCCCTGCAGATGTGTTTGCTGTGACCAGGTCACAAGCCAAAATGTCTAGCACTGAACAGGCCTTGGATTCTGGAAGAATGGACCAAGTGCCTTCCAAGAGGAGGAGTAGTAGGGTTAAGGCAGTGCCTTCCCCCTTGGCTCAGGAGGAAGATCAGTCCCTTGAGGGGGATGATCTCAGCCCTGAAGAAGGAACTGTCCCAGAGGAACTTGAACCTGACCAGGTTGAGTTCTTGGGGACAGGGGGACCTTCTAGGGCAGATCTGAGCCAGGAGCAGCAGAGCTGCCCCTCCCTTGAACCCCTCAGACAGCAAGCTGCTGCTGAGGCTGCTGGGAAAGCTAGTGGTCCCCATACAGTGTATTGGGATGATGGACTCCTGTACTCAGAGAGTAGAGACCCCAAGCCTGGTGCTACCAGGAGGTTGGTAATACCTTTGAAGTTCAGGGGCTTCCTATTGACCCTAGCCCATGATATTCCCTTAGCAGGACACCTGGGCCAGAACAAGACTTGGGACAGAATTGTCCCTCACTTTCACTGGCCCCACATGTCTGAAGACAGTAAGGAGTTTTGTCGCTCCTGTGTAACCTGCCAAGCCAGTGGCAAAGCAGGTGGCACTACAAAGGCCCCCTGATACCACTACCTGTGGTGGGGGTGCCCTTTGAGAGGGTAGGGATTGACATTGTTGGTCCCATGGATCCCCAAACAGCCTCTGGGCACAGGTTTATCCTGGTGGTAGTGGATCATGCCACCAGGTACCCAGAAGCTATTCCCCTCAGGACCACTACAGCACCTGTGGTGGCAAGGGCCCTCCTGGGAATCTTCTCAAGAGTGGGCTTTCCTAAGGAGGTAGTATCAGACAGGGGTGCTAACTTCATGTCTGGGTACTTGAAAGCAATGTGGAAGGAGTGTGGAGTGACTTATAAGTTCACCACACCCTATCACCCACAATGCAATGGTTTAGTTGAGAGATTCAACAAAACCTTGAAGGGCATGATTAAAGGGCTCCCAGAAAAGCTTAGGCGTAGATGGGACATACTCTTGCCCTGCCTTTTATTCGCATATAGGGAGGTGCATCAGAAGGGGTTGGTTACAGCCCTTTTGAACTTCTGTTTGGCCACCCTGTGAGGGGTCCACTGTGCTTGGTGAAGGAAGGATGGGAGTTACCTCTCAAGCCCCCAAAGCAAGATATAGTGGACTATGTACTTGGTCTCCGCTCCAGGATGGCTGAGTACATGAAAAAGGCAACCAAAAACCTTGAGGCTAGCCAGGAACTTCAAAAGGCCTGGCATGACCAAAGAGCTGTTCTGACTGTTTACCAGCCAGGACAGAAGGTGTGGGTGTTGGAGCCAGTGGCCCCAGCAGCTCTCCAAGATAAATGGAGTGGACCCCACACTATTGTTGAGCAGAAGGGTGAGGTCACTTATTTAGTGGACCTAGGAACACCCAGGAGTCCCCACAGGGTTCTCCATGTCAACAGGTTAAAACCATATGTGGACAGGGCAGACATGGGCTTGCTCATGGCTACTGATGAAGGGCAGGAGGAAGAGAGTGACCCACTCCCTGACCTGCTCTCACAGAACCCTGACGATGGGTCAGTTGATGGTGTAGCCTTGGCAGGCAGCCTCACTACCCAGCAACAAACTGATTGCAGGCAAGTCCTCAATCAGTTTCGACATATGTTTTCACTGACACCCAGTCAGACCACCTGGTGCACTCATGAAGTGGACACTGGGGACAGTCTGCCTATTAAAAACAAGATTTATAGGCAACCTGACCATGTCAGGGACTGTATCAGGACTGAAGTCCAGAAAATGTTGGAATTGGGAGTAATTGAGCCCTCAGATAGCCCTTGGGCTAGTCCAGTAGTCCTAGTACCGAAACCTCACACCAGTGGTGGAAAAAGAGAGATGAGGTTTTGTGTAGACTACAGGGGTCTCAATGCAGTCACTAGGACTGATGCCCATCCAATACCCAGGGCAGATGAGCTCATAGATACTTTGGCCTCTGCCAAATATCTCAGCACATTTGACCTAACAGCTGGCTACTGGCAGATCAGACTAGCTGATACTGCAAAGCCCAAAACAGCATTTTCAACCCCTAGTGGGCATTATCAATTTGTGGTAATGCCCTTTGGTGTGAAAAATGCACCTGCCACTTTCCAGAGGTTGGTGAATACAGTTCTCACAGGACTGGAAGCCTATAGTGCAGCTTATCTAGATGATATTGCTGTCTTTAGCTCCACCTGGGAGGATCACCTGGTCCACCTCAGGAATGTTTTACAGGCCCTGCAAAAGGCAGGCCTGACTATCAAGGCCACTAAGTGCCAGATAGGGCAGAGTCAGGTTGTGTACCTGGGCCACCTTGTGGGTGGAGGCCAGGTTCAACCGTTGCAGAGCAAGATCCAGACCATCATGGACTGGACTGCTCCCACTACCCAGACTCAGGTGAGAGCCTTCTTAGGCCTGACTGGGTACTATAGGAGATTTGTCAAGGGGTATGGATCAATAGTGACACCCTTGAATGACTTAACTTCTAAGAAAATGCCCAAAAAGGTTCAGTGGACAGTTAGCTGTCAAAAGGCATTTGATGACCTCAAGCAGGCCATGTGCACTGCTCCAATTCTGCAGAGTCCTGATTACTCCAAGAAGTTCATTGTTCAAACAGATGCATCTGAATTGGGGGTAGGGGCTGTACTGTCAAAATTGAATGAAGAAGGTCAGGATCAGCCAGTAGCTTTCATTAGCAGAAGGCTGACCCCTAGAGAGAAACGTTGGTCAGCCATAGAGAGGGAGGCCTTTGCTGTGGTCTGGGCTCTGAAGAAGTTGAGGCCATACTTGTTTGGTACACACTTCCTGGTTCAGACAGACCATAAGCCCCTCTTATGGCTAAAACAAATGAAGGGTGAAAACCCCAAACTGCTTAGGTGGTCCATTTCCCTACAGGGGATGGACTTTACAGTGGAACATAGGCCTGGGAGTAACCATGCGAATGCAGATGGACTCTCTAGGTATTTCCACTTAGAACATGAAGACTTAACTGGGCAAGGTTAGTTTAATGTCCCTACATTTGGGGGGGTTGTGTAGGAGAGTAGGATCTGCTTCACATGGGTACCCCCACTTTTTGCTGATGCTTCACTGTTTTTCGACATTAGTCTGGCTGGGGCCCTGCTAATCAGAACCCCAGCCTAGCTGCTTCCTCTCTAAAATGGTTTCCATGTGCCTTAGGCACATCACTGATTGGGATCTGGAGTGCCCTTATAAGTCCCTAGTATATGGTATACTATGTACCAAGGGCATAGGTACCTCAGAGGCCTGCCAGGGGCTGCAGCATGTATTATGCCACCCCTGGAAGGCCATCCAAACTGACACCACAGGTCTGCTACTGCAGCCTGGGTAAGGTGGTGCATGCACCCCTTACTGTGATGTAGGTTATCTATATCACGAAATACATACACACATAGAAACCTATAAGTCACTCCTAAGGCAGGCCTTATCAATCCTAAAGGCAGAGTGCGTGGTTCCTATGTGAGAGGGTCCCCTGCATGAGCAGGGCCCCTCTGCAGCGTTCGGAGACCCTCTCTGATGCTGTTTGTAGTGCAGCCTGACCATATACTCTTAAGCGCATTATATCCTCGCGGTAAAATGCTAACTTTGGAATGGCTGCACCTAAACATGTCGTGTTTGGTGTCAAACATCTTGGAATACTACCCCCCGCCAATCCTGGCGGCGGGGGTAGCATTCCACCCTTCTAGAGGGAAAGACATGTTAACTCTGACTAGTCCGGTAACTTCTTTCCAGAGCCCTGGCATCACAAAATGGATGCTGCTGCCACAGACACGAGTCTGGCCTCCTGCTGCTGGACGAAACTCCGGCAGGGGAGGCCTGGACAATAGGGTTCCTGTCCCAGGGAGGTGTGACCACCTCCCCAGACAGGATAATGTGTATTGGGGCTGGGCGGGAGCACTTTCGGGTGCTTTGAAGTCCTGCACTGGGGGCACATTTGGTGTCCCTGTGCATACCCCAGTTCAAACCGGATCAGGGGCTTGCAGCCCCTGCTTTGGCACGAACTGGACGAAGGGAAAGGGGTGTAGCCACCCCTCGGCCCTGACCCACCCATAGGTGGGGCCACAGAGTAGTCCAACCCCTATTTTTAGAATAAAGGTAGGAACCCAGTCCTTAGGACTTTAGATTATACCTGGACGAAACTCTGAAACTGAATCCTGGACCTTCGACGCTCTACGACAAGATTAGAGGACTGAAGAATCTCCCTTGGGGTCAAGGAGTGACTCCCCTGCTTGGCAGGCACCAAAGAAGCATCTGTCCGGTTCGCATTTCTGAAGCTCCCGTCGGACGCCGAAGTCATCGCATCACCAGAGGTGGATTCTCAGACTTCCCCAAGGCTACCCTGAGTCCCCAGCAAAGCTGAGGCCCGTGGCTATCGTGGGTGACTTGAGACCATGACCCCTGGACACTGAGCACATTTGCAAGTGCATCATCTTCTGGGTCTCCTAAGAAGTCGTGCTTTGGGCTCCGAGTAGCCCTAGCCTCCAGCACCACCTGCACCGAAGATCACTGGCCCCCACTCCACGAGTGTCCTGTAAGCCAGATCCACGTGCAGCGTCACGAGGCTCCTTAACGGTCGCTAGCCCGTTGGCTAGTAGCCCTTAACGAAGGCCAATCCTTTTCTTACTTGGCATTCTGGTTGCTCCAGGCCTGCCCTCGCTTACCCTTGCTGGGTGAGTTCCACAGACCTTGCTGGTCTGCACCATCGACGATCTACATCTTACTCGAGACTTGCCGTTGCCAAGGCTTGTTGGGTCCAATCCGGTCGCCGAAACCTCAGCACTCGACAGACATTGAGTACCAGCCCGAATCCTGCTCCTGGTCGCCGATAAAGCCTCCCGGACCTCGTGGCTGAAGAGTCAAGACAACTGTCAACGCACCTGAAGCACTCGACATCGGTGGGCATCTGTCCATCGCCTTCCTGGTCACTGGCTAGTGACCCAGACTCTGTCCCCTCTGCTTTCAGGTTCACCAGAACTCCGATCCACTCTTGGATCCACCCGGACACTTTTCTCTTGGCCGCCAGCAGCACTTTGCAGCAGATCGCCATTCGAATCGACGACGAAACCCGACCCCGAAAGGCACCTATGCACCCGGCTTCCCTGGGTGAGGTAACACGAGTACTCCGGTGCTCCCGTGGGTAGAGACTCTTCAAAGTCCTAGATCTCAAAGGGTTTTGTCCTAGTCCTCTTTTAAGTGTCCCTTTCCTCTATTTTCCCGATCCCGACTTTCTCCATAGAAGTTAACGGCGTATTGCGGTTGTGTATTTACACTGCACGCGTCTCCCGTGGGTCCCCTGTGTCACTACCTTGGGTGGTTCCTTGTGGTCCAAGCACTTCTAGAGGCTCTAGGCCTAGTGTCTAGTTCAGTCGTGGTTCGCATACCACTTTATTGGTATATGGTTTGGTACGCCCCTAGGGCCCAAACGTGTATTTGTGCTATTACTGTGAATTAAGAGCTTATAACTTATGTACTTCGAACTCTAGCCTCATAAAGAGACTAGAGGGGTGTGTTTAGTAATAAATACATATATTTTGAATATATACCTGGTGTGGTGCTCTTTCATTTGATCACTCAAGAGATTATAGACTGGTAAAACAAGCTGCTTTACATTCCTTCAAGACTTAGCCTGAAGGCTGCTCTCCATAGCTACCACTAGGATAGCTTTCAATAAGGTTGTCTTTAACCTATCTCCAATAAGGGGTTGTTTGGACTGGTGCAAGGTGCCCACTATAATTAGTGGACAGCATATGCCAGGCCAACTTCTCACATCTCCTTTGCAGACAAAGGTAGAGACAAGCTCCTCACTGTAAGAGAAGAGGATGCTGATGATTACCAAGTCCTGAAGAGTGCACTAATAGATGGGTTTGGCCTAACCACTGAGCAATACAGGTTAAAGTTCAGAGATACCCAAAAGGAACAGACACAGGACTGAGTGGACTTTGTAGATTGTGCTACTAAGGCTCTGGAAGGTTGGATACATGGCAACAAGGTGCATGACTTTTTAGCATTGTACAATTTGATTATGAGGGAGCAGATCCTTAATAATTGTCAAAACCAGCTTTTACACCAGTACCTGGTGGACTCTGATCTGACCTCTCCCCAAGAATTGGGAAAGAAGGCAGACAAATGGGTCAGAACCAGAGTAAAGACTAAGAATCAGGGTGGTGACCAGAAAAAAGATTCTACCAAGTCCCAAAAAAAAGGTGGGGATAAATCTAAGGATAAATCCACTACAGGGCCCCAAAAGTCCTCTTCTGGGGGTGGGTCCCAAACTCCTTCCTCTCCTGAAAAGAAACCCTATTGCCATGTCTTTAAAAAGCCTGGACACTGGAAAACAGATCCCAGTTGCCCCAGGATTGGCAATAAAGAAAATGTTCCTCCAACAACTACTACCACCCCTCCTGGTACTACCAGTAGTAATCCTCCAGTTGGGAGTAGTGCACCCAAAAAGTTAGGTGCTTTTGCAAGGGGAACAGAGGTGGGCCATAGTTTAGACAGGACCCCCTCAACAGACTCCTCTGACTCTGATGGTGGTATAGGATTTGCCACCTTTACCATGGGTCCCAATGCATTGGGCAGGTACAGACTGGAGCCAGTGATTAATGGTCAGAAAGCTGTGGCATTCAGGGACACAGGGGCTAGTGTCACCATGGTGGCAGGGAAACTAGTCCCCCCTCACCAGCTTTTACCTGAGTTTAAATACCAGGTGACCAACATTGATGGTGTCAGAACAGATCACCCCATGGCCATAGTCAATATCAGCTGGGAAGGGGTCACAGGCCCAAAAAGAGTGGCAGTGTCCCCCAACTTGCCTGTAGATTGCCTGATGGGCAATGATTTGGAACTTTCAGCCTGGGCTGAAGTTGAACACCAAGCCCATCTGAGAATGCTGGGTGTCCCTGAAAGAGTTAGTGGGGCTTTGATGGCCACAGCCCAAGCCCAGGGAAATTTTGGAGAGATGGAGTCTGGAAGAATGGCCCACTCTCCCCCAAAAGAGAGCACAAGGGTTGAAGAAAAGTCTTCCTCCCCCCAGACAGTAGGAAAGGGTCAGCCTCCTCAGGGAACTGATCCTACCCCTAGTGAAGGAACTGCCCCAGAGGTAGTCAGGCCTGGCCTGGCCACACCCCTGATGGCAGAGGACCCTTCCAAGTTGGTACCCAGTTTGGAGCAGGTAACCTGCCCCTCTCTACCCTGCCTCAGTCAGCCCAGGGCTGCAGAGGTCAGGGAGGTCAGTGGACCCCACAGGGCCCCCTGTCCAGAGGAACCCCCCCATCAGCAGATTAGGGGCACCCAGTCTAGTAGCCCTAGCCAGGTGAAAATTCCTCAAAACACTGAGGGATCCCCCATACCTTTGTGTAGGGACCTCCCCCAGAAGGACTCTGTTAGGCGAGGGCAAACCTGGGACCAAAATGTTCCAAACCTGCCATGTCCCTCCAGTGTTCCATCCAAAGGGACCCAACCCCCAGCTGTAGGCAGCCAAAGGTTGACCCTTAGAGCAAAGTGCAACTCAGTCATGGAAAGACAGGCATACATGGTGACCAGTGATCTGAGGAAGCTGAGACCAACTTTCCTAGGGTCTCACTTCCCTACTCAGACACCTCACCAGCCTTTTACTTTACCAAAGCACACCACAGGTAGTAATTCCCCATGGTGGAGACCCTCTCATACCCTTAGGGTGAGGGATAGCTTAGTGGACCAAAAGACAGGGGGTGACCATGCTAGTGCAGGTACTTCCTTATATGGCCACTTAGTCAATAAAGGCTCAACTGGCCAAGGTTAGCCTTATCTCCTTTCGTTTGGGGGGGTTATGTAGGAAGGTGGAATCTGACTACATGGTTGCCCCCACTTTTGTTCTGGTGTTTTAATGGTTTTTGACTTAGTTTGGCTGGGAACCTGCTACTCAGGTCCCCGGCCTATCTGCTTTCTCTTATAAATTGATTCCATGTACTTTAGGTACATCCCAGATTGGATTCTGGGGTGCCCTTATAAGTCCCTAGTATATGGTATACTATGTTCCCAGGGCATAGGTACCCCAGAGGCCTGCCAGGGGCTGAAGCATGTATTATGCCACCCATGGAAGGCCAGCCAAAATGACACCACAGGTCTGCTACTGCAGCCTGGGGAAGGTGGTGCATGCACCCCTTACTGTGGTATAGGCTACCTATATCACTACCATTGCACACACATATAAACCTATAAGTCACTCCTATGGCAGGCCTTACCAATCCTGAAGGCAGAGTGCTTGGTTTTTATGTGACAGGGTGCCCCTGCATGAGCAGAGCCCCTCTGCAGCATTCGGAGTCCCTCCTCTGATGCTGTTTGTGGTACAGCCTGACCATATACTCTTAAGTGCATTATTTCCTTGCGGTTCAATGCTAACTATGGACTGGCTGCACCAAAACATGTTGTGTTTGGTGTCAAACATCATGGAATACTACCCCCCACCAGTCCTGGCGGCGGGGGCAGCATTCCACCCTTCTAGAGGGAGCGACATGTACCCACCGGGCTACCCGGTAACTTCTTTCCAGAGCCATGGCATCACAAAATGGATGCCGCTGCCACAGACACGGGTCTGGCCTCCTGCTGCTGACTGAAACTCTGGCAGGGGAGGCCTGGACAATAGGTTTCCTGTCAAAGGGAGGTGTAACCACCTTCCCAGACAGGATAGTGTGTATTGGGGCTGGGCGGGAGCACTCTCTGGTGCTTTGAAGTCCTGCACTGGGGCACATTTGGTGTCCCTGTGCATATGCCAGTTCAAACCAGTTGCAGGGGCTACCTGCCCCTGCTCTGGCATGAAACTGGACAAAGGGAATGGGTGTAACCACCCCTCTTCCCTGACCCTCCCATAGGTGGGTCCCCAGAGTATGTCCAACCCCCTAACTTGATATAAGTATGGGACCCCAGTCCTTAGGACTTTAGATTACCCTGGACGAAACTCTGAAACCGAATCCTGGACCTTTGATGCTCTACTTCAAGATTAGAGGACTGAAGAATCTCCCTTGGGGTCAAGGAGTGACTCCTCTGCTTGGCAGGCACCTAAGAAGCAATTGTCCGGTCTGCATCGCTGAAGCTCCCGCCGGACACCGAAGTCTTTGCATCACCACAGTTAGATTTACAGACTTCCCCAAGGCTGCCCTGAGTCCCCAGTGAAGGTGAGGCCCGTAGCTGTTGTGGGTAACATGGAACTGTGACCCCTAGACACCAATAACTTTTGCAAGTGCATCCTCTTCCTGGTCTCCCAAGAAGTTATGCTTTGGGCTCCGAGTATCCCTTGCCTCCAGCACCGACTGCACCAAAGATCACTGGCCTCCACTCCACGAGTGTCCTGTGAGCCAGCTCCAAGTGCGTCCACTCTAGGCTCCTTCGCAGTTGCTAGTCTGTTGGCTAGTGGGCCCTCCCGAAGGCAACTCTTCTTCTGCTTGGGCTTTCCTAGTTGCTCCAGACGTGCCCTGACTTATCCTTGCTGGGTGAGTCCCCCAGACCTTGCTGGTCTGCATCACCGTCCTTTCTTCATTTCCACAAGACTTGCCGTTGCCAAGGCTTGTTGGGTCCAATCCGGTCGCCAATACCTCAGCAAGTGACAAACTTTGTGGGACAGCTCGAATCCAGCTCCTGGTTGTCGTCGACACCTCCTGGACCTCGTGGCTGAAGAGTCAAGATGACCATCACCCTACCTGAAGCACCCAACATCGGTGGGCATCTGCTCATCGCCTTCCTGGTTACTGGCTAGTGGCCCAGACTCTGTCTCCTCTGCTTTCAGGTTCTTCAGATCTTCGATCCACCCTTGGATCCACCCGAACACTTTCGACTTGGTCGCCATCAGCACTTTGCAGAAGATCGCCATTGAAAACGATGACGAAGCCCGACCCCGAAAGACACCTATGCACCCGGCTCCCCTGGGTGAGGTAACTCGAGTACTCCGGTGCTCTCGTGGGTATTGACTCTAGAACAGCCTAGTTCTAAAGGGGTTTGCTCCAAGTCCTCCTCTAAGTGTCCTTTTTCTTTAAAACTCCAACCGCGACATTCCCCATAGAAGTCAACAGCGGCTCGCAGCTGTGTTCTCACACTGCACGCGTCCCCCGTGGGTCCCCTGTGTCACTACCTTGGGTGGTTCCTTGAGGGCCAAGCATTTCTACAGGCTCTAGGCCTTGTGTCTAGCTCAGTCGTGGTTCTTATACCACTTTATTGGTATATGGTTTGGTACGCCCCTAGGGCTCAAACGTGTATTTGTGCTATTACTGTTGATATTCGACTTGTAACTTATGTACTTCGAACTCTAGCCTCATAAAGAGACTAGAGGGGTGTGTTTAAGACTAAATACATATATTTTAAATATATACCTGGTGTGGTCCTCTTTCATTTGGTCACTCAAGACATTATAGACTGGTAAAACAAGCTGCTTTACATTCCTTCAAGACTTAGCCTGAAGGCTGCTCTCCATAGCTACCACTAGGATAGCTTTCAATAAAGGTTGTCTTTAACCTATCTCCAATAAGGGGTTGTTTGCACTGGTGCAAGGTGCCCACTATAATTAGTGGACAGCATATACCAGGCCAACTTCTCACAGGCTATTGCTTCATTTTGCACCTCTCTTGCAAATTTCTGCACCCCTCTTGCCTCGTTCTGCACCACTCTTCCCTCGTTCTGTAACTCTCTTGCCTCTGTCTACACCACTCTTCTATCTCTCTTCACCTCTTGTGCCTGTTTCTGCAACTCTCTTGAGTCTTTCTGCTGTTCTCTTGCCTCCTTCTGTACCTCTGTTGCTTTTTCTGCACTTCTCTTGCTTCTTTCTGTACCTCACTTGCTTCTTTCTGCACCTCTCTTACCTCTTTCAGCATCCTTCGTCCCTCTTTCTGCACCTCTGTTGCCTCTTTCTGCACCTCGTTGCCTCTTTTTGCACTTCTTTTGCCACTATCTGCACCTCTGTTGCTCTTTCTGCACTTCTCTTGCTTCTTTCTGTGCCTCTCTTGCTTTTGTCTGCAGCCCTGTTGCCTCTTTCTGCACCTCTCTTTCCTATTTCTGCACTTCTCTTGCCTCTTTCTGCACCTCTGTTGCTTCTTTCTGCACTTCTCTTGCTTCTTTCTGTGTCTCTCTTGCTTATTTCTGCCCCCCTTTTGCCTCTTTCTGCACCCCTCTTCCCTCTTTCTGCACCGCTCTTACATCTTTCTGCACCTCTCTTGCACTTTCTGCAGTTCTATTGCCTCTTTCTGCACCTCTCTTGCCTCTTTCTGCACTTATGTTGCCTCTTTCTGCACCTCTGATGCTTCTTTCTGCACTTCTCTTGCCTCTTTCTGCATTTCTGTTGCCTATTTCTGCATTATCTCGCCTCTTTCTGCATATCAGTTCCTTCTTTCTGCACTTCTCTTGCCTCTTGCTGTACCTCTGTGGTTTGTTTCTGCACTTCTCTTGCTGCTGCCTGCTCCTCTCTTGCTTCTTTCAGCACACCTCTTGCCTCTTTCTGCACCCCTCTTACCTCTTTCTGCACCCCTATTCCCTCTTTCTGCACCTCTCTTGCCTCTTTCTACACCTCTCTTACCTCTTTCTGCACCCCTCTTCCCTCTTTCTGCACCTCTCTTGCCTCTGTCTGCACCCCTTTTCCATGTTTCTGCACCTATTTTGCCTGTTTCTGCAACCCTCTTGCCTTTTTCTGCTGTTCTCTAGCCTCCTCCTGCACCTTTCTTGTTCTTTCTACAGCCCTATTTCCTCTTTCTGCACCCCTCTTCCCTCTTTCTGCACCTCTCTTGTCTCTTTGTGCACCTCTCTTGCCTCTTTCTGCACTTCTCTTGCCTCTTTCTGCACTTCTCTTGCCTCTTTCTGCACCTCTTTCGCTTCTTTCTGCACTTCTCTTGTCTCTTTTTGCACCTCATAACCTCTTTCTGCACACCTGTTGCTTCTTTCTGCACTTCTCTTGCTACTTTCTGTACCTCACTTGCACCTCTTTTGCCTGTTTCTGAAACTGTCTTGCCTTTATCTGATGTTCTCTAGCCTCCTCCTGCACCTCTGTTGCTTCTTTCTGCACTTCTCTTGCCTCTTTTTGCACCCCTATGCCCTCTTTCTGCACCTCTCTTGCCTCTGTCTGCACCCCTCTATTCTCCTTCTGCACCTCTTTTGCATGTTTCTGCAATACTCTTGCATCTTTCTGCAGTTCTCTTGCCTGCTTCTGAACCTCTGTTGCATCTTTCTGCACTTCTCATGCCTCTTTCTGCACCCCTCAAGCCTCTTTCTGCACACCTGTTGCTTATTCTGCACCTCTTTTGCCTCTTTCTGTACCTCGTTGCCTCTTTCTGCACTTCTCTTGCCTCTTTCTGCACCTCTGTTTCTTCTTTCTGCACTTCTCTTGCTTCTTTCTGCGCCTCTCTTGCTTTTTTCTGCAGCCCTATTGCCTCTTTCTGCATCTCTCTTTTATCATTCTGCTCTTCTCTTGCCTCTTTCTGCACCACTCTTGCTTCTTTCTGCACTTCTCTTGCTTCTTTCTGCAACTTTATTGCCTCTCTCTGCACCCGTCTTCACTCTTTCTGTACATCTCTTGCATCTTTGTGCATCTCTCTTGCCTTGCCTCTTTCTGCACTTCTGTTGATTCTTTCTGCACCTCTGTTGCTTCTCTCTGCACTTCTCTTGCCTCTTTCTGCATTTATGTTGCTTCTTTCTGCACTTCTCTTTTCTCTTTCTGAATTTCTGTTCCTCCTTGCTGCACTACTCTTGCCTCTTTCTGCACCTCTTTTGCTTCTTTCAGCACTTCTCTTGCCTCTTTCTGTACCTCTCTTGCCTCTTTCTGCACCTTTGCTGCTTCTTTCTGCACTTCTCTTGCTTCTATCTACACCTATCTTGCTTCACTCTGCACCCCTCTTGACTCTTTCTGTTCTCCTCTTACCTCTTTCTGCACCTCTCTTGCCTATTTCTGCATCCCTATTCCCTTGTTTGCGCCTCTCTTGCCTGTTTCTGCAACTCTCTTGCCTCTTTCTGCAGTTCTTTTGCCTCCTTCTGCACCTCTTTTGCTTCTTTCTGCACTTCTCTTGCCCCTTTCAGCACCCCACTAGCCTCTTTCTGTGCCCCTGTTGCTTCTTTCTGCACTTCTCTTGCTTCTTTCTGTAACTCTCTTGCTTCATTCTGCACCTCTATTGCCTTTTTCTGCACCCCTCTTTCCTCTTTCTGCACCTCTCTTGCCTATTTCTACACCCCTCTTCCCTCTTTCTGTACCTCTCTTGCCTCTTTCTGCATCTCTGTTGCTTCTTTCTGCACTTCTCTTGCTTCTTTCTGCACCTCTCTTGCTTCTTTCCTCACCCCTATTGCCTCTTTCTGCACTCATCTTCCCTCTTTCTGCACCTCTCTTACCTCTGTCTGCATCCCTGTTCCCTCTTTCTGCACCTCTTGTGCTTGCTTCTGCAACTCTCCTGCCTTTTTCTGCAGTTTTCTTGCCTCCTCCTTCTCCTCTGTTGCTTCATTTTGCACCTCTCTTGCAAATGTTTACAACCCTCTTGCCTCTTTCTGTACCCCTCTTCCTTCTTTCTGCAACTCTCTTGCCTCTGTCTGCACCCGTCTTCTCTCTTTCTTCACCTCTTTTGCCTGTTTCTGCAACTCTCTTGTGTCTTTCTGCAGTTTTCTTGCCTTTTCTGCATCCCTGTTGCTTGTTTCTGCATTTCTCTTGCTTCTTTTTATACCTGTCTTGCTTCTTTCTGCACCCCTGTTCCCTCTTTCTGTACCTCTTTTCATTGTTTCTGCAACTCTCTTGCTTCTTTATGCAGTTATCTTGCCTCCTTCTGCACATCTGTTGCTTCTTTCTGCACTTCTCTTGCCTCTTTCTGTACCAATCTTGCCTGTTTCTGCACTTTACGTGCCTCTTTCTGCACCTCTCTTGAATCTTTCTTCACCCTTCTAGACTTTTCTACTCCCCTATTGCTTCTTTCTGCAATTCTCTTGCTTCTTTCTGCACACCTCTGTTGCTTCTTTCTGCATCTCTGTTGCTTCTCTCTGCAATTCTCTTGCCTCTTTCTGCAGCTCTCTTGCCTCTTCTGAACCTCTGCTGCTTCTTTTTGCACTTCTCTTGCCTCTTTCTGCACCTATATTGCTTCTTTCTGCAACCCTCTTGCCTCTTTCTGTACCCCTCTTACCTCTTTCTGTACCTCTCTTGCCTATTTCTGCTCCCCTGTTCCCTTTCTGCACCTCTCTTGCCTGTCTCTGCAACTCTCTTGCCTGTTTCTCCAGTTCTCTTGCCTTCTTCTACACCTCTGTGGCTACTTTATGCACTTCTCCTGCCTCTTTCTGTACCCCTCGTGCTACTTTCTGCAAACCCTCTTCCTACTTTCTGCACTTTTCTTGCCTCTTTCTGCATTTCTGTTGCTTCTATCTACACTTCACTTGCCTCTTTTAGCATTTCTGTTCCTTATTGCTGCACTTGTCTTGCTTCTTTCTGCACCTCTGCTGCTTCTTTCTGCACTTCGATTGCTTGTTTCTGCACCTCTTTTGCTTCTTTCTGGACCCCTCTTACCTCTTTCTGCACCTCTCTTGCCTATTTCTGCACCCCTGTTCCCTTTATTGTGCCTCTCTTGCCTGTTTCTGCAACTCTCTTACCTGTTTCTGCAGTTCTCTTGTCTCTTTCTGCATCCCTCTTCCTTCTTTTTGCACCTCTCTTGTCTCTTTCTCCACCTTTCTTGTTTCTTTGTGTGCCTCTCTTGACTATTTCTGAACTTCTCTTACCACTTTCTGCACATCTGTTGCTTCTTTCAGCACTTCACTTGCCTCTTTTTGCACCCCTCTTGCCTCTTTCTGTAACTCTGTTGCTTCTTTCTACACTTCTCTTTCTTCTTTCTGTACCTCTCTTGCTTCTGTCTGTCCCCCTGATCCCTCTTTCTGCACCTCTTTGCCTTTTCTGCAGTTCACTTGCCTCCTTCTGCACCTCTGTTGCTTCTATCTGCACTTCCTTGCCTCTTTATGCACCCCTCTTGCCCATTTCTGCACCTCAATTGCCCCTATTGTACCTCTCTTTCTGCACTGCCCTTGCATCTTTCTGCACCTCCCTTCCAAATTTCTGCACCCCTCTTACCTCTTTCTGCACCCCTCTTCCATCTTTCTGCACCTTTCTTGCCTCTGTCTGCACCCCTGTTCCCTCATTCTGTACCTCTTTTGCCTGTTTCTGCAACTCTCTTGCCTTTCTGCAGTTCTTTATCCTCCTCCTGCACCTCTGTTGCTTCTTTCTGCAGCACCCTTGTCTCTTTCTGCACCTCTTTTGCCTGTTTCTACAACTCGCTTGCCTCTTTCTGCAGTTCTCTTGCCTCCTTCTGTACCTCTGTTGCTTCTTTCTGCACTTCTCTTGCCTCTTTCTAAACCCCTCTAGCCTCTTTCTGCACACTTGTTGCTTCTTTCTGCTCTTCTCTTGCTTCTTTCTGTACCTCACTTGCTCCTTTCTGTACCTCTCTTGCCTATTTCTGCACCCCTCTTCCCTCTTTTTGTACCTCTCTTGCCTCTTTCTGCACCTCTCGCCTCTTTCTGCACCTCTCTTGCCTCTTTCTGCACCTCGTTGCCTCTTTCTGCACTTCTCTTGCCTCTTTTTGCACCTCTGTTGCTTCTTTCTGCACTTCTCTTGCTTCTTTCTGCACCTCTCTTACCTCTTTCTGCACCTCTCTTACATCTGTCTGCACACCTGTTCCCCCTTTCTGCACCTCTTGTGCTTGCTTCTGCAACTCTCCTGCCTTTTTCTGCAGTTTTCTTGCCTCCTCCTGCTCCTCTGTTGCTTCTTTCTGCACTTCTCTTGCCTATTTTTTCACCCCTCTTGCCTCTTTCTGCACTTTTGTTAGTTCTTTCTGCACTGCTCTTGCTTCATTTTGCTCCTCTCTTACAAATTGCTGCACCCTTCTTGCCTTTTTATGCACCCCTCTTCCTTCTTTCTGCACCTCCCTTGCCTCTGTCTGCACCCGTCTTCTCTCTTTCTGCACCTCTTTTGCCTGTTTCTGCAACTCTCTTGCATCTTTCTGCAGTTTTCTTGCCTCCTTCTGTACCTCTGTTGCTTCTTTCTGCACTTCTCTTCCCTCTTTCTGCACCCCTCTTGCCTTTTCTGCATCCCTGTTGCTTGTTTCTGCACCTCTCTTGCTTCTTTTTATACCTGTCTTGCTTCTTTCTGCACCCCTGTTCACTCTTTCTGCACCTCTTTTCATTGTTTCTGCAACCCTCTTGCTTATTTCTGCAGTTCTATTGCCTCCTTCTGCACATCTGTTGCTTCTTTCTGCACTTCTCTTGCCTCTTTCTGCAACTCTGTTGCCTCTTTCTGCACTCGTCTTCCCTCTTTCTGTACATCTCTTGTCTCTTTGTGCACCTCTCTTGTCTTGCCTCTTTCTGCACTTCTGTTGATTCTTTCTGCACCTCTGTTGCTTCTTTCTGCACTTCTCTTGCCTCTTTCTGCATTTCTGTCGCTTCTTTCTGCACTTCTCTTTTCTCTTTCTGAATTTCTGTTCCTCCTTGCTGCACTACTCTTGCCTCTTTCTGCACCTCTTTTGCTTCTTTCAGCACTTCTCTTGCCTCTTTCTGTACCTCGCTTGCCTCTTTCTGCACCTTTGTTGCTTCTTTCTGCACTTCTCTTGTTCTTTCTACACCTATCTTGCTTCTTTCTGCACCCCTCTTGACTCTTTCTGTACTGCTCTTACCTCTTTCTGCACCTCTCTTGCCTATTTCTGCACCCCTATTCCCTTTTCTGCGCCTCTCTTGCCTGTTTCTGCAACTCTCCTGCCTCCTTCAGCAGTTCTCTTGCCTCCTTCTGCACATCTTTTGCTTCTTTCTGCACTTCTCTTGCCCCGTTCAGCACCTCACTAGCCTTTTTCTGTGCCCCTGTTGCTTCTTTCTGCACTTCTCTTGCTTCTTTCTGTAACTCTCTTGCTTCATTCTGCACCTCTATTGCCTTTTTCTGCACCCCTCTTTCCTCTTTCTGCACCTCTCTTGCCTATTTCTACACCCCTCTTCCCTCTTTCTGTACCTCTCTTGCCTCTTTCTGCATCTCTGTTGCTTCTTTCTGCACTTCTCTTGCTTCTTTCTGCACCTCTCTTGCTTCTTTCCTCACCCCTATTGCCTCTTTCTGCACTCATCTTCCCTCTTTCTGCACCTCTCTTACCTCTGTCTGCACCCCTGTTCCCTCTTTCTGCACCTCTTGTGCTTGCTTCTGTAACTCTCCTGCCTTTTTCTGCAGTTTTCTTGCCTCCTCCTTCTCCTCTGTTGCTTCTTTCTGCACTTCTCTTGCCTATTTTTTCACCCCTCTTGCCTGTTTCTGCACTTTTGTTCGTTCTTTCTGCACTGCTCTTGCTTCATTTTGCACCTCTCTTGCAAATTTTGACACCCCTCTTGCCTCTTTCTGTACCCCTCTTCCTTCTTTCTGCACGTCTCTTGCCTCTGTCTGCACCCGCCTCTCTCTTTCTTCACCTCTTTTGCCTGTTTCTGCAACTCTCTTGTGTCTTTCTGCAGTTCTCTTGCCTTTTCTGCATCCCTGTTGCTTGTTTCTGCATTTCTCTTGCTTCTTTTTATACCTGTCTTGCTTCTTTCTGCACCCCTGTTCCCTCTTTCTGTACCTCTTTTAATTGTTTCTGCAACTCTCTTGCTTCTTTATGCAGTTATCTTGCCTCTTTCTGCACATCTGTTGCTTCTTTCTGCACTTCTCTTGCCTCTTTCTGTACCAATCTTGCCTGTTTCTGCACCTTACGTGCCTCTTTCTGCACCTCTCTTGAATCTTTCTTCACCCTTCTAGACTTTTCTACTCCCCTATTGCTTCTTTCTGCAATTCTCTTGCTTCTTTCTGCACACCTCTACTCTCTTTCTACACCTCTGTTGCTTCTTTCTGCATCTCTGTTGCTTCTCTCTGCAATTCTCTTGCCTCTTTCTGCAGCTCTCTTGCCCCTTTCTGCACCTCTGTTGCTTCTTTTTGCACTTCTCTTGCCTCTTTCTGCACCTATATTGCTTCTTTCTGCAACTCTCTTGCCTCTTTCTGTACCCCTCTTACCTCTTTCTGTACCTCTCTTGCCTATTTCTGCTCCCCTGTTCCCTTTCTGCACCTCTCTTGCCTGTCTCTGCAACTCTCTTGCCTGTTTCTCCAGTTCTCTTGCCTTCTTCTACACCTCTGTGGCTACTTTCTGCACTTCTCCTGCCTCTTTCTGTACCCCTCTTGCTTCTTTCTGCAAACCCTCTTCCTACTTTCTGCACTTTTCTTGCCTCTTTCTGCATTTCTGTTGCTTCTATCTACACTTCCCTTGCCTCTTTTAGCATTTCTGTTCCTTATTGCTGCACTTGTTGTAGGAGAGTAGGATCTGCTTCACATGGGTACCCCCACTTTTTGCTGATGCTTCACTGTTTTTTGACTTTAGTCTGGCTGGGGCCCTGCTAATCAGAACCCCAGCCTAGCTGCTTCCTCTCTAAAATGGTTTCCATGTGCCTTAAGCACATCTCTAATTGGAATCTGGAGTGCCCTTATAAGTCCCTAGTATATGGTATACTATGTACCCAGGGCATAGGTACCTCAGAGGCCTACCAGGGGCTGCAGCATGTATTGTGCCACCCCTGGAAGGCCATCCAAAATGACACCACAGGTCTGCTACTGCAGCCTGGGTAAGGTGGTGCATGCACCCCTTACTGTGATATAGGCTACCTATATCACTACACACATATAAACCTATAAGTCACTCCTATGGCAGGCCTTATCAATCCTGAAAGCAGAGTGCTTGGTTCCTATGTGAGAGGGTGCCCCTGCATGAGCAGAGCCCCTCTGCAGCATTCGGAGACCCTTCTCTGATGCTGTTTGTAGTGCAGCCTGACCATATACTCTTAAGCGCATTATAACCTCGCGTTAAATGCTAACTTTGGGATGGCTGCATGGAAACATGTCGTGTTTGGTGTCAAACATCTTGGAATACTAACCCCCCGCCAGTTCTGGTGGCGGGGGTAGCATTCCACCCTTCTAGAGGGAGAGACATGTACACACCGGTATACCCGGTACTGACTTTCCAGAGCCCTGGCATCACAAAATGGATGCCGCTGCCACAGACACGAGTTTGGCCTCCTGCTGCTGACCGAAACTCCGGCAGGGGAGGCCTGGACAATAGGTTTCCTGTCCCAGGGAGGTGTAACCACCTCCCCAGACAGGATAGTGTGTATTGGGGCTGGGCGGGAGCACTCTCTGGTGCTTTGAAGTCCTGCACTGGGGGCACATTAGGTGTCCCTGTGCATACCCCAGTTCAAACCGGCTCAGGGGCTTCCATCCCCTGCTCTGGTGCAAAACTGGACAAAGGGAAAGGGGTGTAACCACCCCTCTGCCCTGACCCTCCCATAGGTGGGTCCCCAGAGTATGTCCAACCCCCTATCTTAGTATAAGTATGGGACCCCAGTCCTTAGGACTTTAGATTTACCTGGACGAAACTCTGACACAGAATCCTGGACCTTCGACGCTCTACTTTAAGATTAGAGGACTGAAGAATCTCCCTTGGGGTCAAGGAGTGACTCCCCTGCTTGGCAGGCACCAAAGAAGCAATTGTCAGGTCTGCATCGCCGAAGCTCCCGCCGGACGCCGAAGTCTTTGCATCACCAGAGGTGGATTTCCAGACTTTTCCGAGGCTGCCCTGAGTCTCCAGCAAAGCTGAGGCCCGTAGCTGTCGTGGGTAACGTGGAACTGTGACCCCTGGACACCGAGCACATTTGCAAGTGCATCCTCTTCCTGGGCCCCCACGAAGTTGTGCTTTGGGCTCCGAGTGGCCCCCGCCTCCAGCACCGACTGCACCGAAGATCACTGGCCCCCACTCTACGAGTGTCCCGTGAGCCAGCTCTAAGTGCGTCCACTCGAGGCTCCTTTGCGGTCGCTAGTCCATTGGCTAGTAGGCCCTCCCGAAGGCCAATCTTCTTCTGCTTGGGCATCCGTGATTGCTCCAGGCGTGCCCTGACTTACTTTCGCTGGGTGAGTCCCTCAGACCTTTCTGGTCTGCATCAACGTCCTTCTTCCATTTCCAAGAGACTTGCCGTTGCCAAGGCTTGTTGGGTCCAATCTGGTCGCGGACACCCCTGCAATCGACAAACATTGTGGGACAGCTTGAATCCAGCTCCTGGTCATCGTCGACGCCTCCTGGACCTCGTGGCTGAAGAGTCAAGACAACTGTCAACCTACCTGAAGCACCCAACATTGGTGGGCATCCGCTCATCGCCTTCCTGGTCACTGGCTAGTGACCCAGACTCTGTCCCCTCTGCTTTCAGGTTCTTCAGATCTCCGATCCACCTTTGGATCCACCCGAACACTTTCGACTTGGTCACCAGCAGCACTTTGCAGCAGATCGCCATTGTAAACGACGACGAAACCCGACCCCGAAAGACACCTATGCACCCGGCTTCCCTGGGTGAGGTAACTCGAGTACTCCGGTGCTCCCGTGGGTATAGACTATAGAACGACCTAGTTCTAAAGGGGTTTGCTCCAAGTCCTCCTCTAAGTGTCCCTTTTCTTTAAAATTCCAACCGCGACTTTTCCCATAGAAGTCAATGGTGATTCGCGGCTGTGTTATCACACTGCACGCGTCCCCCGTGGGTCCCCTGTGTCACTACCTTGGGTGGTTCCTTGTGGTCCAGGCACTTCTACAGGCTCTAGGCCTTGTGTCTAGCTCAGTCGTGGTTCTTATACCACTTTATTGGTATATGGTTTGGTACGCCCCTAGGGCTCAAACGTGTATTTGTGCTATTACTGTTGATAACTAACTTATAACTTATGTACTTCGAACTCTAGCCTCATAAAGAGACTAGAGGGGTGTGTTTAGCAATAAATACATATATTTTGAATATATACCTGGTGTGGTCCTCTTTCATTTGGTCACTCAAGAGATTATAGACTGGTAAAACAAGCTGCTTTACATTCCTTCAAGACTTAGCCTGAAGGCTGCTCTCCATAGCTACCACTAGGATAGCTTTCAATAAAGGTTGTCTTTAACCTATCTCCAATAAGGGGTTGTTTGGACTGGTGCAAGGTGCCCACTATAACTAGTGGACAGCATATACCAGGCCAACTTCTCACACTTGTATGCTTCTTTCTGCACCTCTGCTGCTTCTTTCTGCACTTCGATTGCTTGTTTCTGCACCTCTTTTGCTTCTTTCTGGACCCCTCTTGCCTCTTTCTGTACCCCTCTTACCTCTTTCTGCACCTCTCTTGCCTATTTCTGCACCCCTGTTCCCTTTATTGTGCCTCTCTTGCCTGTTTCTGCAACTCTCTTACCTGTTTCTGCAGTTCTCTTGTCTCTTTCTGCATCCCTCTTCCTTCTTTTTGCACCTCTCTTGTCTCTTTCTCCACCTTTCTTGTTTCTTTGTGTGCCTCTTTTGCCTATTTCTGAACTTCTCTTACCACTTTCTGCACATCTGTTGCTTCTTTCAGCACTTCGCTTGCCTCTTTCTGCACCCCTCTTGCCTCTTTCTGTACCTCTGTTGCTTCTTTCTACACTTCTCTTTCTTCTTTATGTACCTCTCTTGCCTCTGTCTGTCCCCCTGTTCCCTCTTTCTGCACCTCTTTGCCTTTTCTGCAGTTCACTTGCCTCCTTCTGCACCTCTGTTGCTTCTATCTGCACTTCCTTGCCTCTTTAGGCACCCCTCTTGCCCGTTTCTGCACCTCAATTGCCCCTATTGTACCTCTCTTTCCTCTTTCTGCAACCCTCTAGCCTTTTCTGCACACCTTTTGCTTCATTCTGCACTTCTCTTGCTTCTTTCTGTACCTCTCTTGCTTTTTTCTGCACCCCTCTTGCTTCTTTCTGCACCCCTCTTCCATCTTTCTGGACCTCACTTTCTTCTTTCTGTACCTCTCTTGCCTCTTTCTGCACCTCTCTTGCTTCTTTCTGCTCATCTATTGCCTGTTTCTGCATTTCTCTTGCCTCTTTCTTCAGTTCTCTTGCCTCCTTCTGCACCTCAGTTGCTTCTTTCTGCACTTCCTTTGCCTCTTTCTGCAACCCTCTTGCTTTTTGCTGCACTCCTCTTGCCTCTTTCTGCATCCCTCTTCCCTCTTTCTCTACCTCTCTTGCCTCTTTGTGTACCTCTTTTGCCTCTTTATGCATCTCTCTTGATTCTTTCTTCACCCTTGTTGTGTCTTTCTGCACTTGTCTTCCCTCTTTCTGTACTTCTCTTGCCTCTTTCTGCACTGCTCTTGCCTATTACTGCACCCCGTTGCTTCTTTCTGTACTTCTCTTGCTTCTTTCTGTATCTCTCTAGCTTCTTTCTGCACCCCTCTTGCCTATTTCTGCATGCCTCTTCACTTTTTTTGCACCTCTCTTGCCACTTTCTGCACCTCTCTTGCCTCTTTCTGTACTGCTCTTGCCTCTTTAAGCACCTAAGTTGCTTCTTCTGAACTCCTCTTGCTTCTTTCCGCACCTTTCTTGCTTCTTTCTGCACCACTTGTTGCCTCTGTGCACCTCTCTTGTCTCTTTGTGCACCCCTCTTGCCACTTTCTGCACTTCTGTTGCCTCTTTCTGCACGTCTGTTGCTTCTTTTTGCACTTCTCTTGCCTCTTTCTGCACCTATATTGCTTCTTTCTGCAACCCTCTTGCCTCTTTCTGTACCCCTCTTACCTCTTTCTGTACCTCTCTTGCCTATTTCTGCTCCCCTTTTCCCTTTCTGCACCTCTCTTGCCTGTCTCTGCAACTCTCTTGCCTGTTTCTCCAGTTCTCTTGCCTTCTTCTACACCTCTGTGGCTACTTTCTGCACTTCTCCTGCCTCTTTCTGTACCCCTCTTGCTTCTTTCTGCAAACCCTCTTCCTACTTTCTGCACTTTTCTTGCCTCTTTCTGCATTTCTGTTGCTTCTATCTACACTTCCCTTGCCTCTTTTAGCATTTCTGTTCCTTATTGCTGCATTTGTCTTGCTTCTTTCTGCACCTCTGCTGCTTCTTTCTGCACTTCGATTGCTTGTTTCTGCACCTCTTTTGCTTCTTTCTGGACCCCTCTTGCCTCTTTCTGTACCCCTCTTACCTCTTTCTGTACCCCTCTTGTCTCTTTCTGCATCCCTCTTCCTTCTTTTTGCACCTCTCTTGTCTCTTTCTCCACCTTTCTTGTTTCTTTGTGTGCCTCTCTTGCCTATTTCTGAACTTCTCTTATCACTTTCTGCACATCTGTTGCTTCTTTCAGCACTTCACTTGCCTCTTTCTGCACCTCTCTTGCCTCTTTCTGTACCTCTGTTGCTTCTTTCTACACTTCTCTTTCTTCTTTCTGTACCTCTCTTGCCTCTGTCTGTCCCCCTGTTCCCTCTTTCTGCACCTCTTTGCCTTTTCTGCAGTTCACTTGCCTCCTTCTGCACCTCTGTTGCTTCTATCTGCACTTCCTTGCCTCTTTATGCATCCCTCTTGCCCGTTTCTTCACCTCAATTGCCCCTATTGTACCTCTCTTTCCTCTTTCTGCAACCCTCTAGCCTTTTCTGCACACCTGTTGCTTCATTCTGCACTTCTCTTGCTCCTTTCTGTACCTCTCTTGCTTTTTTCTGCACCCCTCTTGCTTCTTGCTGCACCCCTCTTCCATCTTTCTGGACCTCGCTTTCTTCTTTCTGTACATCTCTTGCCTCTTTCTGCACCTCTCTTGCTTCTTTCTGCTCATCTATTGCCTGTTTCTGCATTTCTCTTGCCTCTTTCTTCAGTTCTCTTGCCTCCTTCTGCACCTCGGTTGCTTCTTTCTGCACTTCCCTTGCCTCTTTCTGCAACCCTCTTGCTTTTTGCTGCACTCCTCTTGCCTCTTTCTGCATCCCTCTTCCCTCTTTCTCTACCTCTCTTGCCTCTTTGTGTACCTCTTTTTCCTCTTTCTGCATCTCTCTTGATTCTTTCTTAACCCCTGATGTGTCTTTCTTCACTTGTCTTCCCTCTTTCTGTATTTCTCTTGCCTCTTTCTGCACTGCTCTTGCCTATTACTGCACCCCGTTGCTTCTTTCTGTACTTCTCTTGCTTCTTTCTGTATCTCTCTAGCTTCTTTCTGCACCCCTCTTGCCTATTTCTGCATGCCTCTTCACTTTTTTGCACCTCTCTTGCCACTTTCTGCACCTCTCTTGCCTCTTTCTGTACTGCTCTTGCCTCTTTCAGCACCTCTGTTGCTTCTTCTGAACTTCTCTTGCTTCTTTCCGCACCTTTCTTGCTTCTTTCTGCACCACTTGTTGCCTCTGTGCACCTCTCTTGTCTCTTTGTGCACCCCTCTTGCCACTTTCTGCACTTCTGTTGCCTCTTTCTGCACGTCTGTTGCTTCTTTCTGAACTTCTCTTGCCTCCTTCGGCATTTCTGTTGCTTCTTTCTGCACCTCTCTTTCCTCTTTCTGCACCTCACTTGCCTCTTTCTGCTCTTCTTTTGCCTCTTTCTGCACCTCTCTTGCTTCGTTCTGCACCTCTTTTGCTTCTTTCTGCACCCCTGTTGCCTCTTTCTGCGCTCGTCTTCCCTCGTTCTGCACGTCTCTTGTCTCTGTGCACCTCTCTTATCTCTTTGTGTACCTCTCTTGCCTCTTTCTGCACCTCTGTTGCTACTTTCTGTACTTCTCTTGCTTCTTTCTGCACCTCTCTTGCTTGTTTCTGCACCCCTGTTGCCTCTTTCTGCACTCGTATTCCCTCGTATCTGTGCACCTCTCTTGTCTCTTTGTGCACCTCTCTTGCCTCTTTCTGCATTTCTGTTCCTTCTTGCTGCACTTCTGTTGCCTCTTTCTGCACCTCTGTTGCGTCTTTCTGCATTTCTGTTGCTTCTTTCTGCACCTCTCTTTCCTCTTTCTGCACCTCACTTGCCTCTTTCTGCTCTTCTTTTGCCTCTTTCTGCACCTCTCTTGCTTCTTTCTGCACCTCTCTTGCTTCTTTCTGTACCCCTGTTGCCTCTTTCTGCACTCGTCTTCCCTCGTTCTGCACCTCTCTTGTCTCTGTGCACCTCTCTTATCTCTTTGTGTACCTCTCTTGCCTCTTTCTGCACCTCTGTTGCTACTTTCTGTACTTCTCTTGCTTCTTTCTGCACCTCTCTTGCTTCTTTCTGCACCCCTGTTGCCTCTTTCTGCACTCGTCTTCCCTTGTATCTGTGCACCTCTCTTGTCTCTTTGTGCACCCCTCTTGCCTCTTTCTGAATTTCTGTTGCTTCTATCTGCACTTCTCTTGCCTCTTTCTGCATTTCTGTTCCTTCTTGCTGCACTTCTGTTGCCTCTTTCTGCACCTCTGTTGCTTATTTCTGCACCTCTCTTGCTTTTTTCTGCACCCCTCTTGCTTCTTTCTGCACACCTCTTCCATCTTTCTGGACCTCGCTTTCTTCTTTCTGTACCTCTCTTGCCTCTTTCTGCACCTCTCTTGCTTCTTTTTGCTCATCTATTGCCTGTTTCTGCATTTCTCTTGCCTCTTTCTTCAGTTCTCTTGCCTCCTTCTGCACCTCGGTTGCTTCTTTCTGCACTTCCCTTGCCTCTTTCTGCAACCCTCTTGCTTTTTGCTGCACTCCTCTTGCCTCTTTCTGCATCCCTCTTCCCTCTTTCTCTACCTCTCTTGCCTCTTTGTGTACCTCTTTTGCCTCTTTCTGCATCTCTCTTGATTCTTTCTTCACCCCTGTTGTTTCTTTCTGCACTTGTCTTCCCTCTCTCTGTACTTCTCTTGCCTCTTTCTGCACTGCTCTTGCCTATTACTGCACCCCGTTGCTTCTTTCTGTACTTCTCTTGCTTCTTTCTGTATCTCTCTAGCTTCTTTCTGCACCCCTCTTGCCTATTTCTGCATGCCTCTTCACTTTTTTTGCACCT
This sequence comes from Calotriton arnoldi, assembly GCA_963921515.1. Lineage (NCBI taxonomy): Eukaryota > Metazoa > Chordata > Amphibia > Caudata > Salamandridae > Calotriton > Calotriton arnoldi. The sequence continues at coordinate 54,626 of CAWUFW010014857.1, forward strand.
CTCTTGCTACTTTCTGCACCTCTCTTGCCTCTTTCTGTACTGCTCTTGCCTCTTTCAGCATCTCTGTTGCTTCTTCTGAACTTCTCTTGCTTCTTTCCGCACCTTTTTTGCTTCTTTCTGCACCACTTGTTGCCTCTGTGCACCTCTCTTGTCTCTTTGTGCACCCCTCTTGCCACTTTTAGCACTTCTGTTGCCTCTTTCTGCACCTCTGTTACTTCTTTCTGAACTTCTCTTGCCTCCTTCGGCATTTCTGTTGCTTCTTTCTGCACCTCTCTTTCCTCTTTCTGCACCTCACTTGCCTCTTTCTGCTCTTCTTTTGCCTCTTTCTGCACCTCTCTTGCTTCTTTCTGCACCTCTCTTGCTTCTTTCTGCACCCCTGTTGCCTCTTTCTGCACTCGTCTTCCCTCGTTCTGCACCTCTCTTGTCTCTGTGCACCTCTCTTATCTCTTTGTGTACCTCTCTTGCCTCTTTCTGCACCTCTGTTGCTACTTTCTGTACTTCTCTTGCTTCTTTCTGCTCTTCTCTTGCTTCTTTCTGCACCCCTGTTGCCTCTTTCTGCACTCGTCTTCCCTCGTATCTGTGCACCTCTCTTGTCTCTTTGTGCACCTCTCTTGCCTCTTTCTGCATTTCTGTTGCTTCTATCTGCACTTCTCTTGCCTCTTTCTGCATTTCTGTTCCTTCTTGCTGCACTTCTGTTGCCTCTTTCTGCACCTCTGTTGCTTCTTTCTGCACTTCTCTTGCTTCTTTCTGCACCTCTTTTGCTTCTTTCTGCACCTCTCTTGCCTATTTCATCATCCCTGTTCCCTTTTTTGCGCCTTTCTTGCCTGTTTCTGCAACTCTCTTGCCTAGTTCTGCAGTTTTCTTGTCTCTTTCTGCACCCCTCTTCCCTCTCTTTCTGCACCTCTCTTGCCTCTTTCTGCACTTCCATTGCCTCTATCTGCACCTCTCTTGCCTCTTTCTGCATTTCTGTTCCTTCTTGCTGCACTTCTGTTGCCTCCTTCTGCACATCTGTTGCTTCTTTCTGCACTTCTCTTGCCTCTTTCTGTACCAATCTTGCCTGTTTCTGCACCTTACGTGCCTCTTTCTGCACCTCTCTTGAATCTTTCTTCACCCTTCCAGCCTTTTCTACTCCCCTATTGCTTCTTTCTGCAATTCTCTTGCTTCTTTCTGCACACCTCTACTCTCTTTCTACACCTCTGTTGCTTCTTTCTGCATCTCTGTTGCTTCTTTCTGCATCCCTCTTTCTCTACCTCTCTTGCCTCTTTGTGTACCTCTTTTGCCTCTTTCTGCATCTCTCTTGATTCTTTCTTCACCCCTGTTGTGTCTTTCTTCACTTGTCTTCCCTCTTTCTGTACTTCTCTTGCCTCTTTCTGCACTGCTCTTGCCTATTACTGCACCCCGTTGCTTCTTTCTGTACTTCTCTTGCTTCTTTCTGTATCTCTCTAGCTTCTTTCTGCACCCCTCTTGCCTATTTCTGCATGCCTCTTCACTTTTTTTGCACCTCTCTTGCCACTTTCTGCACCTCTCTTGCCTCTTTCTGTACTGCTCTTGCCTCTTTCAGCACCTCTGTTGCTTCTTCTGAACTTCTCTTGCTTCTTTCCGCACCTTTCTTGCTTGTTTCTGCACCACTTGTTGCCTCTGTGCACCTCTCTTGTCTCTTTGTGCACCCCTCTTGCCACTTTCTGCACTTCTGTTGCCTCTTTCTGCACATCTGTTGCTTCTTTTTGCACTTCTCTTGCCTCTTTCTGCACCTATATTGCTTCTTTCTGCAACCCTCTTGCCTCTTTCTGTACCCCTCTTACCTCTTTCTGTACCTCTCTTGCCTATTTCTGCTCCCCTGTTCCCTTTCTGCACCTCTCTTGCCTGTCTCTGCAACTCTCTTGCCTGTTTCTCCAGTTCTCTTGCCTTCTTCTACACCTCTGTGGCTACTTTCTGCACTTCTCCTGCCTCTTTCTGTACCCCTCTTGCTTCTTTCTGCAAACCCTCTTCCTACTTTCTGCACTTTTCTTGCCTCTTTCTGCATTTCTGTTGCTTCTATCTACACTTCCCTTCCCTCTTTTAGCATTTCTGTTCCTTATTGCTGCACTTGTCTTGCTTCTTTCTGCACCTCTGCTGCTTCTTTCTGCACTTCGATTGCTTGTTTCTGCACCTCTTTTGCTTCTTCCTGGACCCCTCTTGCCTCTTTCTGTACCCCTCTTACCTCTTTCTGCACCTCTCTTGCCTATTTCTGCACCCCTGTTCCCTTTGTGGCGTCGCGGCCAGGGCGACTGACGCTGGAATCTGGGGCTCACGGTTCGATCCCGGGCACCGGCGGCAGGTCAGCCCAGCACCATGTGACTCTGGGCAATAGCTTGCTTAATCTTCCCGACGGCCCCCAGCGCCGGGATGCCTTCGGGTAGCTGTTCGCGCTTTACAAATACTGGATTTACATTTATTGTGCCTCTCTTGCCTGTTTCTGCAACTCTCTTACCTGTTTCTGCAGTTCTGTTGTCTCTTTCTGCATCCCTCTTCCTTCTTTTTGCACCTGTCTTGTCTCTTTCTCCACCTTTCTTGTGTCTTTGTGTGCCTCTCTTGCCTATTTCTGAACTTCTCTTATCACTTTCTGCACATCTGTTGCTTCTTTCAGCACTTCACTTGCCTCTTTCTGCACCCCTCTTGCCTCTTTCTGTACCTCTGTTGCTTCTTTCTACACTTCTCTTTCTTCTTTCTGTACCTCTCTTGCCTCTGTCTGTCCCCCTGTTCCCTCTTTCTGCACCTCTTTGCCTTTTCTGCAGTTCACTTGCCTCCTTCTGCACCTCTGTTGCTTCTATCTGCACTTCCTTGCCTCTTTATGCACCCCTCTTGCCCGTTTCTGCACCTCAATTGCCCCTATTGTACCTCTCATTCCTCTTTCTGCAACCCTCTAGCCTTTTCTGCACACCTGTTGCTTCATTCTGCACTTCTCTTGCTTCTTTCTGTACCTCTCTTGCTTTTTTCTGCACCCCTCTTGCTTCTTTCTGCACCCCTCTTCCATCTTTCTGGACCTCGCTTTCTTCTTTCTGTACCTCTCTTGCCTCTTTCTGCACCTCTCTTGCTTCTTTCTGCTCATCTATTGCCTGTTTCTGCATTTCTCTTGCCTCTTTCGTCAGTTCTCTTGCCTCCTTCTGCACCTCGGTTGCTTCTTTCTGCACTTCCCTTGCCTCTTTCTGCAACACTCTTGCTTTTTGCTGCACTCCTCTTGCCTCTTTCTGCATCCCTCTTCCCTCTTTCTCTACCTCTCTTGCCTCTTTGTGTACCTCTTTTGCCTCTTTCTGCAACTCTCTTGATTCTTTCTTCACCCCTGTTGTGTCTTTCTGCACTTGTCTTCCCTCTTTCTGTACTTCTCTTGCCTCTTTCTGCACTGCTCTTGCCTATTACTGCACCCCGTTGCTTCTTTCTGTACTTCTCTTGCTTCTTTCTGTATCTCTCTAGCTTCTTTCTGCACCCCTCTTGCCTATTTCTGCATGCCTCTTCACTTTTTTGCACCTCTCTTGCCACTTTCTGCACCTCTCTTGCCTCTTTCTGTACTGCTCTTGCCTCTTTCAGCACCTCTGTTGCTTCTTCTGAACTTCTCTTGCTTCTTTCCGCACCTTTCTTGCTTCTTTCTGCACCACTTGTTGCCTCTGTGCACCTCTCTTGTCTCTTTGTGCACCCCTCTTGCCACTTTCTGCACTTCTGTTGCCTCTTTCTGCACGTCTGTTGCTTCTTTCTGAACTTCTCTTGCCTCCTTCGGCATTTCTGTTGCTTCTTTCTGCACCTCTCTTTCCTCTTTCTGCACCTCACTTGCCTCTTTCTGCTCTTCTTTTGCCTCTTTCTGCACCTCTCTTGCTTCTTTCTGCACCTCTCTTGCTTCTTTATGCAGTTATCTTGCCTCCTTCTGCACATCTGTTGCTTCTTTCTGCACTTCTCTTGCCTCTTTCTGTACCAATCTTGCCTGTTTCTGCACCTTACGTGCCTCTTTCTGCACCTCTCTTGAATCTTTCTTCACACTTCTAGACTTTTCTACTCCCCTATTGCTTCTTTCTGCAATTCTCTTGCTTCTTTCTGCACACCTCTACTCTCTTTCTACACCTCTGTTGCTTCTTTCTGCATCTCTGTTGCTTCTCTCTGCAATTCTCTTGCCTCTTTCTGCAGCTCTCTTGCCCCTTTCTACACCTCTGTTGCTTCTTTTTGCACTTCTCTTGCTTCTTTCTGCACCACTTGTTGCCTCTGTGCACCTCTCTTGTCTCTTTGTGCACCCCTCTTGCCACTTTCTGCACTTCTGTTGCTTCTTTCTGCACGTCTGTTGCTTCTTTTTGCACTTCTCTTGCCTCTTTCTGCACCTATATTGCTTCTTTCTGCAACCCTCTTGCCTCTTTCTGTACCCCTCTTACCTCTTTCTGTACCTCTCTTGCCTATTTCTGCTCCCCTGTTCCCTTTCTGCACCTCTCTTGCCTGTCTCTGCAACTCTCTTGCCTGTTTCTCCAGTTCTCTTGCCTTCTTCTACACCTCTGTGGCTACTTTCTGCACTTCTCCTGCCTCTTTCTGTACCCCTCTTGCTTCTTTCTGCAAACCCTCTTCCTACTTTCTGCACTTTTCTTGCCTCTTTCTGCATTTCTGTTGCTTCTATCTACACTTCCCTTGCCTCTTTTAGCATTTCTGTTCCTTAGTGCTGCACTTGTCTTGCTTCTTTCTGCACCTCTGCTGCTTCTTTCTGCACTTCGATTGCTTGTATCTGCACCTTTTTTGCTTCTTCCTGGACCCCTCTTGCCTCTTTCTGTACCCCTCTTACCTCTTTCTGCACCTCTCTTGCCTATGTCTGCACCCCTGTTCCCTTTATTGTGCCTCTCTTGCCTCTTTCTGCACCCCTCTTGCCTCTTTCTGTACCTCTGTTGCTTCTTTCTACACTTCTCTTTCTTCTTTCTGTACCTCTCTTGCCTCTGTCTGTCCCCCTGTTCCCTCTTTCTGCACCTCTTTGCCTTTTCTGCAGTTCACTTGCCTCCTTCTGCACCTCTGTTGCTTCTATCTGCACTTCCTTGCCTCTTTATGCACCCTTCTTGCCCGTTTCTGCACCTCAATTGCCCCTATTGTACCTCTCATTACTCTTTCTGCAACCCTCTAGCCTTTTCTGCACACCTGTTGCTTCATTCTGCACTTCTCTTGCTTCTTTCTGTACCTCTCTTGCTTTTTTCTGCACCTCTCTTGCTTCTTTCTGCACCCCTCTTCCATCTTTCTGGACCTCGCTTTCTTCTTTCTGTACCTCTCTTGCCTCTTTCTGCACCTCTCTTGCTTCTTTCTGCTCATCTATTGCCTGTTTCTGCATTTCTCTTGCCTCTTTCTTCAGTTCTCTTGCCTCCTTCTGCACCTCGGTTGCTTCTTTCTGCACTTCCCTTGCCTCTTTCTGCAACCCTCTTGCTTTTTGCTGCACTCCTCTTGCCTCTTTCTGCATCCCTCTTCCCTCTTTCTCTACCTCTCTTGCCTCTTTGTGTACCTCTTTTGCCTCTTTCTGCATCTCTCTTGATTCTTTCTTCACCCCTGTTGTGTCTTTCTGCACTTGTCTTCCCTCTTTCTGTACTTCTCTTGCCTCTTTCTGCACTGCTCTTGCCTATTAATGCACCCCGTAGCTTCTTTCTGTACTTCTCTTGCTTCTTTCTGTATCTCTCTAGCTTCTTTCTGTACCCCTCTTGCCTATTTCTGCATGCCTCTTCACTTTTTTGCACCTCTCTTGCCACTTTCTGCACCTCTCTTGCCTCTTTCTGTACTGCTCTTGCCTCTTTCAGCACCTCTGTTGCTTCTTCTGAACTTCTCTTGCTTCTTTCCGCACCTTTCTTGATTCTTTCTGCACCACTTGTTGCCTCTGTGCACCTCTCTTGTCTCTTTGTGCACCCCTCTTGCCACTTTCTGCACTTCTGTTGCCTCTTTCTGCACGTCTGTTGCTTCTTTCTGAACTTCTCTTGCCTCCTTCGGCATTTCTGTTGCTTCTTTCTGCACCTCTCTTTCCTCTTTCTGCACCTCACTTGCCTCTTTCTGCTCTTCTTTTGTCTCTTTCTGCACCTCTCTTGCTTCTTTCTGCACCTCTCTTGCTTCTATATGCAGTTATCTTGCCTCCTTCTGCACATCTGTTGCTTCTTTCTTCACTTCTCTTGCCTCTTTCTGTACCAATCTTGCCTGTTTCTGCACCTTACGTGCCTCTTTCTGCACCTCTCTTGAATCTTTCTTCACCCTTCTAGACTTTTCTACTCCCCTATTGCTTCTTTCTGCAATTCTCTTGCTTCTTTCTGCACACCTCTACTCTCTTTCTACACCTCTGTTGCTTCTTTCTGCATCTCTGTTGCTTCTCTCTGCAATTCTCTTGCCTCTTTCTGCAGCTCTCTTGCCTCTTTCTGCACCTCTGTTGCTTCTTTTTGCACTTCTCTTGCCTCTTTCTGCACCTATATTGCTTCTTTCTGCAAACCTCTTGCCTCTTTCTGTACCCCTCTTATCTCTTTCTGTACCTCTCTTGCCTATTTCTGCTCCCCTGTTCCCTTTCTGCACCTCTCTTGCCTGTCTCTGCAACTCTCTTGCCTGTTTCTCCAGTTCTCTTGCCTTCTTCTACACCTCTGTGGCTACTTACTGCACTTCTCCTGCCTCTTTCTGTACCCCTCTTGCTTCTTTCTGCAAACCCTCTTCCTACTTTCTGCACTTTTCTTGCCTCTTTCTGCATTTCTGTTGCTTCTATCTACACTTCCCTTGCCTCTTTTAGCATTTCTGTTCCTTATTGCTGCACTTGTTGTAGGAGAGTAGGATCTGCTTCACATGGGTACCCCCACTTTTTGCTGATGCTTCACTGTTTTTCGACTTTAGTCTGGCTGGGGCCCTGCTAATCAGAACCCCAGCCTAGCTGCTTCCTCTCTAAAATGGTTTCCATGTGCCTTAAGCACATCTCTAATTGGAATCTGGAGTGCCCTTATAAGTCCCTAGTATATGGTATACTATGTACCCAGGCATAGGTACCTCAGAGGCCTACCAGGGGCTGCAGCATGTATTGTGCCACCCCTGGAAGGCCATCCAAAATGACACCACAGGTCTGCTACTGCAGCCTGGGTAAGGTGGTGCATGCACCCCTTACTGTGATATAGGCTACCTATATCACTACATGCATACACACATATAAACCTATAAGTCACTCCTATGGCAGGCCTTATCAATCCTGAAGGCAGAGTGCTTGGTTCCTATGTGAGAGGGTGCCCCTGCATGAGCAGAGCCCCTCTGCAGCATTCGGAGACCCTTCTCTGATGCTGTTTGTAGTGCAGCCTGACCATATACTCTTAAGCGCATTATAACCTTATGTTAAGTGCTAACTTTGGGATGGCTGCATGGAAACATGTTGTGTTTGGTGTCAAACATCTTGGAATACTAACCCCCCACCAGTTCTGGCGGCGGGGGTAGCATTCCACCCTTCTAGAGGGAGAGACATGTACACACCGGTATACCCGGTACTGACTTTCCAGAGCCCTGGCATCACAAAATGGATACCGCTGCCACAGACACGAGTCTGGCCTCCTGCTGCTGACCGAAACTCCGGCAGGGGAGGCCTGGACAATAGGTTTCCTGTCCCAGGGAGGTGTAACCACCTCCCCAGACAGGATAGTGTGTATTGGGGCTGGGCGGGAGCACTCTCTGGTGCTTTGAAGTCCTGCACTGGGGGCACATTTGGTGTCCCTGTGCATACCCCAGTTCAAACCGGCTCAGGGGCTTCCAGCCCCTGCTCTGGCGCAAAACTGGACAAAGGGAAAGGGGTGTAACCACCCCTCTGCCCTGACCCTCCCATAGGTGGGTCCCCAGAGTATGTCTTAGTATAAGTATGGGACCCCAGTCCTTAGGACTTTAGATTTACCTGGACGAAACTCTGACACAGAATCCTGGACCTTTGACGCTCTTCTTTAAGATTAGAGGACTGAAGAATCTCTCTTGGGGTCAAGGAGTGACTCCCCTGCTTGGCAGGCACCAAAGAAGCAATTGTCCGGTCTGCATCGCCAAAGCTCCCGCCGGACGACGAAGTCTTTGCATCACCAGAGGTAGAATTCCAGACTTTTCCGAGGCTGCCCTGAGTCCCCAGCAAAGCTGAGGCCCGTAGCTGTTGTGGGTAACATGGAACCGTGACCCCTGGACACCGAGCACATTTGCAAGTGCATCCTCTTCCTGGGCTCCCACGAAGTTGTGCTTTGGGCTCTGAGTGGCCCCTGCCTCCAGCACCGACTGCACTGAAGATCACTGGCCCCCACTCTACGAATGTCCCGTGAGCCAGCTCTAAGTGTGTCCACTCGAGGATCCTTCGCGGTCGCTAGTCCATTGGCTAGTAGGCCCTCTCGAAGGCCAATCTTCTTCTGCTTGGACTTCTCTGGTTGCCCCAGGCGTGCCCTGACTTACTCTCGCTGGGTGAGTCCCTCAGACCTTGCTGGTCTGCATCAACGTCCTTCTTCCATTTCCAAGAGACTTGCCGTTGCCAAGGCTTGTTGGGTCCAATCCGGTCGCCAACACCCCTGCAATCGACAAACTTTGTGGGACAGCTCGAATCCAGCTCCTGGTCATCGTCGACGCCTCCTGGACCTCGTGGCTGAAGAGTCAAGACGACCATCAACCTACCTGAAGCACCCGACATCGGTGGGCATCCGCTCATCGCCTTCCTGGTCACTGGCTAGTGACCCAGACTCTGTCCCCTCTGCTTTCAGGTTCTTCAGATCTCCGATCCACCTTTGGATCCACCCGAACACTTTCGACTTGGTCGCCAGCAGCACTTTGCAGCAGATCGCCATTGTAAACGACGACGAAACCCGACCCCGAAAGACACCTATGCACCCGGCTTCCCTGGGTGAGGTAACTCGAGTACTCCGGTGCTCCCGTGGGTATAGACTCTAGAACGACCTAGTTCTAAAGGGGTTTGCTCCAAGTCCTCCTCTAAGTGTCCCTTTTCTTTAAAATTCCAAACGCGACTTTTCCCATAGAAGTCAACGGCGATTCGCGGCTGTGTTATCACACTGCACGCGTCCCCCGTGGGTCCCCTGTGTCACAACCTTGGGTGGTTCCTTGTGGTCCAGGCACTTCTACAGGCTCTAGGCCTTGTGTCTAGCTCAGTCGTGGTTCTTATACCACTTTATTGGTATATGGTTTGGTACGCCCCTAGGGCTCAAACGTGTATTTGTGCTATTACTGTTGATAACTAACTTATAACTTATGTACTTCGAACTCTAGCCTCATAAAGAGACTAGAGGGGTGTGTTTAGCAATAAATACATATATTTTGAATATATACCTGGTGTGGTCCTCTTTCATTTGGTCACTCAAGAGATTATAGACTGGTAAAACAAGCTGCTTTACATTCCTTCAAGACTTAGCCTGAAGGCTGCTCTCCATAGCTACCACTAGGATAGCTTTCAATAAAGGTTGTCTTTAACCTATCTCCAATAAGGGGTTGTTTGGACTGGTGCAAGGTGCCCACTATAACTAGTGGACAGCATATACCAGGTCAACTTCTCACATTGGTGTGCAGCATGTGGGATTCCAGCTTGCTATTGTTTTACCAGATAATCTCAATTGAATTGATCAACTGAAAACCACTAAGGGTACCTTAGGTACATATAAATCAAGCTTAGTATACAGTAAGTTCTACTGAACTTAGAGTTGTGTGTTAAGGGATAGCACACCCTTTCTACAACTCAAGAGAGTTTAGTAGGCCACACTAGAGTAGGTAGTGCATACACCACACCTCACTAGTAATGTCTTCAAAGCCAGGACCCAGTGAGTCCTTGCCAGAAGCCAGTGGGCTTCTTCCCTCCAAGTATGATAAACTCCCATTCTTGGAATTGAGAGCATTATGCAATACTAGGAAGTTGAAGGCAGGCAAAAGTGCCAGCACCCAACACCTCAGGGAGGTGTTACTGGCTGATGATCTCAGCAGACCCCTAGGGTCTGAGGGGGTAGGCGGAGAGGGTGGGGCAGAAGAGGAGGAAGGGGTCAGGGGTGAAGAAACCCAGGCCCCCCTCTGAAACTGGCCAGGAAGGTGAAAATGACCTTGACCTGGAGAACCCAATTCCTCCTGTGGGAGGAGGAGGATCAGAATGACCTCCCCTTTGTCCCCCAGGAAGAATTATGAGTGTGCCCAGAAGGTCTAGATCTCCTTCTCAGGAGTCTAACCACTCTGACACCTCAATAGGGACCTCTGTCTCTTCTCATAGGAGAGAATCCTCTCATGACAGGAGAAAGAGACTGATTCAGTATGAGCAAGCCCAGCTTGAGCTCAGAAAACAGCAGTTGGCTATAGACAGGGAGTCCCTAGATCTCTACAAAGAGAGAAAAAGATGGGACTAGAGTCCCATGGTGGCAGCAATTTCCCAAGAGATAGGGAAAGGTCTTATGACCATAGAAACCTGAGCAAGATTGTCCCTTCCTACCAGAGTGGGGATGACATCCACAAATGGATAACTGCACTGGAGAGGGCCTGTAAAGTACAGAGGGTCCCTCAGGAGCAGTGGGCAGCAATCTTGTGGCTCTCCTTTGCAGACAAAGGTAGAGACAAGCTCCTCCCTGTAAGAGAAGAGGATGCTGACAATTACAAAGTCTTGAAGAGTGCTCTGATTGATGGGTTTGGCCTAACAACTGAACAATACAGGTTAAAGTTCAGAGATACCCAAAAAGCACAGACTCAAGACTGGGTAGACTATGTGGATTGTTCTGCTAAGGCTCTGGAAGGCTGGTTGATGGGCAGTAAGGCGTGTGACTTCACAGGATTGTACAATCTTATCATGAGGGAGCAGATTCTTAATAACTGTCAAAATAAGCTGTTGCATCAGTACCTGGTGGACTCTGATCTGACCTCTCCCCAAGAATTGGGAAAGAAGGCAGACAAATGGGTCAGAACCAGGGTGAGGCAGAAGGTACAGAACCAAGGTGGTGACCCAAAGAAGCAAGATTCTAAGAACTCTGATAAGGGTGGGGAGAAGGGTAAAGACCAGAAGTCTTCACAAGGCCCCCAAAAATCTTCCTCAGGTGGGGATTCACAGTCTAACAAAGGGAAAGGCCAAAAGAAACCATGGTGCAAGGTCTGTAAGCAAAAGACCCACTGGACCAGTGATTGCACCAAGTCCAAAGACTCTACTCCAGCCCCCACCAATGCCCCTAAGGCACCTGCTCCCCCTAGTGCAGTTACAGTTGGTGGTGGAACTACACAAGCCAAGGGTTTAGTAGGGTTGACCCTGGGTAAGGAGATGAGCTCTGACCTAGTCAGAGAACTCACTCAGGCTGTCCTAGTCTGTGATGGAGGCATGGATGTGACCTCCTCTGTCAGTCCCAGTAATCTGGGCAAGTACAGGCAACAGCCCTTAATCAATGGAAAAGAGGCTTTGGCATTTAGGGACACAGGGGCAAGTGTCACCATGGTGACACAAGACCTTGTGAATCCTGGGCAGATTATACTTGGTGAAATGTACCAAGTGACCAATGCTAGCAATGTCAGAACAGACCATACTCTGGCAGTTGTTAACTTCTCCTGGGGAGGGGTAACTGGCCTTAAGAAGGTTGTGGTAAGTGCAGCCCTACCAGTTGAATGCTTGCTTGGCAATGATTTAGAAACTTCAGCTTGGGCAGAAGTGGAGCTCAAGACCCATGCAGAAATGCTGGGCATCCCTGCAGATGTGTTTGTGTGACCAGGTCACAAGCCAAAATGTCTAACACTGAACAGGCCTTGGATTCTGGAATAATGGACCAAGTGCCCTCCAAGAAGAGGAGTAGTAGGGTAAAGGCAGTGCCTTCCCCCTTGGCTCAGAAGGAAGATCAGTCTCTTGAGGGGGATGATCTCAGTCCTGAGGAAGGAACTGTCCCAGAGGAGCTTGAACCTGACCAGGTTGAGTTCTTGGGGACAGGGGGCCCTTCCAGGGCAGATCTGAGCCAGGAGCAGCAGAGCTGCCCCTCTCTTGAACCCCTCAGACAGCAAGCTGCTGCTGAGGCTGCTGGGAAAGCTAGTGGTCCCCATACAGTGTATTGGGATGATGGACTCTTGTACTCAGAGTGTAGAGACCCCAAGCCTGGTGCCACCAGGAGGTTGGTTATACCTCTGAAGTTCAGGGGCTTCCTATTGACCCTAGCCCATGATATTCCTTTAGCAGGTCACCTGGGCCAGAACAAGACCTGGGACAGACTTGTCCCTCACTTTCACTGGCCCCACATGTCTGAAGACACCAAGGAGTTTTGTCGCTCCTGTGTAATCTGCCAGGCCAGTGGCAAGGCAGGTGGCACTACAAAGGCCCCCCTGATACCACTACCTGTGGTGGGGGTTCCCTTTGAAAGGGTGGGGATTGACATTGTTGGTCCCATGGATCCCCAAACAGCATCTGGGCACAGGTTTATCCTGGTGGTAGTGGATCATGCCACCAGGTACCCAGAAGCTATTCCCCTTAGGACCACTACAGCACCTGTGGTGGCAAGAGCCCTCCTGGGAAATTTCTCAAGAGCGGGCTTCCCTAAGGAGGTTGTATGGGTGCTAACTTTATGTCTGGATACTTAAAAGCAATGTGGAAGGAGTGTGGAGTGACTTACAAGTTCACCACACCCTATCACCCACAATGCAACGGTTTAGTCGAGAGATTCAACAAAACCTTGAAGGGCATGATTAAAGGGCTCCCAGAAAAGCTTAGGCGAAGATGGGACATTCTCTTGCCCTGCCTTTTATTTGCATACAGGGAGGTGCCTCAAAAGGGGGTTGGCTACAGCCCTCTTGAACTTTTGTTTGGTCACCCTGTCAGAGGTCCATTGTGCTTGGTGAAGGAAGGATGGGAGTTACCTCTCAAGCCCCCAAAGCAAGACATAGTGGACTATGTACTTGGTCTCCGCTCCCGGATGGCTGAGTACATGAAAAAGGCAACTAAAAACCTTGAGGCTAGCCAGGAACTTCAAAAAGCCTGGCATGACCAAAAGGCTGTACTGACTATTTACCAGCCAGGACAGAAGGTGTGGGTGTTGGAGCCAGTGGCCCCAGCAGCTCTCCAAGACAAATGGAGTGGACCCCATACCATTGTTGAACAGAAGGGTGAGGTTACCTACTTAGTAGACCTAGGAACACCCAGGAGTCCCCACAGGGTTCTCCATGTCAACAGATTGAAACCATATGTGGACAGGGCAGACATGGGCTTGCTCATGGCTACTGATGAGGGACAGGAGGAAGAGAGTGACCCACTCCCTGACCTGCTCTCACAGAACCCTGATGATGGGTCAGTGGATGGTGTAGCCTTGGCAGGCAGCCTCACTGCTCAGCAGCAAGCTGATTGTAGACAAGTGCTCAATCAGTACAGACATATGTTCTCTCTGACTCCAAGTCAGACCACCTGGTGCACTCATGAAGTGGACACTGGGGACAGTCTGCCTATTAAAAATAAGATTTATAGGCAACCTGACCATGTCAGGGACTGTATCAGGACAGAAGTCCAGAAAATGTTGGATTTGGGAGTTATTGAACCCTCAGATAGCCCTTGGGCTAGTCCAGTGGTCCTTGTGCCAAAACCTCACACCAATGGTGGGAAAAGAGAGATGAGGTTTTGTGTGGACTACAGGGGTCTCAACGCAGTCACTAGGACTGATGCCCATCCAATACCTAGGGCAGATGAGCTAATAGACACTTTGGCCTCAGCCAAGTATCTAAGCACATTTGACCTGACAGCTGGCTACTGGCAGATCAGACTAGCTGATGATGCAAAGCCAAAGACAGCATTCTCAACCCCTAGTGGGCATTATCAATTTGTGGTGATGCCCTTTGGTCTGAAGAATGCACCTGCCACTTTTCAGAGGTTGGTGAATACAGTCCTTACAGGTCTGGAAGCCTATAGTGCAGCATATCTAGATGATATTGCTGTCTTTAGCTCCACCTGGGAGGATCACCTGGTCCACCTCAGAAATGTTTTACAGGCCCTGCAGAAAGCAGGCCTGACTATCAAGGCCACCAAGTGCCAGATAGGGCAGAGTCAGGTTGTGTACCTGGGCCACCTTGTGGGTGGAGGCCAGGTTCAACCACTGCAGAGCAAGATCCAGACCATCATGGACTGAACTGCTCCAACTACCCAGACTCAGGTGAGAGCCTTTTTAGGCCTGACTGGGTACTATAGGAGATTTGTCAAGGGGTATGGATCAATACTGACACCCCTGAATGACTTAACTTCCAAGAAAATGCCCAAAAAGGTTCATTGGACAGTTAGCTGTCAAAAGGCATTTGATGACCTAAAGCAGGCCATGTGCACTGCTCCCATTCTACAGAGTCCTGATTATTCCAAGAAGTTCATTGTCCAAACAGATGCATCTGAATTGGGGGTAGGGGCTGTACTGTCACAATTGAATGATGAAGGTCAGGATCAGTCAGTAGCTTTTATTAGCAGAAGGCTGACCCCTAGAGAGAAACGTTGGTCAGCCATTGAGAGGGAGGCCTTTGCTGTGGTCTGGGCTCTGAAGAAGTTGAGGCCATACTTGTTTGGTACTCACTTCCTTGTTCAAACAGACCATAAGCCCCTCTTATGGCTAAAACAAATGAAGGGTGAAAACCCCAAACTGCTTAGGTGGTCCATTTCCCTACAGGGGATGGACTTCACAGTGGAACATAGACCTGGGAGTAACCATGCCAATGCAGATGGACTCTCTAGGTACTTCCACTTAGAACATGAAGACTTAACTGGGCAAGGTTAGTTTAATGTCCCTACGTTTGGGGGTTGTGTAGGAGAGTAGGATCTGCTTCACATGGGAACCCCCACTTTTTGCTGATGCTTCACTGTTTTTCGACTTTAGTCTGGCTGGGGCCCTGCTAATCAGAACCCCAGCCTAGCTGCTTCCTCTCTAAAATGGTTTCCATGTGCCTTAAGCACATCTCTAATTGGAATCTGGAGTGCCCTTATAAGTCCCTAGTATATGGTATACTATGTACCCAGGGCATAGGTACCTCAGAGGCCTACCAGGGGCTGCAGCATGTATTGTGCCACCCCTGGAATACCATCCAAAATGACACCACAGGTCTGCTACTGCAGCCTGGGTAAGGTGGTGCATGCACCCCTTACTGTGATATAAGCTACCTATATCACTACATACATACACACATATAAACCTATAAGTCACTCCTATGGCAGGCCTTATCAATCCTGAAGGCAGAGTGCTTGGTTCCTATGTGAGAGGGTGCCCCTGCATGAGCAGAGCCCCTCTGCAGCATTCGGAGACCCTTCTCTAATGCTGTTTGTAGTGCAGCCTGACCATATACTCTTAAGCGCATTATAACCTCGCGTTAAATGCTAACTTTGGGATGGCTGCACGGAAACATGTCGTGTTTGGTGTCAAACATCTTGGAATACTACCCCCCCGCCAGTTCTGGAGGCGGGGGTAGCATTCCACCCTTCTAGAGGGAGAGACATGTACACACCGGTATACCCGGTACTGACTTTCCAGAGCCCTGGCATCACAAAAAGGATGCCGCTGCCACAGACACGAGTCTGGCCTCCTGCTGCTGACCGAAACTCCGGCAGGGGAGGCCTGGACAATAGGTTTCCTGTCCCAGGGAGGTGTAACCACCTCCCCTGACAAGATAGTGTGTATTGGGGCTGGGCGGGAGCACTCTATGGTGCTTTGAAGTCCTGCACTGGGGGCACATTTGGTGTCCCTGTGCATACCCCAGTTCAAACCGGCTCAGGGGCTTCCAGCCCCTGCTCTGGCGCAAAACTGGACAAAGGGAAAGGGGTGTAACCACCGCTCTGCCCTGACCCTCCCATAGGTGGGTCCCCAGAGTATGTCCAACCCCCTATCTTAGTATAAGTATGGGACCCCAGTCCTTAGGACTTTAGATTTACCTGGACGAAACTCTGACACAGAATCCTGGACCTTCGACGCTCTACTTTAAGATTAGAGGACTGAAGAATCTCCCTCGGGGTCAAGAAGTGACTCCCCTGCTTGGCAGGCACCAAAGAAGCAATTGTCTGGTCTGCATCGCTGAAGCTCCAGCCGGACGCCGAAGTCTTTGCATCACCAGAGGTAGATTTCCAGACTTCCCCGAGGCTGCCCTGAGTCCCCAGCAAAGCTGAGGCCTGTAGCTGTCGTGGGTAACATGGAACCATGACCCCTGGACACCGAGCACATTTGCAAGTGCATCCTCTTCCTGGGCTCCCACGAAGTTGTACTTTGGGCTCAGAGTGTCCCCCGCCTCCAGCACCGAATGCAATGAAGATCACTGGCCCCCACTCCACGAGTGTCCCGTGAGCCAGCTCTAAGTGCGTACACTTGAGGCTCCTTCACAGTCGCTAGTCCGTTGGCTAGTAGGCCCTCCCGAAGTCCAATATTCTTTTTCTTGGGCTTCCCTAGTTGCTCAAGGCGTGCCCTGACTTACCCTCACTGGGTGAGTCCCTCAGACCTTGATGGTCTGCATCAACATCCTTCTTCCATTTCCAAGAGACTTGCCGTTGCCAAGGCTTATTGGGTCCAATCCAGTCGCCGACACCCCTGAAATCGACAGACATCATGAGACAGCTCGAATCCAGCTCCTGGTTGTCGTCAACGCCTCCTGGACCTCATGGCTGAAGAGTCAAGATGAATGTCAACCTACCTGAAGAACCCGACATCGGTGGGCATCCGCTCATCGCCTTCCTGGTCACTGGCTAGTGACCCAGACTCTGTCCCCTCTGCTTTCAGGTTCTTCAGATCTCCGATCCACCTTTGGATCCACCCGAACACTTTCGACTTGGTCGCCAGCAGCACTTTGCAGCAGATCGCCATTGTAAACGACGACGAAACCCGACCCCGAAAGGCACCTATGCACCCGGCTTCCCTGGGTGAGGTAACTCGAGTACTCCGGTGCTCCCGTGGGTATAGACTCTAGAACAACCTAGTTCTAAAGGGGTTTGCTCCAAGTCCTCCTCTAAGTGTCCCTTTTCTTTAAAATTCCAACCGCGACTTTCCCCATAGAAGTCAATGGCGATTTGCGGCTGTGTTATCACACTGCACGCGTCCCCCGTGGGTCCCCTGTGTCACTACCTTGGGTGGTTCCTTGTGGTCCAGGCACTTCTACAGGCTCTAGGCCTTGTGTCTAGCTCAGTCGTGGTTCTTATACCACTTTATTGGTATATGGTTTGGTATGCCCCTAGGGCTCAAACGTGTATTTGTGCTATTACTGTTGATAACTAACTTATAACTTATGTACTTCGAACTCTAGCCTCATAAAGAGACTAGAGGGGTGTGTTTAGCAATAAATACATATATTTTGAATATATACCTGGTGTGGTCCTCTTTCATTTGGTCACTCAAGAGATTATAGACTGGTAAAACAAGCTGCTATACATTCCTTCAAGACTCAGCCTGAAGGCTGCTCTCCATAGCTACCACTAGGATAGCTTTCAATAAAGGTTGTCTTTAACCTATCTCCAATAAGGGGTTGTTTGGACTGGTGCAAGGTGCCCACTATAACTAGTGGAAAGCATATACCAGGCCAACTTCTCACACTTGTCTTGCTTCTTTCTGCACCTCTGCTGCTTCTTTCTGCACTTCGATTGCTTGTTTCTGCACCTCTTTTGCTTCTTTCTGGACCCCTCTTGCCTCTTTCTGTACCCCTCTTACCTCTTTCTGCACCTCTCTTGCCTATTTCTGCACCCCTGTTCCCTTTATTGTGCCTCTCTTGCCTGTTTCTGCAACTCTCACCTGTTTCTGCAGTTCTCTTGTCTCTTTCTGCATCCCTCTTCCTTCTTTTTGCACCTCTCTTGTCTCTTTCTCCACCTTTCTTGTTTCTTTGTGTGCCTCTCTTGCCTATTTCTGAACTTCTCTTACCACTTTCTGCACATCTGTTGCTTCTTTCAGCACTTCACTTGCCTCTTTCTGCACCCTCTTGCCTCTTTCTGTACCTCTGTTGCTTCTTTCTACACTTCTCTTTCTTCTTTCTGTACCTCTCTTGCCTCTGTCTGTCCCCCTGTTCCCTCTTTCTGCACCTCTTTGCCTTTTCTGCAGTTCACTTGCCTCCTTCTGCACCTCTGTTACTTCTATCTGCACTTCCTTGCCTCTTTATGCACCCCTCTTGCCCGTTTCTGCACCTCAATTGCCCCTATTGTACCTCTCTTTCCTCTTTCTGCAACCCTCTAGCCTTTTCTGCACACCTGTTGCTTCATTCTGCACTTCTCTTGCTTCTTTCTGTACCTCTCTTGCTTTTTTCTGCACCCCACTTGCTTCTTTCTGCACCCCTCTTCCATCTTTCTGGACCTCGCTTTCTTCTTTCTGTACCTCTCTTGCCTCTTTCTGCATCTCTCTTGCTTCTTTCTGCTCATCTATTGCCTGTTTCTGCATTTCTCTTGCCTCTTTCTTCAGTTCTCTTGCCTCCTTCTGCACCTCGGTTGCTTCTTTCTGCACTTCCCTTGCCTCTTTCTGCAACCCTCTTGCTTTTTGCTGCACTCCTCTTGCCTCTTTCTGCATCCCTCTTCCCTCTTTCTCTACCTCTCTTGCCTCTTTGTGTACCTCTTTTGCCTCTTTCTGCATCTCTCTTGATTCTTTCTTCACCCCTGTTGTTTCTTTCTGCACTTGTCTTCCCTCTTTCTGTACTTTTCTTGCCTCTTTCTGCACTGCTCTTGCCTATTACTGCACCCCGTTGCTTCTTTCTATACTTCTCTTGCTTCTTTCTGTATCTCTCTAGCTTCTTTCTGCACCCCTCTTGCCTATTTCTGCATGCCTCTTCACTTTTTTTGCACCTCTATTGCCACTTTCTGCAACTCTCTTGCCTCTTTCTGTACTGCTCTTGCCTCTTTCAGCACCTCTGTTGCTTCTTCTGAACTTCTCTTGCTTCTTTCCGCACCTTTCTTTCTTCTTTCTGCACCACTTGTTGCCTCTGTGCACCTCTCTTGTCTCTTTGTGCACCCCTCTTGCCACTTTCAGCACTTCTGTTGCCTCTTTCTGCATGACTGTTGCTTCTTTCTGAACTTCTCTTGCCTCCTTCGGCATTTCTGTTGCTTCTTTCTGCACCTCTCTTTCCTCTTTCTGCACCTCACTTGCCTCTTTCTGCTCTTCTTTTGCCTCTTTCTGCACCTCTCTTGCTTCTTTCTGCACCTCTCTTGCTTCTTTCTGCACCCCTGTTGCCTCTTTCTGCACTCGTCTTCCCTCGTTCTGCACCTCTCCTGTATCTGTGCACCTCTCTTATCTCTTTGTGTACCTCTCGTGCCTCTTTCTGCACCTCTGTTGCTACTTTCTGTACTTCTCTTGCTTCTTTCTGCACCTCTCTTGCTTCGTTCTGCACCCCTGTTGCCTTTTTCTGCACTCGTCTTCCCTCGTATCTGTGCACCTCTCTTGTCTCTTTGTGCACCTCTCTTGCCTCTTTCTGCATTTCTGTTGCTTCTATCTGCACTTCTCTTGCCTCTTTCTGCATTTCTGTTCCTTCTTGCTGCACTTCTGTTGCCTCTTTCTGCACCTCTGTTGCTTCTTTCTGCACTTCTCTTGCTTCTTTCTGCACCTCTTTTGCTTCTTTCTGCACCTCTCTTGCCTATTTCATCATCCCTGTTCCCTTTTTTGCACCTTTCTTGCCTGTTTCTGCAACTCTCTTGCCTAGTTCTGCAGTTTTCTTGTCTCTTTCTGCACCCCTCTTCCCTCTCTTTCTGCACCTCTCTTGCCTCTTTCTGCACTTCCGTTGCCTCTATCTGCACCTCTCTTGCCTCTTTCTGCATTTCTGTTCCTTCTTGCTGCACTTCTGTTGCCTCCTTCTGCACATCTGTTGCTTCTTTCTGCACTTCTCTTGCCTCTTTCTGTACCAATCTTGCCTGTTTCTGCACCTTACGTGCCTCTTTCTGCACCTCTCTTGAATCTTTCTTCACCCTTCCAGCCTTTTCTACTCCCTATTGCTTCTTTCTGCAATTCTCTTGCTTCTTTCTGCACACCTCTACTCTCTTTCTACACCTCTGTTGCTTCTTTCTGCATCTCTGTTGCTTCTTTCTGCATCCCTCTTCCCTCTTTCTCTACCTCTCTTGCCTCTTTGTGTACCTCTTTTGCCTCTTTCTGCATCTCTCTTGATTCTTTCTTCACCCCTGTTGTGTCTTTCTTCACTTGTCTTCCCTCTTTCTGTACTTCTCTTGCCTCTTTCTGCACTGCTCTTGCCTATTACTGCACCCCGTTGCTTCTTTCTGTACTTCTCTTGCTTCTTTCTGTATCTCTCTAGCTTCTTTCTGCACCCCTCTTGCCTATTTCTGCATGCCTCTTCACTTTTTTTGCAACTCTCTTGCCACTTTCTGCACCTCTCTTGCCTCTTTCTGTACTGCTCTTGCCTCTTTCAGCACCTCTGTTGCTTCTTCTGAACTTCTCTTGCTTCTTTCCGCACCTTTCTTGCTTCTTTCTGCACCACTTGTTGCCTCTGTGCACCTCTCTTGTCTCTTTGTGCACCCCTCTTGCCACTTTCTGCACTTCTGTTGCCTCTTTCTGCATTTCTGTTGCTTCTATCTACACTTCCCTTGCCTCTTTTAGCATTTCTGTTCCTTATTGCTGCACTTGTTGTAGGAGAGTAGGATCTGCTTCACATGGGTACCCCCACTTTTTGCTGATGCTTCACTGTTTTTCGACTTTAGTCTGGCTGGGGCCCTGCTAATCAGAACCCCAGCCTAGCTGCTTCCTCTCTAAAATGGTTTCCATGTGCCTTAAGCACATCTCTAATTGGAATCTGGAGTGCCCTTATAAGTCCCTAGTATATGGTATACTATGTACCCAGGGCATAGGTACCTCAGAGGCCTACCAGGGGCTGCAGCATGTATTGTGCCACCCCTGGAAGGCCATCCACAATGACACCACAGGTCTGCTACTGCAGCCTGGGTAAGGTGGTGCATGCACCCCTTACTGTGATATAGGCTACCTATATCACTACATACATACACACATATAAACCTATAAGTCACTCCTATGGCAGGCCTTATCAATCCTGAAGGCAGAGTGCTTGGTTCCTATGTGAGAGGGTGCCCCTGCATGAGCAGAGCACCTCTGCAGCATTCGGAGACCCTTCTCTGATGCTGTTTGTAGTGCAGCCTGACCATATACTCTTAAGCGCATTATAACCTTGCGTTAAATGCTAACTTTGGGATGGCTGCATGGAAACTTGTCTTGTTTGGTGTCAAGCATCTTGGAATACTAACCCCCCACCAGTTCTGGTGGCGGGGGTAGCATTCCACCCTTCTAGAGGGAGAGACATGTACACACCAGTATACCCGGTACTGACTTTCCAGAGCCCTGGCATCACAAAATGGATGCCGGTGCCACAGACACGAGTCTGGCCTCCTGCTGCTGACCGAAACTCCGGCAGGGGAGGCCTGGACAATAGGTTTCCTGTCCCAGGGAGGTGTAACCACCTCCCCAGACAGGATAGTGTGTATTGGGGCTGGGCGGGAGCACTCTCTGGTGCTTTGAAGTCCTGCACTGGGGGCACATTTGATGTCCCTGTGCATACCCCAGTTCAAACCGGCTCAGGGGCTTCCAGCCCCTGCTCTGGCACCAAACTGGACAAAGGGAAAGGGGTGTAACCACCCCTCTGCCCTGACCCTCCCATAGGTGGGTCCCCAGAGTATGTCCAACCCCCTATCTTAGTATAAGTATGGGACCCCAGTCCTTAGGACTTTAGATTTACCTGGACAAAACTCTGACACAGAATCCTGGACCTTCGACGCTCTACTTTAAGATTAGAGGACTGAAGAATCTCCCTTGGGGTCAAGGAGTGACTCCCCTGCTTGGCAGGCACCAAAGAAGCAATTGTCCGGTCTGCATCGCCGAAGCTCCTGCCGGACGCCGAAGTCTTTGCATCACCAGAGGTGGATTTCCAGACTTCGCCGATGCTGCCCTGAGTCCCCAGCAAAGCTGAGGGCCGTAGCTGTCGTGGGTAACGTGGAACCGTGACCCCTAGACACCAAGCACATTTGCAAGTGCATCCTCTTCCTGGGCTTCCACGAAGTTGGGCTTTGGGCTCTGAGTGGCCCCCGCCTCCAGCACCGACTGCACCGAAGATCAATGGCCCCCACTCTACGAGTGTCTCGTGAGCCAGCTCTAAGTGCGTCCACTCGAGGCTCCTTTGCGGTCGCTAGTCCATTGGCTAATAGGCCCTCTCGAAAGCCAATCTTCTTCTGCTTGGGCTTCTTTGGTTGCTCCAGGCGTGCCCTGACTTACTCTTGCTGGGTGATTCCCTCAGACCTTGCTGGTCTGCATCAACGTCCTTCTTCCATTTCCAAGAGACTTGCCGTTGCCAAGGCTTGTTGGGTCCAATCTGGTCGCCGACACCCCTGCAATCGACAAACTTTGTGGGACAGCTGGAATCTAGATCTTGGTTGTCATTGACGCCTCCTGGACTTCGTGGCTGAAGAGTCAAGACGACCATCAACCAACCTGAAGCACCCGACATCGGTGGGCATCCGCTCATCACCTTCCTGGTCACTGGCTAGTGACCCAGACTCTGTCCCCTCTGCTTTCAGGTTCTTCAGATCTCCGATCCACCTTTGGATCCACCCGAACACTTTCGACTTGGTCGCCAGCAGCACTTTGCAGCAGATCGCCATTGTAAACGACGACGAAACCCGACCCCGAAAGACACCTATGCACCCGGCTTCCCTGGGTGAGGTAACTCGAGTACTCCGGTGCTCCCGTGGGTATAGACTCTAGAACGACCTAGTTCTAAAGGGGTTTGCTCCAAGTCCTCCTCTAAGTGTCCCTTTTCTTTAAAATTCCAACCGCGACTTTCCCCATAGAAGTCAATGGCGATTTGCGGCTGTGTTATCACACTGCACGCGTCCCCCGTGGGTCACCTGTGTCACTACCTTGGGTGGTTCCTTGTGGTCCAGGCACTTCTACAGGCTCTAGGCCTTGTGGCTAGCTCAGTCGTGGTTCTTATACCACTTTATTGGTATATGGTTTGGAACGCCCCTAGGGCTCAAACGTGTATTTGTGCTATTACTGTTGATAACTAACTTATAACTTATGTACTTCGAACTCTAGCCTCATAAAGAGACTAGAGGGGTGTGTTTAGCAATAAATACATATATTTTGAATATATACCTGGTGTGGTCCTCTTTCATTTGGTCACTCAAGAGATTATAGACTGGTAAAACAAGCTGCTTTACATTTCTTCAAGACTTAGCCTGAAGGCTGCTCTCCATAGCTACCACTAGGATAGCTTTCAATAAAGGTTGTCTTTAACCTATCTCCAATAAGGGGTTGTTTGGACTGGTGCAAGGTGCCCACTATAACTAGTGGACAGCATATACCAGGCCAACTTCTCACACTTGTCTTGCTTCTTTCTGCACCTCTGCTGCTTCTTTCTGCACTTCGATTGCTTGTTTCTGCACCTCTTTTGCTTCTTTCTGGACCCCTCTTGCCTCTTTCTGTACCCCTCTTACCTCTTTCTGCACCTCTCTTGCCTATTTCTGCACCCCTGTTCCCTTTATTGTGCCTCTCTTGCCTGTTTCTGCAACTCTCTTACCTGTTTCTGCAGTTCTCTTGTCTCTTTCTGCATCCCTCTTCCTTCTTTTTGCACCTCTCTTGTCTCTTTCTCCACCTTTCTTGTTTCTTTATGTGCCTCTCTTGCCTATTTCTGAACTTCTCTTACCACTTTCTGCACATCTGTTGCTTCTTTCAGCACTTCACTTGCCTCTTTCTGCACCCCTCTTGCCTCTTTCTGTACCTCTGTTGCTTCTTTCTACACTTCTCTTTCTTCTTTCTGTACCTCTCTTGCCTCTGTCTGTCCCCCTGTTCCCTCTTTCTGCACCTCTTTGCCTTTTCTGCAGTTCACTTGCCTCCTTCTGCACCTCTGTTGCTTCTATCTGCACTTCCTTGCCTCTTTATGCACCCCTCTTGCCCGTTTCTGCACCTCAATTGCCCCTATTGTACCTCTCTTTCCTCTTTCTGCAACCCTCTAGCCTTTTCTGCACACCTGTTGCTTCATTCTGCACTTCTCTTGCTTCTTTCTGTACCTCTCTTGCTTTTTTCTGCACCCCTCTTGCTTCTTTCTGAACCCCTCTTCCATCTTTCTGGACCTCGCTTTCTTCTTTCTGTACCTCTCTTGCCTCTTTCTGCACCTCTCTTGCTTCTTTCTGCTCATCTATTGCCTGTTTCTGCATTTCTCTTGCCTCTTTCTTCAGTTCTCTTGCCTCCGTCTGCACCTCGGTTGCTTCTTTCTGCACTTCCCTTGCCTCTTTCTGCAACCCTCTTGCTTTATGCTGCACTCCTCTTGCCTCTTTCTGCATCCCTCTTCCCTCTTTCTCTACCTCTCTTGCCTCTTTGTGTACCTCTTTTGCCTCTTTCTGCATCTCTCTTGATTCTTTCTTCACCCCTGTTGTTTCTTTCTGCACTTGTCTTCCCTCTTTCTGTACTTCTCTTGCCTCTTTCTGCACTGCTCTTGCCTATTACTGCACCCCGTTGCTTCTTTCTGTACTTCTCTTGCTTCTTTCTGTATCTCTCTAGCTTCTTTCTGTACCCCTCTTGCCTATTTCTGCATGCCTCTTCACTTTTTTTGCACCTCTCTTGCCACTTTCTGCACCTCTCTTGCCTCTTTCTGTACTGCTCTTGCCTCTTTCAGCACCTCTGTTGCTTCTTCTGAACTTCTCTTGCTTCTTTCCGCACCTTTCTTGCTTCTTTCTGCACCACTTGTTGCCTCTGTGCACCTCTCTTGTCTCTTTGTGCACCCCTCTTGCCACTTTCAGCACTTCTGTTGCCTCTTTCTGCACGTGTGTTGCTTCTTTCTGAACTTCTCTTGCCTCCTTCGGCATTTCTGTTGCTTCTTTCTGCACCTCTCTTTCCTCTTTCGGCACTTCACTTGCCTCTTTCTTCTCTTCTCTTGCTTCTTTATGCACCACTCTTGCTTCTTTCTGCACCCCTGTTGCCTCTTTCTGCACTCGTCTTCCCTCGTTCTGCACCTCTCTTGTCTCTGTGCACCTCTCTTATCCCTTTGTGTACCTATCTTGCCTCTTTCTGCACCTCTGTTGCTACTTTCTGTACTTCTCTTGCTTCTTTCTGCACCTCTCTTGCTTCTTTTTGCACCCCTGTTGCCTCTTTCTGCACTCGTCTTCCCTCGTATCTGTGCACCTCTCTTGTCTCTTTGTGCACCTCTCTTGCCTCTTTCTGCATTTCTGTTGCTTCTATCTGCACTTCTCTTGCCTCTTTCTGCATTTCTGTCCCTTCTTGCTGCACTTCTGTTGCCTCTTTCTGCACCTCTGTTGCTTCTTTCTGCACTTCTCTTGCTTCTTTCTGCACCTCTTTTGCTTCTTTCTGCACCTCTCTTGCCTATTTCATCATCCCTGTTCCCTTTTTTGCGCCTTTCTTGCCTGTTTCTGCAACTCTCTTGCCTAGTTCTGCAGTTTTCTTGTCTCTTTCTGCACCCCTCTTCCCTCTCTTTCTGCACCTCTCTTGCCTCTTTCTGCATTTCCGTTGCCTCTATCTGCACCTCTCTTGCCTCTTTCTGCATTTCTGTTCCTTCTTGCTGCACTTCTGTTGCCTCCTTCTGCACATCTGTTGCTTCTTTCTGCACTTCTCTTGCCTCTTTCTGTACCAATCTTGCCTGTTTCTGCACCTTACGTGCCTCTTTCTGCACCTCTCTTGAATCTTTCTTCACCCTTCCAGCCTTTTTTACTCCCCTATTGCTTCTTTCTGCAATTCTCTTGCTTCTTTCTGCACACCTCTACTCTCTTTCTACACCTCTGTTGCTTCTTTCTGCATCTCTGTTGCTTCTTTCTGCATCCCTCTTCCCTCTTTCTCTACCTCTCTTGCCTCTTTGTGTACCTCTTTTGCCTCTTTCTGCATCTCTCTTGATTCTTTCTTCACCCCTGTTGTGTCTTTCTTCACTTGTCTTCCCTCTTTCTGTACTTCTCTTGCCTCTTTCTGCACTGCTCTTGCCTATTACTGCACCCCGTTGCTTCTTTCTGTACTTCTCTTGCTTCTTTCTGTATCTCTCTAGCTTCTTTCTGCACCCCTCTTGCCTATTTCTGCATCCCTATTCACTTTTTTTGCACCTCTCTTGCCACTTTCTGCACCTCTCTTGCCTCTTTCTGTACTGCTCTTGCCTCTTTCAGCACCTCTGTTGCTTCTTCTGAACTTCTCTTGCTTCTTTCCGCACCTTTCTTGCTTCTTTCTGCACCACTTGTTGCCTCTGTGCACCTCTCTTGTCTCTTTGTGCACCCCTCTTGCCACTTTCTGCACTTCTGTTGCCTCTTTCTGCACGTCTGTTGCTTCTTTTTGCACTTCTCTTGCCTCTTTCTGCACCTATATTGCTTCTTTCTGCAACCCTCTTGCCTCTTTCTGTACCCCTCTTACCTCTTTCTGTACCTCTCTTGCCTATTTCTGCTCCCCTGTTCCCTTTCTGCACCTCTCTTGCCTGTCTCTGCAACTCTCTTGCCTGTTTCTCCAGTTCTCTTGCCTTCTTCTACACCTCTGTGGCTACTTTCTGCACTTCTCCTGCCTCTTTCTGTACCCCTCTTGCTTCTTTCTGCAAACCCTTTTCCTACTTTCTGCACTTTTCTTGCCTCTTTCTGCATTTCTGTTGCTTCTATCTACACTTCCCTTGCCTCTTTTAGCATTTCTGTTCCTTATTGCTGCACTTGTCTTGCTTCTTTCTGCACCTCTGCTGCTTCTTTCTGCACTTCGATTGCTTGTTTCTGCACCTTTTTTGCTTCTTCCTGGACCCCTCTTGCCTCTTTCTGTACCCCTCATACCTCTTTCTGCACCTCTCTTGCCTATGTCTGCACCCCTGTTCCCTTTATTGTGCCTCTCTTGCCTGTTTCTGCAACTCTCTTACCTGTTTCTGCAGTTCTCTTGTCTCTTTCTGCATCCCTCTTCCTTCTTTTTGCACCTGTCTTGTCTCTTTCTCCACCTTTCTTGTTTCTTTGTGTGCCTCTCTTGCCTCTTTCTGCACCCCTCTTGCCTCTTTCTGTACCTCTGTTGCTTCTTTCTACACTTCTCTTTCTTCTTTCTGTACCTCTCTTGCCTCTGTATGTCCCCCTGTTCCCTCTTTCTGCACCTCTTTGCCTTTTCTGCAGTTCACTTGCCTCCTTCTGCACCTCTGCTGCTTCTATCTGCACTTCCTTGCCTCTTTATGCACCCTTCTTGCCCGTTTCTGCACCTCAATTGCCCCTATTGTACCTCTCATTACTCTTTCTGCAACCCTCTAGCCTTTTCTGCACACCTGTTGCTTCATTCTGCACTTCTCTTGCTTCTTTCTGTACCTCTCTTGCTTTTTTCTGCACCCCTCTTGCTTCTTTCTGCACCCCTCTTCCATCTTTCTGGACCTCGCTTTCTTCTTTCTGTACCTCTCTTGCCTCTTTCTGCACCTCTCTTGCTTCTTTCTGCTCATCTATTGCCTGTTTCTGCATTTCTCTTGCCTCTTTCTTCAGTTATCTTGCCTCCTTCTGCACCTCGGTTGCTTCTTTCTGCACTTCCCTTGCCTCTTTCTGCAACCCTCTTGCTTTTTGCTGCACTCCTCTTGCCTCTTTCTGCATCCCTCTTCCCTCTTTCTCTACCTCTCTTGCCTCTTTGTGTACCTCTTTTGCCTCTTTCTGCATCTCTCTTGATTCTTTCTTCACCCCTGTTGTGTCTTTCTGCACTTGTCTTCCCTCTTTCTGTGCTTCTCTTGCCTCTTTCTGCACTGCTCTTGCCTATTACTGCACCCCGTAGCTTCTTTCTGTACTTCTCTTGCTTCTTTCTGTATCTCTCTAGCTTCTTTCTGTACCCCTCTTGCCTATTTCTGCATGCCTCTTCACTTTTTTTGCACCTCTCTTGCCACTTTCTGCACCTCTCTTGCCTCTTTCTGTACTGCTCTTGCCTCTTTCAGCACCTCTGTTGCTTCTTCTGAACTTCTCTTTCTTCTTTCCGCACCTTTCTTGCTTCTTTCTGCACCACTTGTTGCCTCTGTGCACCTCTCTTGTCTCTTTGTGCACCCCTCTTGCCACTTTCTGCACTTCTGTTGCCTCTTTCTGCACGTCTGTTGCTTCTTTCTGAACTTCTCTTGCCTCCTTCGGCATTTCTGTTGCTTCTTTCTGCACCTCTCTTTCCTCTTCCTGCACCTCACTTGCCTCTTTCTGCTCTTCTTTTGTCTCTTTCTGCACCTCTCTTGCTTCTTTCTGCACCTCTCTTGCTTCTTTATGCAGTTATCTTGCCTCCTTCTGCACATCTGTTGCTTCTTTCTTCACTTCTCTTGCCTCTTTCTGTACCAATCTTGCCTGTTTCTGCACCTTACGTGCCTCTTTCTGCACCTCTCTTGAATCTTTCTTCACCCTTCTAGACTTTTCTACTCCCCTATTGCTTCTTTCTGCAATTCTCTTGCTTCTTTCTGCACACCTCTACTCTCTTTCTACACCTCTGTTGCTTCTTTCTGCATCTCTGTTGCTTCTCTCTGCAATTCTCTTGCCTCTTTCTGCAGCTCTCTTGCCTCTTTCTGCACCTCTGTTGCTTCTTTTTGCACTTCTCTTGCCTCTTTCTGCACCTATATTGCTTCTTTCTGCAAACCTCTTGCCTCTTTCTGTACCCCTCTTACCTCTTTCTGTACCTCTCTTGCCTATTTCTGCTCCCCTGTTCCCTTTCTGCACCTCTCTTGCCTGTCTCTGCAACTCTCTTGCCTGTTTCTCCAGTTCTCTTGCCTTCTTCTACACCTCTGTGGCTACTTTCTGCACTTCTCCTGCCTCTTTCTGTACCCCTCTTGCTTCTTTCTGCAAACCCTCTTCCTACTTTCTGCACTTTTCTTGCCTCTTTCTGCATTTCTGTTGCTTCTATCTACACTTCCCTTGCCTCTTTTAGCATTTTTGTTCCTTATTGCTGCACTTGTTGTAGGAGAGTAGGATCTGCTTCACATGGGTACCCTCACTTTTTGCTGATCCTTCACTGTTTTTCGACTTTAGTCTGGCTGGGGCCCTGCTAATCAGAACCCCAGCCTAGCTGCTTCCTCTCTAAAATGGTTTCCATGTGCCTTAAGCACATCTCTAATTGGAATCTGGAGTGCCCTTATAAGTCCCTAGTATATGGTATACTATGTACCCAGGGCATAGGTACCTCAGAGGCCTACCAGGGGCTGCAGCATGTATTGTGCCACCCCTGGAAGGCCATCCAAAATGACACCACAGGTCTGCTACTGCAGCCTGGGTAAGGTGGTGCATGCACCCCTTACTGTGATATAGGCTACTTATATCACTACATACATACACACATATAAACCTATAAGTCACTCCTATGGCAGGCCTTATCAATCCTGAAGGCAGAGTGCTTGGTTCCTATGTGAGAGGGTGCCCCTGCATGAGCAGAGCCCCTCTGCAGCATTCGGAGACCCTTCTCTGATGCTGTTTGTAGTGCAGCCTGACCATATACTCTTAAGCGCATTATAACCTCGCGTTAAATGCTAACTTTGGGATGGCTGCATGGAAACATGTCGTGTTTGGTGTCAAACATCTTGGAATACTAACCCCTGCCAGTTCTGGTGGCGGGGTAGCATTCCACCCTTCTAGAGGGAGAGACATGTACACACCGGTATACCCGGTACTGACTTTCCAGAGCCCTGGCATCACAAAATGGATGCCGCTGCCACAGACACGAGTCTGGCCTCCTGCTGCTGACCGAAACTCCGGCAGGGGAGGCCTGGACAATAGGTTTCCTGTCCCAGGGAGGTGTAACCACCTCCCCAGACAGGATAGTGTGTATTGGGGCTGGGCGGGAGCACTCTCTGGTGCTTTGAAGTCCTGCACTGGGGGCACATTTGGTGTCCCTGTGCATACCCCAGTTCAAACCGGCTCAGGGGCTTCCAGCCCCTGCTCTGGCGCAAAACTGGACAAAGGGAAAGGGGTGTAACCACCCCTCTGCCCTGACCCTCCCATAGGTGGGTCCCCAGAGTATGTCCAACCCCTATCTTAGTATAAGTATGGGACCCCAGTCCTTAGGACTTTAGATTTACCTGGACGAAACTCTGACACAGAATCCTGGACCTTCGATGCTCTACTTTAAGATTAGAGGACTGAAGAATCTCCCTTGGGGTCAAGGAGTGACTCCTCTGCTTGGCAGGCACCAAAGAAGCAATTGTCTGGTCTGCATCGCCGAAGCTCCCGCCGGACGACGAAATCTTTGCATCACCAGAGGTGGATTTCCAGACTTTCCCGAGTCTGTCCTGAGTCCCCAGCAAAGCTGAGGCCCGGAGCTGTCGTGGGTAACGTGGAACCGTGACCCCTGGACACCGAGTACATTTGCAAGTGCATCCTCTTCCTGGGATCCCACGAAGTTGTGCTTTGGGCTCATAGTGGCCCCCGCCTCCAGCACCAACTGCACTGAAGATCACTGGCCCCCACTCTACGAGTGTCCCGTGACCCAGCTCTAAGTGCGTCCACTCGAGGCTCCTTCGCGGTCGCTAGTCCATTGGCTAGTAGGCCCTCCCGAAGGCCAATCTTCTTCTGCTTGGGCTTCTCTCGTTGCTCCAGGCGTGCCCTGACGTACTCTCGCTGGGTGAGTCCCTCAGACCTTGCTGGTCTGCATCAACGTCCTTCTTCCATTTCCAAGAGACTTGCCGTTGCCAAGGCTTGTTGGGTCCAATCTGGTCACCGACACACCTGCAATCGACAAACTTTGTGGGACAGCTCGAATCCAGCTCCTGGTCATCGTCGACGCCTCCTGGACCTCGTGGCTGAAGAGTCAAGACGACCATCAAACTACCTGAAGCACCCGACATCGGTGGGCATCCGCTCATCGCCTTCCTGGTCACTGGCTAGTGACCCAGACTCTGTCCCCTCTGCTTTCAGGTTCTTCAGATCTCCGATCCACCTTTGGATCCACCCGAACACTTTCGACTTGGTCGCCAGCAGCACTTTGCAGCAGATCGCCATTGTAAACGGCGACGAAACCCGACCCCAAAAGACACCTATGCACCCGGCTTCCCTGGGTGAGGTAACTCGAGTACTCCGGTGCTCCAGTGGGTATAGACTCTAGAACGACCTAGTTCTAAAGGGGTTTGCTCCAAGTCCTCCTCTAAGTGTCCCTTTTCTTTAAAATTCCAACCGCGACTTTCCCCATAGAAGTCAACGGCGATTTGCGGCTGTGTTATCACACTGCACGTGTCCCCCGTGGGTCCCCTGTGTCACTACCTTGGGTGGTTCCTTGTGGTCCAGGCACTTCTACAGGCTCTAGGCCTTGTGTCTAGCTCAGTCGTGGTTCTTATACCACTTTATTGGTATATGGTTTGGTACGCCCCTAGGGCTCAAACGTGTATTTGTGCTATTACTGTTGATAACTAACTTATAACTTATGTACTTCGAACTCTAGCCTCATAAAGAGACTAGAGGGGTGTGTTTAGCAATAAATACATATATTTTGAATATATACCTGGTGTGGTCCTCTTTCATTTGGTCACTCAAGAGATTATAGACTGGTAAAACAAGCTGCTTTACATTCCTTCAAGACTTAGCCTGAAGGCTGCTCTCCATAGCTACCACTAGGATAGCTTTCAATAAAGGTTGTCTTTAACCTATCTCCATAAGGGGTTGTTTGGACTGGTGCAAGGTGCCCACTATAACTAGTGGACAGCATATACCAGGCCAACTTCTCACATTGGTGTGCAGCATGTGGGATTCCAGCTTGCTATTGTTTTACCAGATAATCTCAATTGAATTGATCAACTGAAAACCACTAAGGGTACCTTAGGTACATATAAATCAAGCTTAGTATACAGTAAGTTCTACTGAACTTAGAGTTGTGTGTTAAGGGATAGCACACCCTTTCTACAACTCAAGAGAGTTTAGTAGGCCACACTAGAGTAGGTAGTGCATACACCACACCTCACTAGTAATGTCTTCAAAGCCAGGACCCAGTGAGTCCTTGCCAGAAGCCAGTGGGCTTCTTCCCTCCAAGTATGATAAACTCCCATTCTTGGAATTGAGAGCATTATGCAATACTAGGAAGTTGAAGGCAGGCAAAAGTGCCAGCACCCAACACCTCAGGGAGGTGTTACTGGCTGATGATCTCAGCAGACCCCTAGGGTCTGAGGGGGTAGGCGGAGAGGGTGGGGCAGAAGAGGAGGAAGGGGTCAGGGGTGAAGAAACCCAGGCCCCCCCCCTCTGAAACTGGCCAGGAAGGTGAAAATGACCTTGACCTGGAGAACCCAATTCCTCCTGTGGAGGAGGAGGATCAGAATGACCTCCCCTTTGTCCCCCCAGGAAGAATTGTGAGTGTGCCCAGAAGGTCTAGATCTCCTTCTCAGGAGTCTAACCACTCTGACACCTCAATAGGGACCTCTGTCTCTTCTCATAGGAGAGAATCCTCTCATGACAGGAGAAAGAGACTGATTCAGTATGAGCAAGCCCAGCTTGAGCTCAGAAAACAGCAGTTGGCTATAGACAGGGAGTCCCTAGATCTCTACAAAGAGAGAAAAAGATGGGACTAGAGTCCCATGGTGGTAGCAATTTCCCCAGAGATAGGGAAAGGTCTTATGACCATAGAAACCTGAGCAAGATTGTCCCTCCCTACCAGAGTGGGGATGACATCCACAAATGGATAACTGAACTGGAGAGGGCCTGTAAAGTACAGAGGGTCCCTCAGGAGCAGTGGGCAGCAATCTTGTGGCTCTCCTTTGCAGACAAAGGTAGAGACAAGCTCCTCACTGTAAGAGAAGAGGATGCTGACAATTACAAAGTCTTGAAGAGTGCTCTGATTGATGGGTTTGGCCTAACAACTGAACAATACAGGTTAAAGTTCAGTGATACCCAAAAGCACAGACTCAAGACTGGGTAGACTATGTGGATTGTTCTGCTAAGGCTCTGGAAGGCTGGTTGATGGGCAGTAAGGCGTGTGACTTCACAGGATTGTACAATCTTATCATGAGGGAGCAGATTCTTAATAACTGTCAAAATCAGCTGTTGCATCAGTACCTGGTGGACTCTGATCTGACCTCTCCCCAAGAATTGGGAAAGAAGGCAGACAAATGGGTCAGAACCAGGGTGAGGCAGAAGGTACAGAACCAAGGTGGTGACCCAAAGAAGCAAGATTCTAAGAACTCTGATAAGGGTGGGGAGAAGGGTAAAGACCAGAAGTCTTCACAAGGCCCCCAAAAATCTTCTTCAGGTGGTGATTCACAGTCTAACAAAGGGAAAGGCCAAAAGAAACCATGGTGCAAGGTCTGTAAGCAAAAGACCCACTGGACCAGTGATTGCACCAAGTCCAAAGACTCTACTCCAGCCCCCACCAATGCCCCTAAGGCACCTGCTCCCCTAGTGCAGGCACAGTTGGTGGTGGGACTACACAAGCCAAGGGTTTAGTAGGGTTGACCCTGGGTAAGGAGATGAGCTCTGACCTAGTCAGAGAACTCACTCAGGCTGTCCTAGTCTGTGATGGAGGCATGGATGTGACCTCCTCTGTGAGTCCCAGTAATCTGGGCAAGTACAGACAACAGCCCTTAATCAATGGAAAAGAGGCTTTGGCATTTAGGGACACAGGGGCAAGTGTCACCATGGTGACACAAGACCTTGTGAATCCTGGGCAGATTATACTTGGTGAAATGTACCAAGTGACCAATGCTAGCAATGTCAGAACAGACCATACTCTGGCAGTTGTTTACTTCTCCTGGGGAGGGGTAACTGGCCTGAAGAAGGTTGTGGTAAGTGCAGACCTACCAGTTGAATGCTTGCTTGGCAATGATTTAGAAACTTCAGCTTGGGCAGAAGTGGAGCTCAGGACCCATGCAGAAATGCTGGGCATCCCTGCAGATGTGTTTGCTGTGACCAGGTCACAAGCCAAAATGTCTAACACTGAACAGGTCTTGGATTCTGGAATAATGGACCAAGTGCCCTCCAAGAAGAGGAGTAGTAGGGTAAAGGCAGTGCCTTCCCCTTGGCTCAGAAGGAAGATCAGTCTCTTCAGGGAGATGATCTCAGTCCTGAGGAAGGAACTGTCCCAGAGGAGCTTGAGCCTGATCAGGTTGAGTTCTTAGGGACAGGGGGCCCTTCCAGGGCAGATCTGAGCCAGGAGCAGCAGAGCTGCCCCTCTCTTGAACCCCTCAGACAGCAAGCTGCTGCTGAGGCTGCTGGGAAAGCTAGTGGTCCCCATACTGTGTATTGGGATGATGGACTCTTGTACTCAGAGTGTAGAGACCCCAAGCCTGGTGCCACCAGGAGGTTGGTAATACCTCTGAAGTTCAGGGGCTTCCTATTGACCCTAGCGCATGACATTCCCTTAGCAGGTCTCCTGGGCCAGAACAAGACTTGGGACAGAATTGTCCCTCACTTTCACTGGCCCCACATGTCTGAAGACACCAATGAGTTTTGTCGCTCCTGTGTAACCTGCCAGGCCAGTGGCAAGGCAGGTGGCACTACAAAGGCCCCCCTGATACCACTACCTGTGGTGGGGGTTCCCTTTGAAAGGGTGGGGATTGACATTGTTGGTCCCATGGATCCCCAAACAGCATCTGGGCACAGGTTTATCCTGGTGGTAGTGGATCATGCCACCAGGTACCCAGAGGCTATTCCCCTTAGGACCACTACAGCACCTGTAGTGGCAAGGGCCCTCCTGGGAATTTTCTCAAGAGTGGGCTTCCCTAAGGAAGTTGTATCAGACAGGGGTGCTAACTTTATGTCTGGATACTTGAAAGCAATGTGGAAGGAGTGTGGAGTGACTTACAAGTTCACCACACCCTATCACCCACAATGCAATGGTTTAGTTGAGAGATTCAACAAAACCTTGAAGGGCATGATTAAAGGGCTCCCAGAGAAGCTTAGGCGAAGATGGGACATACTCTTGCCCTGCCTTTTATTTGCATACAGGGAGGTGCCTCAAAAGGGGTTGGCTACAGCCCTTTTGAACTTTTGTTTAGTCACCCTGTCAGGGGTCCATTGTGCTTGGTGAAGGAAGGATGGGAGTTACCTCTCAAGCCCCCAAAGCAAGACATAGTGGACTATGTACTTGGTCTCCGCTCCAGGATGGCTGAATACATGAAAAAGGCAACTAAAAACCTTGAGGCTAGCCAGGAACTTCAAAAAGCCTGGCATGACTAAAAGGCTGTACTGACTGTTTACCAGCCAGGACAGAAGGTGTGGGTGCTGGAGCCAGTGGCCCCAGCAGCTCTCCAAGACAAGTGTAGTGGACCCCATACCATTGTTGAACAGAAGGGTGAGGTTACCTACTTAGTAGACCTAGGAACACCCAGGAGTCCCCACCGGGTTCTCCATGTCAACAGACTGAAGCCATATGTGGACAGGGCAGACATGGGCTTGCTCATGGCTACTGATGAGGGACAGGAGGAAGAGAGTGACCCACTCCCTGACATGCTCTCACAGGACCCTGATGATGGGTCAGTGGATGGTGTAGCCTTGGCAGGCAGCCTCACTGCTCAGCAGCAAACTGATTGTAGACAAGTGCTCAATCAGTACAGACATATGTTCTCTCTGACTCCAAGTCAGACCACCTGGTGCACTCATGAAGTGGACACTGGGGACAGTCTGCCTATTAAAAATAAGATTTATAGGCAACCTGACCATGTCAGGGACTGTATCAGGACAGAAGTCCAGAACATGTTGGATTTGGGAGTTATTGAACCCTCAGATAGCCCTTGGGCTAGTCCAGTGGTCCTTGTGCCAAAACCTCACACCAGTGGTGGGAAAACAGAGATGAGGTTTTGTGTGGACTACAGGGGTCTCAATGCAGTCACTAGGACTGATGCCCATCCAATACCTAGGGCAGATGAGCTAATAGACACTTTGGCCTCAGCCAAGTATCTAAGCACATTTGACCTGACAGCTGGCTACTGGCAGATCAGACTAGCTGATGATGCAAAGCCAAAAACAGCATTCTCAACCCCTAGTGGGCATTATCAATTTGTGGTGATGCCCTTTGCTCTGAAGAATGCACCTGCCACTTTTCAGAGGTTGGTGAATACAGTCCTTACAGGTCTGGAAGCCTATAGTGCAGCATATCTTGACGATATTGCTGTCTTTAGCTCCACCTGGGAGGATCACCTGGTCCACCTCAGAAATGTTTTGCAGGCCCTGCAGAAAGCAGGCCTGACTATCAAGGCCACAAAGTTCCAGATAGGGCAGAGTCGGGTTGTGTACCTGGGCCACCTTGTGGGTGGAGGCCAGGTTCAACCACTGCAGAGCAAGATCCAGACCATCATGGACTGGACTGCTCCCACTACCCAGACTCAGGTGAAAGCCTTTATAGGCCTGACTGGGTACTATAGGAGATTTGTCAAGGGGTATGGATCAATAGTGACACCCCTGAATGACTTACTTAACTTAACTCAAAAGGCATTTGATGACCTGAAGCAGGCCATGTGCACTGCTCCCATTCTACAGAGTCCTGATTACTCCAAGAAGTTTATTGTCCAAACAGATGCATCTGAATTGGGGGTAGGGGCTGTACTGTCACAATTGAATGATGAAGGTCAGGATCAGCCAGTAGCTTTTATTAGCAGAAGGCTGACCCCTAGAGAGAAACGTTGGTCAGCCATTGAGAGGGAGGCCTTTGCTGTGGTCTGGGCTCTGAAGAAGTTGAGGCCATACTTGTTTGGTACTCACTTCCTTGTTCAAACAGACCATAAGCCCCTCTTATGGCTAAAACAAATGAAGGGTGAAAACCCCAAACTGCTTAGGTGGTCCATTTCCCTACAGGGGATGGACTTCACAGTGGAACATAGACCTGGGAGTAACCATGCCAATGCAGATGGACTCTCTAGGTACTTCCACTTAGAACATGAAGACTTAACTGGGCAAGGTTAGTTTAATGTCCCTACGTTTGGGGGGTTTTGTAGGAGAGTAGGATCTGCTTCACATGGGAACCCCCACTTTTTGCTGATGCTTCACTGTTTTTCGACTTTAGTCTGGCTGGGGCCCTGCTAATCAGAACCCCAGCCTAGCTGCTTCCTCTCTAAAATGGTTTCCATGTGCCTTAAGCACATCTCTAATTGGAATCTGGAGTGCCCTTATAAGTCCCTAGTATATGGTATACTATGTACCCAGGGCATAGGTACCTCAGAGGCCTACCAGTGGCTGCAGCATGTATTGTGCCACCCCTGGAAGGCCATCCAAAATGACACCACAGGTCTGCTACTGCAGCCTGGGTAAGGTGGTGCATGCACCCCTTACTGTGATATAGGTTACCTATATCACTACATACATACACACATATAAACGTATAAGTCACTCCTATGGCAGGCCTTGTCAATCCTGAAGGCAGAGTGCTTGGTTCCTATGTGAGAGGGTGCCCCTGCATGAGCAGAGCCCCTCTGCAGCGTTCGGAGACCCTTCTCTGATGCTGTTTGTAGTGCAGCCTGACCATATACTCTTAAGCGCATTATAACCTCGCGTTAAATGCTAACTTTGGGATGGCTGCACCGAAACATGTCGTGTTTGGTGTCAAACATCTTGGAATACTACCCCCCCGCCAGTTCTGGCAGCGGGGGTAGCATTCCACCCTTCTAGAGGGAGAGACATGTACACAACGGCCTGCCCGGTAACTTCTTTCCAAGCCCTGGCATCACAAAATGGATGCCGCTGTCACAGACACGGGTCTGGCCTCCTGCTGCTGACTGAAACTCCGGCAGGGGAGGCCTGGACAATAGGTTTCCTGTCCCAGGGAGGTGTAACCACCTCCCCAGACAGGATAATGTGTATTGGGGCTGGGCGGGAGCACTCTCTGGTGCTTTGAAGTCCTGCACTGGGGGCACATTTGGTGTCCCTGTGCATACCCCAGTTCAAACTGGTTCAGGGGCTTCCAGCCCCTGCTATGGCGTGAAACTGGACAAAGGGAATGGGTATAACCACCCCTCTTCCCTGACCCTCCCATAGGTGGGTCCACAGAGTATGTCCAACCCCCTAACTTTGTATAAGTATGGGACCCCTGTCCTTAGGACTTTAGATTTACCTGGACGAAACTCTGATACAGAATCCTGGACCTTCGATGCTCTACTTTAAGATTAGAGGACTGAAGAATCTCCCTTGGGGTCAAGGAGTGACTCCCCTGCTTGGCAGGCACCAAAGAAGCAATTGTCCGGTCTGCATCGCTGAAGGTCCCGCCGGACGCCGAAGTCTTTGCATCACCAGAGGTGGATTTCCAGACTTCACCGAGGCTGCTCTGAGTCCCCAGCAAAGCTGAGGCCCATAGCTGTCGTGGGTAACGTGGAACCATGACCCCTGGACACCGAGCACATTTGCAAGTGTATACTCTTCCTGGGCTCCCATGAAGTTGTGCTTTGGGCTTTCAGTAGCCCCCGCCTCCCGCACCGACTGCACCGAAGATCACTGGCCCCCACTCCACGAGTGTCCCGTGAGCCAGCTCCAAGTGCGTCCACTCAAGGCTCCTTTGCGGTCGCTAGTCCGTTGGCTAGTGGGCCCTCCTGAAGGCCAATCTTCTTCTGCTTGTGCTTCTTTGGTTGCTCCAGGCTTGCCCTGACTTACCCTCGCTGGCTGAGTCCCTCAGTCCTTGCTGGTCTGCATCAATGTCCTTCTTCTATTTCCAAGAGACTTGCCGTTGCGAAGGCTTGTTGGGTCCAATCCGGTCGCCGACACCTCAGCAATCGACAGACTTTGTTGTGCAGCTCGAATCCAGCTCCTGGTTGTCGTCGACGCCTCCTGGACCTCGTGGCTGAAGAGTCAATATGACCATCAACCTACCTGAAGCACCCGACATCGGTGGGCATCCGCTCATCGCCTTCCTGGTCACTGGCTAGTGACCCAGACTCTGTCCCCTCTGCTTTCAGGTTCTTCAGATCTTCGATCCACCTTTGGATCCACCCGAACACTTTCGACTTGGTCGCCAGCAGCACTTGGCAGCAGATCGCCATTGTAAACGACGACGAAACCCGAACCCGAAAGACACCTATGCACCCGGCTTCCCTGGGTGAGGTAACTCGAGTACTCCGGTGCTCCCGTGGGTATAGACTCTAGAACGACCTAGTTCTAAAGGGGTTTGCTCCAAGTCCTCCTCTAAGTGTCCCTTTTCTTTAAAATTCCAACCGCGACTTTCCCCATAGAAGTCAACGGCGATTCGCGGCTGTGTTCTCACACTGCACGCGTCCCCGTGGGTCCCCTGTGTCACTACCTTGGGTGGTTCCTTGTGGTCCAAGCACTTCTACAGGCTCTAGGCCTTGTGTCTAGCTCAGTCGTGGTTCTTATACCACTTTATTGGTATATGGTTTGGTACGCCCCTAGGGCTCAAACGTGTATTTGTGCTATTACTGTTGATAACTAACTTATAACTTATGTACTTCGAACTCTAGCCTCATAAAGAGACTAGAGGGGTGTGTTTAGCAATAAATACATATATTTTGAATATATACCTGATGTGGTCCTCTTTCATTTGGTCACTCACGAGATTATAGACTGGTAAAACAAGCTGCTTTACATTCCTGCAAGACTTAGCCTGAAGGCTGCTCTCCATAGCTACCACTAGGATAGCTTTCAATAAAGGTTGTCTTTAACCTATCTCCAATAAGGGGTTGGTTGGACTGGTGCAAGGTGCCCACTATAATTAGTGGACAGCATATACCAGGCCAACTTCTCACACCTCTCTTGCCTCTTTCTGCATTTCTGTTCTTTCTTGCTGCACTTCTGTTGCCTCTTTCTGCACCTCTGCTGCTTCTTTCTGCACTTCACTTGCTTAATTCTGGACCTCTCTTGCATCTTTCTGCACCCATCTTGCCTCCTTCTGTACCCTCATTTCCCTCTTTCTGAACCTTTCTTGCCTCTTTCTGCACCTCTCTTGCAAATTTCTGCATCCCACCTGCCTCTCTCTGCACCTCTCTTTCCCTCTTTCTGTACCTCTTTTCCCTGTTTCTGCAACTCTCTTGCCTCTTTCTGCAGTTCTCTAGCCTCCTTCTGCACCTCTGTTGCTTCTTTCTGCACTTCTCTTGCCTCTTTCTGCACCCCTCTTGCCTCTTTCTGCACCTCAGATGCTTCTGTCTGCACTTCTCTTTCTTCTTTCTGCACCTCTCTTGCTTCTTTCAGCACCCCACTTCCTTCTTTCTGCACCCTTCTTACCTCTTTCTTCACCTCTCCTGCCTATTTTTGCACCGCTGTTCCCTTTTTCTGCACATCTATTGCCTGTTTCTGCATCTCTCTTGCCTCTTTTTGCAGTTCACTTGCCTCCTTCTGCACCTAGGTTGCTTCTTTCTGCACATCTCTTGCCTCTTTCTGCACCCATTTTGCCTCTTTCTGCACCTCTGTTGGTTCATTCTGCACTGCTCTTGCTTCTTTCTAAACCTCTCTTCCAAATGTCTGCACCCCTCTGGCCTCTTTCGACACCCCTCTTCCCTCTTTCTGTTCCTCTCTTGCCTCTGTCTGTACCCTTGTTCCCTCTTTGTGCACCTCTTTTCCCTGTTTTTGCTTCTCTCTTGCCTCTTTCTGCATCTCTCTTGCCTCTTTTTGCAGTTCACTTGCCTCCTTCTGCACCTAGGTTGCTTCTTTCTGCACTTCACTTGCCTCTTTATGCACCTTTCTGGCCTGTTTCTGCACCTCAATTGCCTCTTTCTGTGCCCCTGCCTCTTTCTGCATCTCTCTTGCTTCTTTCTTCACCCCTGTTGCGTCTTTCTGCACTTGTCATCCCTCTTTATGTACTTCTCTTGCCTCTTTCTGCACTGCTCTTGCCTATTACTGCATGCTTGTTGCTTCTTTCTGAACTTCTCGTACTTCTTTCTGTATCTCTCTTGCTTGTTTCTGCACCCCTCTTGCCTCTTTATGCACCCCTCTTCCCTCTTTCTGCACCTCTCTTGCCTCTTTCGGTACTTCTCTTGCCTCTTTCTGCACATCTCTTGCTTCTTCTGAACTTCTCTGGCTTCTATCCGCACATCTCTTGCTTCTTTCTGCACCACTGTTGCCTCTTTCTGCATCTCTCTTGTCTCTTTGTGCACCTCTCTTGCCACTTTCTGCACTTCTGTTGCCTCTTGGTGCACGTCTGTTTCTTCTTTCTGCACTTCTCTTGCCTCCATCGGCATTTCTGTTGCTTCTTTCTGCACTTCTCTTGCTTTTTTCTGCACCCCTATTGCCTGTTTCTGCACCTGACTTGCCTCTTTTTGCACCTCTCTTGCATCTTTCTGCACCCCTCTAGCCTTTTCTGCACCCCTATTGCTTTTTCGTCAATTCTCTTGCCTCTTTTTGCACCTCTCTTCCCTATTTCTGCACCTCTATTGCCTCTTTCTGCACGTCTCTTGTCTCTTTCTGTACTTCTCTAGCCTCTTTCTGCACCTCTGTTGCTTCTTTCTGCACTTCTCTTGCCTCTTGCTGCATTTCTCTTGCCTCTCTCTGTACCTCTTTTGCTTCTTTATGCACTTCTCTTGCTTCTTTCTGTGAGAAGTTGGCCTGGTATATGCTGTCCACTAGTTATAGTGGGCACCTTGCACCAGTCCAAACGACCTTTATTGATGATAGGTTTAAAGACAACCTTTATTGAAAGCTATCCTAGTGGTAGCTATGGAGAGCAGCCTTCAGGCTAAGTCTTGAAGGAGTGTTAAGCTATTTGTTTTACTAGTTATAAGCTCATGAATGATCAAATGAAAGGAGAACCACACCAGGTATATATATAAAATATATGTATTTATTACTAAACACAACCC
Source organism: Calotriton arnoldi (assembly GCA_963921515.1). NCBI lineage: Eukaryota > Metazoa > Chordata > Amphibia > Caudata > Salamandridae > Calotriton > Calotriton arnoldi. Next base: position 96,149 of record CAWUFW010014857.1, read on the forward strand.
AATAGTCTCTTTATGAGGCTAGAGGTCAAAGTACACAAGTTACAAGTCAAATAGCACAGTAAATTAGCACAATATATACGATTAGCCCTAGGGGCGTACCAAACCATATATTAAGAAAGTGGTATAAGAACCACGACTTAAGTAGACACAAGGCCTATAGCCTATAGAATCGCTGGGGCCCCAAGGAACCACCAAAGGCAGTGACACAGGGGACCCACGGGGGCTGTGTGCAGTGTGTGAACACAGCCGCGAGCTCCGTTAAAGTCTATGGGAAAGTCACGGTAAGAGTTTTAGAGTTTAAGGACACTTAGAAATGGATTAGGACCAAACCCTCTTGGGCTTAGACAGTTCTAGGGTCAACACCCACGGGAGCACTGGAGTACTCGAGTTACCTCACCCAGGGAAGCCGGGTGCATAGGTGTCGACTGGTGTCGGGTCGCGTCGTCGATTTCAATGGCAGCCTGCCAGGAAGTGCTGCTGCCGGGAAGATGCGAAGTGTCCGAAGAGATCCAAGCCTGGATCAGAGATGAGAAGAACCTGAAAGCAGAGGGGACAGAGTCTGGGTCACTTGCCAGTGACCCGGGGCATGATAGTCGAATGCCCACCGATGTCGGGTGCTTCAGGTGAAAGAGGTGAAGCTTGACTCTTCAGCCATGAGGACCAGGAGGTGTCGACGACAAACAGGAGCTGGATTCGAGCTGTCCCAGAAAGGATGTCGAGTGCTGCAGCATTGGTGTCCGGATTGAACACAACAAGCCTTGGCAATAGCAACCCATGCAGAAAGGAGAAAGATGCTTCTGTGCAGACCAGCAAGGTCTGAGGGACTCACCACTCGGTGGGGAGTCAGGGCACGTCTGGAGCAATCAGGTAGGTGCAAAGAAAATCAGAGTTGCCTTCACAGGGACCCACCAGTTAACGGACCAGGGATCGTGAAGGAGCCTCAAGCAGAAATGAAAGAAGTGGGGACACGGAACACTCGTGGAGTGTAGGCTCACAGTCTTCAGTGCAAATGATGCTCGGGGCCTGGGCTACAAGTAACCCAAAGCAGGATTTCAAGAGTTGTTGAGAAGTTGATGCACCAGCAAATGTGCACAGTGTCCAGGGGTTCTGGTTCCTCATCACTCGTGAGGGCTGCAGGTTTCAACTTTGCTGGGGACTCGGGTCGGCCTCTGCAAAGTCTGGAAATCCTCTTCTTGGGCTGCAAGTACTTCGGAGTCCGGCAGGAGCTACAGAGATGCAGACCGTCAAAAGCTTCATTGGTGCCTGCCAAGCAGGGGAGTCACTCCTTGACCCCAAGGGAGATTTCTTCAGTCCTCTAGTCTTTAGTAGAGCGTCAAAGTTCCAGGATTCAGTTGCAGAGTTTCGTCCAGGGCTATCTAAAGTCCTGTTGCCAGGGTTCCCTTACTTATACTAAAGAAAGGGGTTGGACTAACTCTGGGGACCCACCTATGGGAGGGTTTGGAAAGAGTTGTGGCTACACCCATTTCCTTTGTCCAGTTTCGCGCCAGAGCAGGGGCTGGTAGCCCCTGCAACCGGTTTGAACTGGGGTATGCACGAGGACACCAAAGGGCATATTATCAAGAATGGCGTTAAAATTATCGCCGGTTTAGCGGCAGAAAACTGCCGCTAAAGCGGCTATAATGGGCTTGATAATATGCCCTGGAGAATTCCAATAGAAGCCCATGTTGACACCAGAACATGGGCTTCTATTGGAATTCTCCAGGGCATATTATCAAGCCCATTATCGCCACTTTAGCGGCAGTTTTCTGACGCTAAAACGGCGATAATGTTAACGCCGTTTCTTGATAATATGCCCCCAAATGTGCCCCCAGTGCAGGACTTCAAAGCACTCTTGGAGTGCACCCACCCAGCCCCAATCCACTAAGGCCTGTTTGGAAGGTGGTAACACCTCGCTGTGACAGGAAACCTATTGTCCAGGCCTCCCCTGCCGGAGTTTCGGTCAGCAGCAGGAGGCCAGACTCGTGTCTGTGGCTGCAGCATCCATTTTGTGATGCTAGGGCTCTGTTTAGTTGGTACCGGGTATACCGGTGCTGTCATGTCTCTCCCTCTAGAAGGATGGGATCATACTCCCACACCAGTTACTGGTGTGATTCCAAGGTGTTTGACACCAAACACGGCATGTTTCCGTGCAGCCATACCAAAGTTAGCATTTAACGCGAGGATATAATGCACTTAAGAGTATATGGTCAGGCTGTACCACAGACAACCCCGGAGAGGAGATTCCGAAGGCTGCAGTGGGGCTCTGCTCATGCATGGGCACCCTCTCACATAGAACCAAGCACCCTGCCTTCAGGATTGATAAGGCCTGCCATAGGGGTGACTGATAGGTTTCTATGTGCAGTGATAGGTGAGATATAGTGAACCTATATCTCTGTAAGGGGTGCATGCACTACCTTACTCAGGCTGCAGTAGCAGTCCTGTGGTGTCATTTTGGATGGCCTTCCAGGGGTGGCACAATACATGCTTCAGCCCCTGGTAGGCCTCTGGGGTACCTATGCCCTGGGTACATAGTATACCATATACTAGGGACTTATAAGGGCACCCAGAATCCAATCTGAGGTGTACTTAAGGTACATGGAATCAATTTAGAGAGAAAGCAGCTAGGCTGGGGTCCTGGACAGCAGGGCCCCAGCCAGACTAAAGTAAAAACAGTGATACACCAGCAAAAAGTGGGGGTAACCATAAGAGGCGGATCTTACTCTCCTACACAACCCCCCAAACGCAGGGACATTAAACTAACGTTGACCAGTTAACACTTCATGTTCTAAGTGGAAATATCTGGAGAGTCCATCTGCATTGGCATGGTTACTCCCAGGTCTATGTTCCACGGTATAGTCCATCCCCTGTAGGGAAATGGACCACCTCAAAACTTTGGGGTTTTCACCCTTCATCTGTTTTAGCCATAAGAAGGGCTTATGGTCTGTCTGAACAATGAAGTGAGTGCCAAACAAGTATGGTCTCAGCTTCTTCAGAGCCCAAACCACAGCAAAGGCCTGACTCTCAATGGCTGACCAACGTTTCTCTCTGTGGGTCAGCCTTCTGCTAATAAAAGCTACTGGCTGATCCTGACCTTCATCATTCAACTGTGATAGTACAGCCCCTACCCCCAACTCAGATGCATCTGTTTGCACAATGAACTTTTTGGAGTAATCAGGACTCTGCAGAATGGGAGCAGTGCACATGGCCTGCTTCAGGTCATCAAATGCCTTTTGACAGCTAACTGTCCACTGAACCTTTTGGGCATTTTCTTAGAGGTTAAGTCATTCAGGGGTGTCACTATTGATCCATACCCCTTGACAAATCTTCTGTAGTACCCAGTCAGGCCTAAAACGGCTCTCACCTGAGTCTGGGTAGTTGGAGCAACCCAGTCCATGATGGTCTGGATTTTGCTCTGCAATGGTTGAACCTGGCCTCCACCCACAGGTGGCCCAGGTACACAACCTGACTCTGCCCTATCTGGCACTTAGGGGCCTTGATAGTGAGCCCTGCCTTCTGTAGGGCCTCCAACACATTTCAAAGGTGGACCAGGTGATCCTCCCAGGTGGAGCTAAAGACAGCAATATCATCTAGAAATGCTGCACTATAGGCTTCCAGACCTGTAAGGACTGTGTTCACCAACCTCTGAAAAGTGGCAGGTGCATTCTTCAAGCCAAAGGGCATCACCACAAATTGGTAAAGCCCACCAGGGGTAGAAAATGTAGTTTTTGGCCTTTCATCATCAGCTAGTCAGATCTACCAGTAGCCAGCTGTTAGGTCGAATGTGCTTAGATACTTGGCTGAGGCCAAAGTGTCTATTAGCTCATCTGCCCTGGGGATTGGATGGGCATCAGTCCTAGTGACTGCATTGAGGCCTCTGTAGTCCACACAAAACCTCATCTCTCTCTTGCCATCTTTGGTGTGAGGTTTAGGCACCAAGACTACTGGACTAGCCCAAGGGCTATCTGAAGGCTCAATGACACCCAGTTCCAACATTTTCTGGACTTCTGTCCTGATACAGTCCCTGACCTGGTCAGGTTGCCTATAAATCTTACTTTTAACAGGCAGACTGTCCCCAGTGTCCACTTCATGAGTGCACCAGGTGGTCTGACTTAGAGTCAGAGAAAACATGTGTCTGAACTGATTGAGCACCTGTTACAACCAGTTTGCTGCTGGGCAGTGAGGCTGCCTGCCAAGGCTACACAATCTACTGACCCATCATCAGGGTTCTGTGAGAGCAGGTCAGGGAGAGGGTCACTCTCCTCCTCCTGTCCCTCATCAGTTGCCATGAGCAAGCCCATGTCAGCCCTGTCCACATATGGCTTCAGCCTGTTGACATGGAGCACCCTGTGCGTGCTCCTGGCAGTTCCCAGGTCTACCAGATAGGTAACCTCTCCCTTCTGTTCAACAATTGTATGGGGGCCACTCCACTTGTTTTGGAGGGCTGCTGGGGCCACTGGCTCCAACAACCACATCTTCTGTCCTGGCTGGTAAACAGTCAGCACAGCCTTTTGGTCATGCCAGGCTTTCTGTAATTCCTGGCTAGCCTCAAGGTTGTTGGTTGCCTTTTTCATGTACTCAGCCATCCTGGAGCGGAGACCAAGTACATAGTCCACTATGTCCTGTTTAGGGGTTTGAGAGGTAACTCCCAACCTTCCTTCACCAGACACAATGGACCCCTGACAGGATGGCCAAACAAAAGTTCAAAAGGGCTGTAGCCAACCCCTTTTGAGGCACCTCCCTGTATGCAAATAAAAGGCAGGACAAGAGTATGTCCCATCTTCGCCTAAGCTTTTCTGGGAGCCCTTTAATCATGCCCTTCAAGGTTTTGTTGAATCTCTCAACTAAACCATTGCATTGTGGGTGATAGGGTGTGGTGAACTTATAAGTCACTCCACACTCCTTCCACATTGCAGTCAAGTAACTGGACATAAAGTTTGTAACTCTGTCAGATACTATCTCCTTAGGAAAGCCCACTCTTGAGAAAATACCCAGGAGGGCCCTTGCCACCACAGGTGCTGTAGTGGTCCTAAGGGGAATGGCTTCTGGGTACCTGGTGGCATGGTCCACCACCACCAGGATACACCTGTGCCCAGATGTTGTTTGGGGATCCATGGGACCAACTATGTCAATCCCTACCCTCTCAAAGGGAACCCCCACCACAGGTAGTGGTATCAGGGGGGCCTTTGTGGTGCCAACTGCCTTCCCACTGGCTTGGCAGGTTACACAGTAGCGACAAAACTCCTTGGTGTCTACAGACATGTGGGGCCAGTGAAAGTGAGGGACAATTCTGTCCCAAGTCTTGTTCTGGCCCAGGTGACCTGCTAAGGGAATATCATGGGCTAGTGTCAATAGGAAGCCCCTGAACTTCAGAGGTATAACCAACCTCCTGGCTGCTCCAGGCTTGGGGTCTCTACTCTCTGAGTACAGGAGTCCATCATCCCAATATATCTTATGGGTGCCACTAGCATTCCCAGAAGCCTCAGCAGCAGCTTGCTGTCTGAGGGGTTCAAGAGAGGGGCAGTTCAGCTGCTCCTGGCTCAGATCTGCCCTGGAAGGGCCCCCTGTCCCCAAGAACTCAACCTGATCAGGTTCAAGCTCCTCTGGGACAGTTCCTTCTTCAGGCCTGAGATCATCTTCCTCAAAAGACTGATCTTCTTCCTGAGACAAGGGGGAAGGCACTGCCTTAACCCTACTGCTCATCCTCTTGGGAGGCACCTGGTCCATTATTCCAGAATCCAGGGCCTGTTCAGCTTTTGACATTTTTACCTGTGACCTAGTCACAGCAAAGACATGTGCAGGGATCCCTAGCATTTCTGCATGTTTCCTGAGCTCCACCTCTGCCCAAGCTGAGGTTTCAAGATCATTGCCAAGCAAGCATTCAACGGGTAGGTCTGCACTCACCACAACCTTCTTAAGGCCAGTTACCCCTCCCCAGGAGAAGTTAACAACTGCCAGAGAATGGTCTGTTCTGACATTGCTAGCATTGGTCACTTGGTACATTTCACCAAGTATAATCTGCCCAGGATCCACAAGATCTTTTGTCACCATGGTGACACTTGCTCCTGTGTCCCTGAATGCCAAAGCCTCTCTTCCATTAATTAAAGGCTTCTGTCTGTATTTGCCCAAATTATTGGGACTCACAAATGGGGACATATCCATGCCCCCATCACAGACTAGGACAGCCTGAGTTGGTACACTGACTAGGCCAGAGCCCATCTCAGTACCCAGGGTCAACCCTACTAAACCCTTATTCTGAGTATTTCCACCACCTTTTGTAGCTGGACTAGGGGGAACAGTTTCCTTAGGGGCAATGGTGGCTGGATTCGAGTCTTTGGACTTGGTGCAATCACTTGTCCAGTAAGTCTTCTGCTTACAGATTTTGCACTGTGGTTTCTTTTGGCCTTTTCCTATGGTAGATTGCGATTCCCCCCCAGATGCAGATTTTTGGGGACTTTGAGAAGACTTTAGGTCTTTACCCTTTTCCCCACCCTTGTCAGAGTTTTTGGAATCTTGCTTCTTCTGGTCACCACTAACCCTGGGCGTAGTTCGCGAAGTAGCGCTACGTGAAGCTACGCTTGATTCTGTACTTTCTGCTTCACCCTGGTTCTGACCCATTTGTCTGCCTTCTTACCCAATTCTTGGGGAGAGGTCAGATCAGAGTCAACCAGGTACTGATGTAGCAACTGATTCTGACAGTTATTAAGAATCTGCTCCCTCATGATTAAATTATACAATCCTTTAAAGTCACACACCTTACTGCCAAGTAACCAGCCTTCCAGAGCCTTAGTAGCACAATCTACAAAGTCCACCCAGTCCTGTATCTCTGAACTTTAACCTGTATTGCTCAGTGGTTAGGCCAAACCCATCTATCAGGGCACTCTTCAGGACTTGGTAATCATCAGCATCCTCTTCTCTTACAGTGAGGAGCTTGTCTCTACCTTTGTCTGCAAAGGAGAGCCACAAGATTGCTGCCCATTGCTCCTGTGGGACCCTTTGAACTTTACAGGCCCTTTCCAGTGCAGTAATCCATTTGTGGATGTCATCCCCACTCTGGTAGGGAGGGACAATCTTGCTCAGGTTTCTATGGTCATAAGACCTTTCCCTACCACTAGGGAAGTTGCTGCCACCATGAGACTCTAGTCCCAACTTTCTTCTTTGTCTATGAAGCTCTAGGAACTCCCTGTCTATAGCCAGCTGCTCTCTTCTGATCCTAAGCTGAGCTTCTTCATACTGCACCAGTCTCTTTTTTCTTTCATGAGAGGATTCCCTCCTATGAGATGAAACAGAGGTCCCTATTGAGGTGTCAGAATGGTTAGACTCCTGAGAAGGAGATCTGGACCTTCTAGGCACACTCACAACTCTTCCTGGTGGGACAAAGGGGAGGCCATTCTGGTCCTCCTCCTCATCTGCAGGAGGAGCTGGATTGTCCAGGGCAAGATCATAGTCATCTTCCTGGCCAGTTTCAGAGGTCAGGTCCTGGGTATTTTCACCCCTGGTCCCTTCCTCATCTTCTGCCCCACCCTGTCTGCCTACCCCTTCAGACCCTAGAGGTCTTCTGAGATCATCCAGCAGAAGCATCTCCATGAGACGTTGGGTGTTGGCACTTTTGCATGTCTTCAGCTTCCTAGTCTTGCACAATTCTCTCAATTCCAAGAATGGGAGGTTGTCATACTTGGAGGGTAGAAGCCCACTGGCTTCTGGCAGGGACCTACTGGTTCCTGGCCCTAAAGACATCACTAGTGAGGTGTGGTGTATGCACTACCTACTCTAGTGTGGCCTACTAAACTCTCTTGAGTTGTAGAAAGGGTGTGCTAAGCCCTTGACACACAACTCTAAGTTCAGTAGAACTTACTGTATTTCTAAGCTTGAATTTATATGTACCTGAGGTACCTTTAGTGGTTTTCAGTTAGTCACACACTTGAGATTATCTGGTAAAACAAAGGCAAGCTTGAATCCAACCGCTGCACACCAATGTGAGAAGTTGGCCTGGTATATGCTGTCCACTAGTTATAGTGGGCACCTTGCACCAGTCCAAACGACCTTTATTGATGATAGGTTTAAAGACAACCTTTATTGAAAGCTATCCTAGTGGTAGCTATGGAGAGCAGCCTTCAGGCTAAGTCTTGAAGGAGTGTTAAGCTATTTGTTTTACTAGTTATAAGCTCATGAATGATCAAATGAAAGGAGAACCACACCAGGTATATATATAAAATATATGTATTTATTACTAAACACAACCCAATAGTCTCTTTATGAGGCTAGAGGTCAAAGTACACAAGTTACAAGTCAAATAGCACAGTAAATTAGCACAATATATACGATTAGCCCTAGGGGCGTACCAAACCATATATTAAGAAAGTGGTATAAGAACCACGACTTAAGTAGACACAAGGCCTATAGCCTATAGAATCGCTGGGGCCCCAAGGAACCACCAAAGGCAGTGACACAGGGGACCCACGGGGGCTGTGTGCAGTGTGTGAACACAGCCGCGAGCTCCGTTAAAGTCTATGGGAAAGTCACGGTAAGAGTTTTAGAGTTTAAGGACACTTAGAAATGGATTAGGACCAAACCCTCTTGGGCTTAGACAGTTCTAGGGTCAACACCCATAGGAGCACCGGAGTACTCGAGTTACCTCACCCAGGGAAGCCGGGTGCATAGGTGTCGAATGGTGTCGGGTCGCGTTGTCGATTTCAATGGCAGGCTGCCAGGAAGTGCTGATGCCGGGAAGATGCGAAGTGTCCGAAGATATCCAAGCCTGGATCGGAGATGAGAAGAACCTGAAAGCAGAGGGGACAGAGTCTGGGTCACTTGCCAGTAAGCCGGGGCGATAGTCGAATGCCCACCGATGTCGGGTGCTTCAGGTGAAAGAGGTGAAGCTTGACTCTTCAGCCACGAAGTCCAGGGGGCATCAACGATGACCAAGAGCTGGATTCGAGCTGTCCCATTAAGGATGTCGAGTGCTACAGCGTTGGTGTCCAGATTGAATACAACAAGCCTTGGCAAGAGCAACCCACGCAGAAAGGAGAAAAATGCTTCTGTGCAGACCAGCAATGTTTGAGGGACTCACCACTCGGTGGGGAGTCAGGCACATCTGGAGCAACCAGGGAAGCCCAAAGTAAATCAGAGTTGCCTTCACAGGGCCCCACCAGTTGGCGGACCAGGGATCGCAAAGGAGCCTCAAGCGGAAATGCAAGAAGCGGGCCCACGGAACACTTGTGGAGTGTAGGCTCACAATCTTCAGTGCAAATGGTGCTCAGGGCCTGGGCTACAAGTACCCCAAAGCAGGACTTCAAGAGTTGTCGAGAAGTTGATGCACTAGCAAATGTGCACGGTGTCCAGGGGTTCTGGTTCCACGTCACTCGTGAGAGCTGTGGGTCTCAGCTTTGCTGAGGACTTGGGTCAGCCTCTGGGAAGTCTGGAAATCCTCTTCCTGGGCTGCAAGTACTTCGGAGTCCGGTGGGAGCTTCAGAGATGCAGACTGTCAAATGCTTTGTTGGTGCCTGCCAAGCAGGGGAGTCACTCCTTGACCCCAAGGGAGATTTCTTCAGTTCTCTAGTCTTTAGTAGAGTGTCGAAGCTCCAGGATTCAGTTGCAGAGTTTTGTCCAGGGATATCTAAAGTCCTGTTGCCAGGGTTCCCTTACTTATACTAAAGAAAGGGGTTGGACTAACTCTGGGGACCCACCAATGGGAGGGTTTGGAAAGAGGGGTGGCTACACCCATTTCCTTTGTCCAGTTTCGCAGCAGAGCAGGGGCTGGTAGCCCCTGCAACTGGTTTGAACTGGGGTATGCACGAGGACACCAAATGTGCCCCCAGTGCAGGACTTCAAAGCACTCTTGGAGTGCACCCACCCAGCCCCAATCCACTAAGGCCTGTCTGGGAGGTGGTAACACCTCCCTGTGACAGGAAATCTATTGTCCAGGCTTCCCCTGCCGGAGTTTCGGTCAGCAGCAGGAGGCCAGACTCGTGTCTGTGGCTGCAGCATCCATTTTGTGATGCAAGGGCTCTGTTTAGCTGGTACCGGGTATGCCGGTGCTGTCATGTCTCTCCCTCTAGAAGGGTGGGATCATACTCCCACACCAGTTACTGGTGTGGGGGTATGATTCCAAGGTGTTTGACACCAAACACGACATGTTTCCGTGCAGCCATCCCAAAGTCAGCATTTACCGCGAGGATATAATGCACTTAAGAGTATATGGTCAGGCTGCACCACAGACAACCCCGGAGAGGAGATTCTGAAGGCTGCAGTGGGGCTCTGCTCATGCATGGGCACCCTCTCACATAGAACCAAGCACCCTGCCTTCAGGATTGATAAGGCCTGCCATAGGGGTGACTGATAGGTTTCTATGTGCAGTGATAGGTGAGATATAGTGAACCTATATCTCTGTAAGGGGTGCATGCACCACCTTACTCAGGCTGCAGTAGCAGTCCTGTGGTGTCATTTTGGATGGCCTTCCAGGGGTGGCACAATACATGCTTCAGCCCCTGGTAGGCCTCTGGGGTACCTATGCCCTGGGTACATAGTATACCATATACTAGGGACTTATAAGGGCACCCCAGAATCCAATCTGAGGTGTACTTAAGGTACATGGAATCAATTTAGAGAGAAAGCAGCTAGGCTGGGGTCCTGGACAGCAGGGCCCCAGCCAGACTAAAGTAAAAAACAGTGATACACCAGCAAAAAGTGGGGGTAACCATAAGAGGCGGATCTTACTCTCCTACACAACCCCCCCAAACGCAGGGACATTAAACTAACGTTGACCAGTTAACACTTCATGTTCTAAGTGGAAATATCTGGAGAGTCCATCTGCATTGGCATGGTTACTCCCAGGTCTATGTTCCACGGTATAGTCCATCCCCTGTAGGGAAATGGACCACCTCAAAACTTTGGGGTTTTCACCCTTCATCTGTTTTAGCCATAAGAAGGGCTTATGGTCTGTCTGAACAATGAAGTGAGTGCCAAACAAGTATGGTCTCAGCTTCTTCAGAGCCCAAACCACAGCAAAGGCCTGACTCTCAATGGCTGACCAACGTTTCTCTCTGGGGGTCAGCCTTCTGCTAATAAAAGCTACTGGCTGATCCTGACCTTCATCATTCAACTGTGATAGTACAGCCCCTACCCCCAACTCAGATGCATCTGTTTGCACAATGAACTTTTTGGAGTAATCAGGACATCCAGGGATGGCACAATACATGCTTCAGCCCCTTGTAGGCCTCTGGTGTACCTATGCCCTGGGTACATAGTATACCATATACTAGGGACTTATAAGGGCACCCCAGAATCTAATCTGAGATGTACTTAAGGTACATGGAATCAATTTAGAGAGGAAGCAGCTAGGCTGGGGTCCTGGATAGCAGGGCCCCAGCCAGACTAAAGTCGAAAAACAGTAATACACCAGCAAAAAGTGGGGATAACCGTAAGAGGCAGATTCTACTCTCCTACACTTTCTTCACACCTCTTGCCTCTTTCTGTACCTCTCTTCCCTCTTTGTGCATTTTTATTGCTTCTTTCTGCACTTCTCTTGCGTCTTTCTGCACCCATCTAGCCTCTTTCTGCACCCCTGTTGCTTGCTTCTGCACGTCTGTTGCTTCTTTCTGTACTTCTCTTGCTTCTTTCTGTACCGCTCTTGTGTTTTTTCTGTACACCTGTTGCCTCTTTCTGCACTTGTCTTCCCTCTTTCTGCACTTCTCTTTCCTCCTTATTCACCTCTGTTCCTTTTTCTGCACTTCTCTTGACACTTTCTGAACCAATCTTGCCTGTTTCTGCACCTCATCTGCCTCTTTCTGCACCCCTCTTGACTCTTTCTGCAGCCCTCTAGCCTTTTCTGCACCCCTGTTGCTTCTTTCTACATTTATCTTGCTTCTCTCTGCACCCTTCTTGCCTCTTTCTGTAGTCGCTTTCCATCTTTCAGCACCTCTCTTGTCTCTTTGTGCACCTCTCTAGTCTCTTTCTGCACCTCTGTTGCTTCTTCTGAACTTCTCTTGCTCCTTTCTGCACCTCTCTTGCTTCTTTCTGCACCCCTGTTGCCTCTTTCTGCACTTCTGTTGCCTCTTTCTGCATGTCTGTTGCTTCTTTCGGCACTTCTCTTGCCTGCCTCTGTGTTTCTGTTGCTTCTTTCTGCACTTCTCTTGCCTCCTTCTGCACCCCTCTTGCCTGTTTCTGCACCTCTCTTGCCTCTTTCTGCACCTCTCTTGCCTCTTTCTGCACTTCTCTTGCCTCTTTCTGCACCTCTGTTGCTTCTTCTGTACTTCATTTGCTTCTTTCTGTACCTCTTTTGCTTCTTTCTGCACCCCTGTTGCCTCTTTCTGCACTCATCATCCCTCTTTCAGAACCTCTCTTGCCTCTTTGTGCACCTCTCTTGTCTCTTTGTCCACCTCTCTTGCCACTTTCTGCACTTCTGTTTCGTCTTTTTGCACGTCTTTTGCTTCTTTCTGCACTTCTCTTGAGTCCTTTAGCATTCCTGTTCTTATTTTTGCACTTCTCTTGTCTCTTTCTACACCCCTCTTTCCTGTTTCTGCACCTCATTTGCCTCTTTCTGCACCTCTCTTGCCACTTTCTGCACTTCTGTTTCCTCTTTCTGCACTGTTGTATACTTCCTAGAGTGTCCATAAACGGGCTTTCTAGAATCATGTCCTTATATAGGCACAATTCGCCCTGCCCTTATATAGGCATAAAATCCCAGTCCTTATTTAGGCATAAACCGTGCACTCCAAATATAGGCATGGTCTCCGACATCCGTCCACCCTAACGTCACAACGAGTTCATGAAAAAACAGACCCTTAGGCAGCGGGACTTTCCCTAGCCCAGGACTATTGATTTCTTCAAGGACTCATAAATTATGCATGAACCATTATTCCTTAGGGGTTCATTCATGACGTCTTCCACTGTCCGAATCACGTCAATGCTAACATTTTCAGGTATAAATATACCTTCCCAAACCCCTGTTTATCAGAGGAGACCTCGACTTCAGAGGAGCCCGTTTCCCGGCCGGACGCACTGAGAAGACGCTGTCATTCCTGCACGCAGAGAGTCCAGCTTCCAGTGATCTAACTTCCCTTGTGGGGTGTTGGAGTTCGAGTCTGGAAAGAGATTCCTACCTCTCTCATTCTTCAGGTATGGAGCAGACAAGAACCTAGAGGGACTCTTGGCATACTAGGCATACTAGGCTTAACATACTCTTAGTATACTCTAGTGAGGAATACTTCACCTACTTCATACTTCTCCCTACACCTAGGACAGGTTAGGTACATTGGGGTAGAACTAGGTTAGAAACGCATCATATGAGTACTCGCATTTTTAGGCTGTGTCATTTTATGTAAATGCATATATGCTGAAAAGATAATGCTAACGCAGTATTATTTATTTCTACTGCTCACTCTGTACATTATTTATCTCGCATACTGTCTTGTGATCGTAACAGCACATTTAACTTACACCAGAAACAAGACTGTTCAATAAATCTTTTATTGAAACGCCCATCTGTTCTTTCTGTGTAACTTTGAGGAAAACTAAGCATGCACGACTGAGCTGAGTGAAATAGTTATCTATTGTTTCTACGACTCTGGGACACGTCCTGATTCTAAAGGGAAACACAGTGGTCATGTTTTGCGGCTGCCAGAAACTACTCCCTTCTTGTCATCAAGAAGTTTCTAGTGGCCTCTGAGCTAGCTGGCACAAGTAATTAAGTTTAATATACTCGATAGGGACATACCGACCTTAGTCCTATGTCAAACCTATAGGATATATTATTCCAATGCGCAGAGCCTATTAGGGAAATAGGAGCTACACTACATGGCGCCCAACGGTTTGGTAAGGCAGTAATTCAACGTTAGATACTGAGTAACTCAGCCGTGCTTCTTCCTTTTCTCTCAGAGACCCCTACCCATATACTCCAAAAGATGTCTGAGTGGGCAGGGTTAAGCATCCACCACGGCTACATAGGGCAGTACCCTATATATTAGCTGTTTTTTTTGCTCAACGTTGAAGGATACAGTGTCCCAAAATATTGTGCACCTTATCTTTGTTTCCTTGAAATTTGTTCTACATTTTTCACAAAACAAAATGTCCTTAAACGGGGACAATGCCTCCGGAAACGGTGGAGCTGCGGCTGATCCAGCCCAACCAGCATTTTTTAACAATACCGGTTTAAATGAAACCGAGGAGCGTGTGATTGACATCGCTCCAAACTTAAGAAGAGCCATTACTCTAAAACTTATAAAACATGGCCTACCACCGAGAGGAGGTAGAGCAGTTTTCATGATAGAGGCACATGAATCCTTTCAGACAGAGGTATTCTATTCATGGGTAATACTTCCTGAATCCAATTCAGTAACTCACATGTTTCACTTCTACAAAGAAGATGAACCACCAGAGGAATACATTCCTTTCGAGGATATGGAGATTCCATTAACATACCAAGAGCATCAGCTATGGTTTAAAGGCGCCCTAAAACATCACAGAAACATTACCAGGCTCGGTCCACTAGGTAGACCAGGAGCAACATGGCCGATTCTAGCCGGCTACACACCTCATCCTGAACTTGATATAATGACAGATGAGGAACTACTTATTCAACTCGCAGAGTTAATAAAAATCTACAGACAATTGGTTCAATATGTCATGCGGACTTTCACAGTCCAACCACCATTAACAATTCCAAATCAAACCCCTCACCAGAGGAACACACTAAAAATTACACCACAGACTCTATACGCAGTCATGGGTAAAATGCCCACAAAACGTGAGCAAATTCCATTTTGGATAGCTCAAAAAATTACTCAAATCGAAGCAGTATTTCCAAATACTAGCCCGCATGAGAAACACAGAATCCTAACCATCAGTTTACCGATGGGGATCACACCACAACTGGAAGACTGCACCACTTGGGGCTCAGTCTTTGCTGCCATCTACACTAAAACACACAGCATTCCGTCAATTGCGGTAATACCAGATGTCCTGAAACAAATTCAAAACGAATACGGGGCAGAGCCTGCTTTAAATTTAGGTATGAAATTACTGAAAAATTTCGACCAGGTCTCAACAATAATATTATCTAATATTAAAGGGGAGGCAGCAGCAGTGGCGATCCAACAAAAATTAAGGGAATTTGATGTTACAGAACATCAAACAGAGCTACCCAGAATTATAGAACAATCTTATGCAGAATTAGGCAGAGATAGTTTGGGTGGGAGACCAGTTAAACCGAAACTATCTGAAAGTCCTGAGAAGGACTCAATTAAACAAACTCCTACATCTTCTAAAAAGAAGTGGGAGACTACTAAACAAAATTCAAACGAGAAACGTTCTCAGTCCCGAGGTAGGTCTCCTCAAAAGGAGCCCTCTGAAAGGAGGTATAACCTCAGGAATAGGGATAATTTGAGAAAACCTGATAGGTATCAAGATACTGATACACGTTCCTCTCGTCCATTTCAGGTCTCATCACAGACTTCGGAAAGAAGAGAACGAACAGAACATAGAGAAGAACGCGTGAAATCGAAAGACGACAAACACGCTCCAAAAACTAAAGCAAAACCTCAATTCTCCAAAAAGAAGGTAGCAGGTCTGAAGATAAGACATGCCGAGAATACTGAGAACACAACTCAAGAACGGAGAATGGGCTCAGACAATGCTGGACAGTGCAGCAGAAGTCACAATAGCTCGCCAGAACCTGAAGGAACTTCTGGAGATAGTGGACTTGAATGAGTATATTACAGTAGAGACTGTAGACACCAGGGTTAGTACTCCACAAAAGTTATATGACATAACACTCCGGATGGAGGGAGACAAACCTAGACAGGTGAAAGCACTTTTTTGGGAAAGAATATCAAAGGGCTATGACATACTTCTAGCAGAAAAGGACTGACCACCACAATTTGTCAGGGAGTGCCCACATGGCGAGGACATAATTATGCCTGCCTTCTCCAACCATATACCAATGCATCTAAGATATACATATGCCAGGAAATGGGCAGTGGCCCAGGCCCCAGCATTATATAAAAATCATGTAGGATGGGATGAGGACTCGCCTCACCATAAAATACATCTGAAACATGAACCAACTGCACAACGGCAGTATCCAATAAAGCAAGAAGCTAAAAAACAGGTCAGGGAGATCTTAGATCAACTTGAATATCAAGGGGTGATTGAAACATGCACCTCATCCATGAACAATCCTTTGTTTCCTGTCTCCAAACCAGACAATACATATCATCTAGTTTTGGACTACAGACATTTAAACACTTGTTCTAAAACTTTTGCAGTGCAAAATGCACATAGCACAGCATTAATGAATAACATTGTGCGTAAAAAATACAAAACAACATTAGACATCTCAAATGGTTTCTTTTGTCAAAACATAGCACCTGAAAGCAGGTACTTAACAGCGTTCTCCATAATGGGGACCCAGCGTCAATTTTGTCGACTCCCACAAGGGTTCAAGAACAGCCCAGGTCTATTCTCAGTGAGAGTAACAGAGTTACTACAAATTTATGACAATGAGGCATTGTCCTATGTCGATGACATATATCTGACGGACGATGACTTGGACAAACACTTGAACAGGGTGAGCACCATTATATTGGGATTCGCCTCTGAGGGCTACAAGTTCAACTTTAAAAAGTCCCGAATTGCCCATCTCAATGTCCTATTTTTGGGATATGAGCTTTCAAGTGAAGGCAAGAGCTTGGCAGCTAACTTTCTAGAGAAATGTGCGCTGCTCCAACCTCCAAAGACGCTAAAAACTTACAATCCATCCTGGGTTTCCTAAACTTTGGAAGAACATACATTCTAAATTACGCAGAAAGGGTTAAACCTCTCTACGCATTAATCAAACCTGATTTTTCAATTAAAAACTGGACACAGGAACACACAGAAATTTTGCGTTCACTCCAAGCTAACCTGTTAGCAACAAATCACTTACAAACACGTGTAAGTCAAAGAAATTTGGTGATTCGAATAATTTCGGGTCAGTGTGGATTCACCTACTTAACATTCAATGAGGGTGAGAAAATACCAATCGCATACAAATCACATTTGTACACACAAGCGGAAATGCGCTTCAGTTCTACTGAAAAAATTCTAACAGCAGTTCAAACCGCTGTAGCAAAAGAAAGAGCCTTAGCCCAAGGGAAACGCATAATTGTCGTAACCCCAGTACCAGCTTTAGAAGCGGTCACAAAAGCAAGCATTCCAAATGCTAAAGCATTACATCCGAGATGGATACAATTGGTTAATTCTCTTGCTGCAACAGATGTTGAATATGTTTTTGATCCAGATTTAAAAACACAAGCATTCCTGCAATATGAACAAGAATGTCCTCTGCCCACTGAGATTCTGCCTCTCGATCAGTACGAATTCATAATTTACACTGACGGATCCGCACAGCCCGCCACAGGGAGTAAGCAAGCTTACAGTGCAGCGTGTGCTATCGTTAAAGGTCGCATGCGAAATGGCATCTTCAGACCTATGGTCACAAAAACTCAATCCCTAGGAGATTGCACAGCTCAGCGAGCTGAACTACAGGCATTCAAACTAGCACTTGAGAGTACGGATCGATAATTCCCCACACTGATAGTGTGCGATTCCTTTTACTGTGTTCAGTCGTATATTGACTATATACGGACCTGGCTTGAAAATGGTTTCAAAGATGCGAAAGGTGGCACAATAAAGCATAAATTGCTTTGGGAACAAGTAGTTCAGTTGAAAAACGGACTACCAAAGGCTCACGTGATCCACACACTGAGTCATCAACGTGATGGCGTTCACGTTGCAGGGAATTCATTGGCTGATGAAGCCGCAAAGGGGGCTGTTCAGACGGCTTCCGTAGCTGCGATCACTCGTTCAAAAACAAAAATAGACGGTGAGATAATGTTGGCTGTCAATGCTTCAAGCAAAGGCAGCAGTGCAGCGTTACCAAAAAAGTTTCCACTCAAGTACTCTTATGTAATTGATGCGAACAACGTTCCTTTTGCTCGAATCCCTGGAGTGGGGGATAGGGTAATTCCAAACAAGGAACGCAGATTAGGACTAATCCTAGCAGCACACGAAGGGATAGCTTCTGCCCATGCAGGTGTTTCTGCAACAGTATCTTTACTCAAGCAAAGATATTGGTGGCCTGGCATTCGGAAACAAACTAAGAACTATGTTTTAGAATGTGATATTTGCCAACAGATGAAAGTCTCAACAGTGAAACGACCTGCGCAGACACCCCTGTTAATTTCAGATAAACCATTAGCTTGTGTTTACCTGGACCACTGCGGTCCCTTGCAAAGGGATGGTAACTATAAATACATCATGGTTGCAGTGGATTCATGCTCTAGGTTCCTATGGTTATGGCCTCAGCGCTCGGCTGACGCTCGAACTGTTATAAAAGATTTGCGAGTCTTTATCGGCACATACGCAATAGGCACGCTACATTCTGACCAGGGTCCTGCGTTTAGTTCTAGGGCTTACACAGAAGCCATGGCCAGTCTGGGAGTTGCATTGCAGTACTCCTCTCCATTCCATCCTGAGGGAAATTCTGTTGTGGAAAGGAAAAACCGGGACATAAAGCAGTCTATAACAGCTAGGGTATTAGGTTCGGGTGATGGGTGGGTCAAACACCTCAATAGCGTACAGCGCGCACTTAACAATTTGCCAAGAAGTTCTCTAGGGGGGGTCACTCCATATGAGGTCCTATATGGGACAAGAATGTGGGTACCAGACCTTGAACACGTAGGCACAGTGGTGGAAAGTAAACCATTTGATATCAAAGAACGTTTGGCTGTTTTACAGGAACTGAATAAGCTAAGAATGAAACAAAGCAACGTATTCCTACAGCCAACCACCACTGGGGAAACATCGGCGGTCCCAGCAAGGCCTGTCTGGATTCCAAAAGTTGGGGATCTAGTCAGAGAAAAAATAGCGGACAAGAAGGAATTTGGACCTTCTTACAGACAACCAGTACCTGTTCTAGCAGTTCAAGGAACAAGAACAGTACTTCTGCCGCCCCTTGCTGGAAGAAAGGAGAAAAGATTTGTGTCCATCGACCTCATCAAACCACAGTATGTGGCCAATACTGAACAGTAGGCCTCGTGGACTCCGACCTAGTAGCAGACGCACTCCTCTTGCTACTATCCAAGAGGTTCAGACTGAAAGACTGATAACTATCGAGAATTCAGCTGTAACTGATGAAGGACTAAGCAACCAAGCTATGGAACTCATCCCTCTTGACAACCAAGTAACAGTTCGTCCAAATACACCTGTCTACACCAACGTGACACGTGATGAACTGTCTCCTGTGATTTCAACAAATCCTGATGCAATTCCAACAATTGACAGAACTGCTTCTGGCTATTTCATTGACTTTGATACGTTCTCAGAGGATCCAAGTGAACCTGAAACGACGCCAGCATCATTCCAACTCAAGCAGCAAGTACAAGGCTTTATTCACTTTCTGAAAAAGACTTATCTGGTTTCTCCATGGATTGAACTCTGGATTACATCTGGACTATTTGTTTTCCTGCTCTGGCTAGCTTTGGTAACAACTGTAAGCGTGCTTATAATTGGCAGATACATCCATGTGAACATTGAAGGAAAAGACGTGAACGTACTTTTGAAACCACATAAATCTTCCCATCATGAAGCAAGAGACTTGTCATCAGTGAACATCACAGCTGTTCCTATACCAGATGGTATAGTGTGGGACAAAACAGATTATGATATCTTCGGTCCGAATGAACAATTGTACATTCCACATTTGTTTAAAATTTCACTAAGTGATTTAATAACGTCTAGTACCTATTCAGATGTTTGGGACTTAGAGACTGTAAATGACATAATGTTTGATCTAGAAAAATCTGCTGCATTTTCTAAAAATGAATATTTAGAGGGTTCATCAGACTATGAACAACTGTATTGTTATAACTACTATGGTCATCATTAATTGCATAAAACAGCATATCCAAGAAATGGGTTTATGTTTAACCAATGGGAACATTGTCCTACACCACCAAAAGGTAGTTCAAAAACTTTTGCAAGTAAGTTTCCATTTTTTTCAGGTTACAATACATCTGACCCAGAAACGTTTTACTATAGAAATGTAAACAAAACAGGTCTGAAAATGATGTTAACAAATACGAAACAGATTTACTCTGCAGCATTTATTGCCCAACTGTCTACACAGGGTTTCGACTTATGGAAAGACACAATAGAGACAAAAACTGTCTGGGGTAGTAAAGATTGGCAAGTACAGGGTATAGAAGCTTTATTTAGAGCCTGCATCATCCCTGAACAAATACTGTTTTTGAATGAAACCGTCCAACAAACATCTTGTCTTGGATTAGCCAAGATCAAAGACATGAAAACACCTTCTGTGCCAACACCTGCCAGTGATAATGATACAAAGGCAGTGGTGACAGTTGACAATATACTACAACTCAACAGACCTAATCCTGATTTGAAGAAATGGTTGATCTGGCCCACAGACACGAATAACTGTCAGGAAAGATTCCTGAATAAAACTCAGGGCTTTACTATTCATAGGCCAGACCCAAGATATGTCCAAAGACAACATCTGGGGGTAGTGACAACATACAGTGTAGGAAAATTATGCCTCGATTGGCTGCATAGATCTACACTACAGGATGTGAAACAACACTTATCCTTACTTGCAGATGACGCAGATCTTAGGGAATTCTTGCTTGGACCAAGAAAACCGCGTCAAAAACGTTTCATATATGCCGGCATTTATGCTGCTTATAATGAAGCATGGAAAGTGTCACAGATAGAGGCCGCAGAACGAATACGTGAACTTGATCGTATTAATTTAGAGAAAACACTCTCTGTGGTCGACGATGGGTTAACAACTTTGTCCTCCAGAATATATTCATTGGATGGCATTGTATCCTCTGCTATCGACATTCTAGAACAAGATTTGGCGATGTTACAACAAGGTCAATCTCAATTACGTTCTATAGTGTCATTGAGCTGGACGCTGCAATCTTTGCGAGCGGGCTATGTGCCTTGGCGTTTCATCAACACGTCGTCTCTGTTTGCAGAATACAATGTAACTGATAAACAGATCGAACTTTGCTCAAAGAGGAGCAAGGTATACAGTGCTGAGCATTGAAAAACTGGAGAAATTACCGTTCACAGTGGCAGAAAAACCAGCTACAGAATGGGTTTTTCATGGCAAAATAAAATTACCTGTGACTACTTTTCAGTTTCAGTATTGCCTCAGACAAATGCAAGCAGGCAAATATGAAAGGTTGGGTAAGGAATACATTAAGACATCTTGGGAATTACCGTATACACATAGATGTTGGAGTGGGGATCGTGAAGTGTTTTTGAGCGGTACTAACTGTAAACATGCACTTACCGGTTCACTTATATGTCAGGACATTTCTTTACACGGGGCTTGTAATGGTTCTGTGGCAAATTTGTCTTGCCATCAGCAGGGTACACCAGCTGCTGTGATTAATCCAATGTTTGGACAACTTTCTAATGGGAGTCACCTCATGTTGAATGATCAGAGTTGCTGCGGAATGTTGCCAGGCATCCCATATTTAGTAACGGTCAACTCCAGGGTCACTTGCTGTATGCAAGTATTGTTTCTACCAATAGACACAGTCAGGGAGTCGCCTCTATGGCCTTCACTGAACGTCTCTTTTATAAGATTTGATACTTTGAGCAGAATGAAAGCCATGCTTATACAGCAAACAGTGCCTTTGACCTCGGCCAAAGAAACCTATGATCTACAAGTTGCAAGGACTTCGGCTGAGATACAGACTTTAATACGTACAAACTGCCCTATACATTTCGTAGAAATGATATCACGTATCTTCAACATGTCTGATACAACTGGCATTATACATGTATTTAAGAGCATCTGCTCCGGTCTGTTAGCACCTTTCCAGGCAATACTTGGAATCATCCCGAACTTTGCACATTCGGTGTTTGGTGGCATACCATTAATTCTAGCACTTGTTGCTGGAATACTATTTCTCTTCCTGCTATTGCGCTATGGCCAGCCTATTCGCAGACATCACTCCGAGCGAGATGGAGAAAGCTCTCCTTGAAAGAAAGTGCTGTGAGCGAATAGTACAGCTATTGGGCATGACTCGTCTACGGGACCTTAATACAACTTGGTTCCTGTCATTCAGACCAATCTGGCAAGATTACATCTTACCTGTTCTACGATGCCTGCTATGCGGTGAAGAATGCGTGTTGGACGCTTGTCTAACATATCCATCAGCTACGCCAAAGGACGTCGATACTTTGCTGGTCCTGATAACGGCCCATGCTCTGTATTGTCCCCAGAGGAAACCAATCCTGATGTCAGCATTCATTGAGATCTCACAGACGCTTCCGGCTGCTGCTGAGGTACGAGAAAGATCTACAGGCACACAGGTAACAACGGACGTGAACATTGCTGCGGCGACCTATGCTGAGAGCGATGCTCCACATCTCTGTGCAGTTAATCTTCTACACGAGGTGTTCCAACTAACACCGACTACAGTAGATGATGTTTTGTCTATAGAAATAGATGATCTCATGTTTACACCAGACCCGCAAACTGACTCTGATTCAGCATACAGTGTTCCAGAGATGCAGTAACAATTTGGCCTTCATTTTTCAAAAACTTGGAACTCTACCAAATTTGAACTTTTGTCCCATTTTCGATTGAAAATGGCACTTCAATCTGCCTAAAGTAGAACTAGCCTTATAATACGGACTTTGCGATACTTCCACGGACACTTAGTCATCTTGTGTGTCTAAATCAGTTCATTTAATTTTCATGACAGGAAATGACTTTGATTTTGAACAACTTATCGATCATTTTCGTCATATGTACATATATTGCTTTTTATATTTTCATTCCAATTTCATTCGATTTAATCCTTTATGCCTGAAATGAATAAGCATTGCTTAATATGTACTGACTCTTTTGCATTTTTAAATATGTTTTTTAATGCTTTTAGGAAATATTTTAATATGCAGTACTCCATTTTAATGTTTAGCATTTTCAATGTTTAGCATTTTAGTATTATCGAACACACGAAAGAGGAGTGGGTGTTGTATACTTCCTAGGGTGTCCATAAACGGGCTTTCTAGAATCATGTCCTTATATAGGCACAATTCGCCCTGCCCTTATATAGGCATAAAATCCCAGTCCTTATTTAGGCATAAACCGTGCACTCCAAATACAGGCATGGTCTCCGACATCCGTCCACCCTAACGTCACCACGAGTTCATGAAAAAACAGACCCTTAGGCAGCGGGACTTTCCCTAGCCCAGGACTCTTGATTTCTTCAAGGACTCATATATTATGCATGAACCATTATTCCTTAGGGGTTCATTCATGACGTCTTCCACTGTCCGACTCACGTCAATGCTAACATTTTCAGGTATAAATATACCTTCCCAAACCCCTGTAAATCAGAGGAGACCTCGACTTCAGAGGAGCCCGTTTCCCGGCCGGACGCACTGAGAAGACGCTGTCATTCCTGCACGCAGAGAGTCCAGCTTCCAGTGATCTAACTTCCCTTGCGGGGTGTTGGATTTCGAGTCTGGAAAGAGATTCCTACCTCTCTCATTCTTCAGGTATGGAGCAGACAAGAACCTAGAGGGACTCTTGGCATACTAGGCTTAACATACTATTAGTATACTCTAGTGAGGAATACTTCACCTACTTCATACTTCTCCCTACACCTAGGACAGGTTAGGTACATTGGGGTAGAACTAGGTTAGAAACGCATCCTATGAGTACTTGCATTTTTAGGCTGTGTCATTTTATGTAAATGCATATATGCTGAAAAGATAATGCTAACGCAGTATTATTTATTTCTACTGCTCACTCTGTACATTATTTATCTCGCATACTGTCTTGTGATCGTAACAGCACATTTAACTTACACCAGAAACAAGACTGTTCAATAAATCTTTTATTGAAACGCCCGTCTGTTCTTTCTGTGTAACTTTGAGGAAAACTAAGCATGCACGACTGAGCTGAGTGAAATAGTTATCTATTGTTTCTACAACTCTGGGACACGTTCTGATTCTAAAGGGAAACACAGTGGTCATGTTTTGCGGCTGCCAGAAACTACTCCCTTCTTGTCGTCAAGAAGTTTCTAGTGGCCTCTGAGCTAGCTGGCACAAGTAATTAAGTTTAATATACTCGATAGGGACATACCGACCTTAGTCCTATGTCAAACCTATAGGATATATTATTCCAATGTGCAGAGCCTATTAGGGAAATAGGAGCTACACTACAGCACGTCTGTTGCTTCTTTAAGCTCTTCTCTAACCTCCTTCTGTGTTTCTGTTGTTGCTCTCTGCACTTCTCTTGCCTCTTTCTGCACCCCTCTAGCCTTTTTCTGTACCTCACTTGCCTCTTTCTGTACCTCTCTTGCTTTTTTCTCTACCCCTCTAGCCTTTTCTGCACCCCTGTTGGTTCTTTCTGCATTGCTCTAGCTTCTTGCTGCACCTCTCTTGCAAATTTCCGTACCCCTCTTGCCTCTTTCTGCAGATCTCTCCCCTCAGTTTGCAACCCTGTTCCCTCTTTCTGTACCTCCTTTGCCTGTTTCTGCAACTCTCCTGCCTCTTTCTGCAGTTCTCTAGCCTCTTTCTGCAACTCTGTTGCTTCTTTCTGCACTTCTCTTGCCTATTTCAGCACTCCTCTCGCCTCTTTCTGCACCCCTGTTGCTTCTTTCTGCACTTCTCTTTCTTAATTCTGAACCTCTCTTGCTTCTTTCTGCACCCATCTTGCCTCATTCTGTACCCTTATTTCCCTCTTTCTGAACCTCTGTTGCCTCTTTCTGTACCTCTCTTGCAAATTTCTGCACCTTTCTATCCTCTTTCTGCACCCCTCTTTTTGTACCTCTTTTACCTGTTCCGCAACTCTCTTGCTTCTTTCTGCAGTTCTCTTGCATTCTTCTACACCTCTGTTGCATCTTTCTGCTGTTCTCCTGCCTCTTTCTGGACCCCTCTTGCCTGTTTCTGTATCTCACTTGCCTCTTTCTGCACTTCTATTGCCTCTTTCTGCACCCCTGATGCTTCTTTCTGCACCTCTATTGCTTCTTTCTATACTTCGCTTGCCTCTTTCTGCAGTTCTCTTTCCTCCTTCTGCACGTTTGTTGCTTCTTTCTGCACATCTCTTGCCTCTTTTTGCACCCCTCTAGCCTCTTTCTGTGCCCCTGTTGCTTCTTTCTGCACTTCTCTTGCTTCTTTCCGTACCTCTCTTGCTTCTTTCTGCACACCTCTTGCCTCTTTCTGCACCCCTCTTTCTGCACCGCTCTTGCCTCTTTCTGCAAGTCTCTTGCCACTTTCTGCACTTCTATTGCCTCTTTCTGCACCTCTGTTGCTTCTTTCTGCACTTCTCTTGCTTTTTTCTGCACCTCTCTTGCTTTATTCTGTACCTCTCTTGCCTCTTTCTGCACACCTATTCCCTCTTTCTGCACCTCTCTTGCCTCTTTCTGCACCTCATGTGCCTCTTTCTGCACTTACCTTGCCTCTTTCTGCACCTCAGTTGCTTCTTTATGCACTTCTCTTGCTTCTCTCTGCACCTCTCTTACTTCTTTCTGCACCCCTTTTGCCTCTTTCTGCACTCGTCTTCCCTCTTTCTGCACCTCTCTTGTCTCTTTGTGCACCTCTCTTATCTCTTTGTGCACCTCTCTTGAATTTTTCTGCACTTCTGTTGCCTCTTTCTGTACCTCTCTTGCCTCTTTCTGCACCCCTCTAGCTTTTTCTGCACCCCTGTTGCTTCTTTTTGCACTTCTCTTGCTTCTTTCTGCACACCTCTAGTCTCTTTCCGCACCCCTGTTGCTTGTTTCTGCACTTCTCTTGCTTCTTTCTGTACCTCTCTTACTTCTTTCAGCACCCCCGTTCCCTCTTTCTGTACCTCTTTTCCCTGTTTTTGCAACTCTCTTGCGTCTTTCTGCAGTTCTCTTTCCTCCTTCTGCACCTCTGTTGCTTCTCTCTGCACTTCTCTTGCCTCTTTCTGCACAAATCTTGCCTGTTGCTGCACCTCACTTGCCTCTTTCTGCAGCTCTCTTGACTCTTTCTGCACCCCTCTAGCCTTTTCTACACCCATTTGGCTTCTTTCTACACTTCTCTTGCTTCTTTCTGCACCACTGTTGTCTCTTTCTGTACTCATGTTCCATCTTTATGCACCTCTTTTGTCTCTTTGTACACCTCTCTTGCTTCCTTCTGCACCTCTGTTGCCTATTTCTGCACTTCTGTTGCCTCTTTCTGCATGTCTGTTGCTTCTTTCAGCTCTTCTCTTGCCTCCTTCTGTGTTTCTGCTGTTGTTCTCTGCACTCATCCCTCTTTCTGCACCTCTCTTGCCTCTTTGTGCACCTCTCTTGTCTCTTTGTCCACCTCTCTTGCCACTTTCTGCACTTCTGTTTCCTCTTTCTGCACATCTGTTTCTTCTTTCTGTACTTCTCTTGCGTCCTTTAGCATTCCTGCTGCTTATTTTTGCTCTTCTCTTGCCTCTTTCTACACTCTTTTTTCCTGTTTCTGCACCTCAATTGCCTTTTTTGCACCTCTCTTGCCACTTTCTGCACTTCTGTTTCTTCTTTCTGCACGTCTGTTGCTTCTTTCATCTCTTCTCTTACCTCCTTCTGTGTTTCTGTTGTTGTTCTCTGCACTTCTCTTGCCTCTTTCTGCACCCCTCTAGCCTGTTTCTATACCTCACTTGCCTCTTTCTGCACCTCTCTTGCTGTTTTCTCTACCCCTCTAGCCTTTTATGCGCCTCTGTTGGTTCTTTCTGCACTGCTCTTGCTTCTTTCTGCACCTCTCTTGCAAATTTCCGTACCCTCTTGCCTCTTTCTGCATCCCTCTTCCCTCTTTCTGAACATCTCTCCCCTCAGTTGGCAACCCTGTTCCCTCTTTCTGTACCTCTTTTGCCTGTTTCTGCAACTCTCTTGCCTATTTCAGCACCCTTCTAGCCTCTTTCTGCACCACTGTTGCTTATTTCTGCTCTTCTCTTTCTTAATTCTGAACCTCTCTTCCTTCTTTCTGCACCCATCTTGCCTCATTCTGTACCTCTCTTGCAAATTTCTGCACCCTTTTTTCCTCTTTCTGCACCCTGCACACCTATTTCTGCACCTCTTTTCCCTGTTTCTGCAACTCTCTTGCTTCTTTCTGCAGTTCTCTTGCATGCTTCTGCACCTCTGTTGCATATTTCTGCACTTCTCTTGCCTCTTTCCGCACCCCTCTTGCCTGTTTAGGAATCTCACTTGCCTCTTTCTGTACCTCTCTTGTCTCTTTCTGCACTCCTCTAGCCCTTTCTGCACACCTCTAGCCTCTTTCTGCGCCCCTCTTGCCTCTTTCTGCACCCCCTTCCCTCTTTCTGCACCGCTCTTGCCTCTTTCTGCAACTCTCTTGCCACTTTCTGCACTTCTATTGCCTCTTTCTGCACCCCTGATGCTTCTTTCTGCACCTCTGTTGCTTCTTTCTATACTTTGCTTGCCTCTTTCTGCAGTTCTCTTGCCTCCTTCTGCACCTTTGTTGCTTCTTTCTGCACATCTCTTGCCTCATTTGCACCCCTCTAGCCTCTTTCTGTGCCCCTGTTGCCTCTTTCTGCACTTCTCTTGCTTCTTTCTGTACCTCTCTTGCTTCTTTCAGCACCCCTCTTGCCTCTTTCTGCACCGCTCTTGCCTCTTTCTGCAACTCTCTTGGCACTTTCTGCACTTCTATTGCATCTTTCTGCACCTCTGTTGCTTCTTTCTGCACTTCTCTTGCTTCTTTCTGCACCTCTCTTGCTTCATTCTGTACCCCTCTTGCCTCTTTCTGCACCCCTAGTCCCTATTTCTGCACCTCTCTTGCCTCTTTGTGTACCTCTCTTGCCTCTTTCTGCATCTCTCTTGCTTCTTTCTTCACCCCTGTTGTGTCTTTCTGCACTTGTCTTGCCTCTTTCTGTACTTCTCTTGCCTCTTTCTGCACCTCTGTTGCTTCTTTCTGCTCATCTATTGCCTGTTTCTGCATTTCTCTTGCCTCTTTCTTCAGTTCTCTTGCCTCCTTCTCCACCTTGGTTGCTTCTTTCTGCACTACCCTTGCCTATTTCTGCAACCCTCTTGCTTTTTTCTGCACCCCTCTTGCCTCTTTCCACATCCCTCTTCCCTCTTTCTGCAACTCTCTTGCCTTTTTGTGTACCTCTCTTTCCTCTTTCTGCATCTCTCTTGCTTCTTTCTTCACCCCTGTTGTGTCTTTCTGCACTTGTCTTCCCTCTTTCTGTACTTCTCTTGCCTCTTTCTGCACTGCTCTTGCCTATTACTGCACCCCGTCGCTTCTTTCTGTACTTCTCTTGCTTCTTTCTGTATCTCTCTAGCTTCTTTCTGCACCCCTCTTGCCTATTTCTGCATGCCTCTTCACTCTTTTTGCACCTCTCTTGCCACTTTCTGCACCTCTCTTGCCTCTTTCTGTACTTCTCTTGCCTCTTTCAGCACCTCTGTTGCTTCTTCTGATCTTCTCTTGCTTCTATCCGCAAATTTCTTGCTTCTTTCTGCACCACTGTTGCCTCTGTGCACCTCTCTTGTCTCTTTGTGCACCTCTCTTGCCACTTTCTGCACTTCTGTTGCCTCTTTCTACACGCCTGTTGCTTCTTTCTGCACTTCTCTTGCCTCCTTCGGCATTTCTGTTGCTTCTTTCTGCACCTCTCTTTCCTCTTTCTGCACCTCACTTGCCTCTTTCTGCTCTTCTTTTGCCTCTTTCTGCACCTCTCTTGCTTCTTTCTGCACCTCTCTTGCATCTTTCTGCACCCCTGTTACCTCTTTCTGCACTCGTCTTCCCTCTTTCTGCACTTCTCTTGTCTCTGTGCACCTCTTTTTTCTCTTTGTGTACCTCTCTTGCTTCTTTCTGCACTTCTTTTGCCTCTTTCTGCACCTCTGTTGCTACTTTCTGCACTTCTCTTGCTTCTTTCTGCACCTCTCTTGCTTCTTTCTGTACCCCTGTTGCCTCTTTCTACACTCGTCTTCCCTCGTATCTCTGCACCTCTCTTGTCTGTTTGTGCACCTCTCTTGCCTCTTTCTGCATTTCTGTTGCTTCTATCTGCACTTCTCTTGCCTCTTTCTGCAGTTCTCTAGCCTCCTTCTGCACCTCTGTTGCTTCTTTCTGCACTTCTCTTGCCTCTTTCTGCACCACTCTTGCCTCTTTCTGCATCTCTGTTGCTTCTGTCTGCACTTCTCTTTCTTCTTTCTGCACCTCTCTTGCATCTTTCAGCACCCCTCTTGCTTCTTTCTGCACCCTTCTTACCTCTTTCTTCACCTCTCCTGCCTATTTTTGCACCGCTGTTCCCTTTTTCGGCACATCTATTGCCTGTTTCTGCATCTCTCTTGCCTCTTTTTGCAGTTCTCTTGCCTCCTTCTGCACCTTGGTTGCTTCTTTTTGCACATCTCTTGCCTCTTTCTGCACCCATCTTGCCTCTTTCTGCACCTCTGTTGGTTCTTTCTGCACTGCTCTTGCTTCTTTCTACACCACTCTTCCAAATGTCTGCACCCCTCTTGCCTCTGTCCGTACCCCTGTTCTCTCTTTCTGCACATCTTTTCCCTGTTTTTGCTTATTTCTTGCCTCTTTCTGCAGTTCTCTTGCCTCCTTCTGCTTCTCTGATGCTTCTTTCTGCACTTCACTTGCCTCTTTATGCACCTTTCTTGCCTGATTCTGCACCTCACATGCCTCTTTCTGTGCCCCTCTTGCCTCTTTCTGTATCTCTCTTGCTTCTTTCTTCACCCCTGTTGCGTCTTTCTGCACTTGTCGTCCCTCTTTCTGTACTTCTCTTGCCTCTTTCTGCACTGCTCTTGCCTATTACTGCATCCCTGTTGCTTCTTTCTGCACTTCTCTTGCTTCTTTCTGCACCTATATTGCTTCTTTCTGTACCCCGCTTGCCTCTCTCTGTACCCCTCTTACCTCTTTCTGCAACTCTCTTCCCTATTTCTGCACCCCTGTTCCCTTTTATGCACCTCTCTTGCATGTTTCTGCAACTCTCTTGCCTGTTTCTGCAGTTCTTTTGCCTCCTTCTACACCTTTGTGGCATCTTTCTGCACTTCTCCTGCCTCTTTCTGCACCCCTCTTGCTTCTTTCTGCAAACCCTCTTCCTACTTTCTGCACTTTTGTTGCCTCTTTCTGCATTTCTGTTGCTTCTATCTGCACTTCACTTGCCTCTTTCTGCATTTCTGTTCCTTATTGCTGCACATGACTTGCCTCTTTCCGCACCTCTGCTGCTTCTTTCTGCACTTCGTTTGCTTGTTTCTGCACCTCTTTTGCTTCTTTCTGTACCCCTCTTGCCTCTTTCTGTACCCCTCTTACCTCTTTCTGCCCCTCTCTTGCCTATTTCTGCACCCCTGTTCCTTTTATTGTGCCTCTCTTGCCTGTTTCTGCAACTGTCTTACCTGTTTCTGCAGTTCTCTTGTCTCTTTCTGCATCCCTCTTCCTTCTTTTTGCACCTCTCTTGTCTCTTTCTCCACCTTTCTTGTTTCTTTGTGCACCTCTCTTGCCTATTTCTGAACTTCTCTTATCACTTTCTGCACATCTGTTGCTTCTTTCAGTACTTCACTTGCCTCTTTCTGCACCCCTCTTGCCTCTTCTGTACCTCTGTTGCTTCTTTCTACACTTCTCTTTCTTCTTTCTGTACCTCTCTTGCCTCTATCTGTCACCCTGTTCCCTCTTTCTGCACCTCTTTGCCTTTTCTGCAGTTCTCTTGCCTCCTTCTGCACCTCTGTTGCTTCTTTCTGCACTCCCTTGCCTCTTTATGCACCCCTCTTGCCCGTTTCTGCACCTCAATTGCCCCTATTGTACCTCTCTTTCCTCTTTCTGCACCCCTCCAGCCTTTTCTGCACACCTGTTGCTTCATTCTGCACTTCTCTTGCTTCTTTCTGTACCTCTCCTGCTTTTTTCTGCATCCCTCTTGCTTCTTTCTGCACCCCTCTTCCATCTTTCTGGATCTCGCTTGCTTCTTTCTGTACCCCTCTTGCCTATTTCTGCACGCCTCTTCCCTCTTTTTGCACCTCTCTTGCCACTTTCAGCACCTCTCTTGCCTCTTTCTGTACTTCTCTTGCCTCTTTCAGCACCTCTGTTGCTTCTTCTGAACTTCTCTTGCTTCTTTCCGCTCCCTTTTTCCTTCTTTCTGCACCACTGTTTCCTCTGTGCACCTCTCTTGTCTCTTTGTGCATCTCTCTTGCCACTTTCTGCACTTCTGTTGCCTCTTTCTGCACG
This sequence comes from Calotriton arnoldi, assembly GCA_963921515.1. Classification (NCBI taxonomy): domain Eukaryota; kingdom Metazoa; phylum Chordata; class Amphibia; order Caudata; family Salamandridae; genus Calotriton; species Calotriton arnoldi. The sequence continues at coordinate 127,337 of CAWUFW010014857.1, forward strand.
TCTGTTGCTTCTTTCTGCACTTCTCTTGCCTCCTTCGGCATTTCTGTTGCTTCTTTCTGCACCTCTCTTTCCTCTTTCTGCACCTCACTTGCCTCTGTCTGCTCTTCTTTTGCCTCTTTCTACACCTCTCTTGCTTCTTTCTGCACCTCTCTTGCTTCTTTCTGCACCACTGTTGCCTCTTTCTGCACTTGTCTTCCCTCGTTCTGTACCTCTCTTGTCTTTGTGCACCTCTCTTGTCTCTTTGTGCACCTCTCTTGCCTCTTTCTGCACTTCTGTTGCCTCTTTCTGTACCTCTGTTGCTACTTTCTGCACCTCTCTTGCTTCTTTCTGCACCTCTCTTGCTTCTTTCTGCACCCCTGTTGCCTCTTTCTGCACTCGTCTTCCCTCGTATCTGTGCACCTCTCTTGTCTGTTTATGCACCTCTCTTGCCTCTTTCTGCATTTCTGTTGCTTCTATCTGCACTTTTCTTGCCTCTTTCTGAAGTACTCTAGCCTCCTTCTGCACCTCTGTTGCTTCTTTCTGCACTTCTCTTGCCTCTTTCTGCACCCCTCTTGCCTCTTTCTGCACCTCTGTTGCTTCTGTCTGCACTTCTCTGTCTTCTTTCTGCACCTCTCCTGCTTCTTTCAGCACCCCTCTTGCCTCTTTCTGCACCTCTGTTGCTTCTGTCTGCATGTCTCTGTCTTCTTTCTGCACCTCTCTTGCTTCTTTCAGCACCCCCTTGCTTCTTTCTGCACCCTTCTTACCTCTTTCTTCACCTCTCCTGCCTATTTTTGCACCGCTGTTCCCTTTTTCTGCACATCTATTGCCTGTTTCTGCATCTCTCTTGCCTCTTTTTGCAGTTCTCTTGCCTCCTTCTGCACCTCGGTTTCTTCTTTCTGCACATCTCTTGCCTCTTTCTGCACCCATCTTGCCTCTTTCTGCACCTCTGTTGGTTCTTTCTGCACTGCTCTTGCTTCTTTCTACACCTCTCTTCCAAATGTCTGCACCCCTCTTGCCTCTTTTGGCACCCCTCTTCCCTCTTTCTGCACCTCTCTTGCCTCTGTCTGTACCCTTGTTCCCTCTTTCTGTACCTGTATTCCCTGTTTTTGCTTCTCTCTTGCCTCTTTCTGCTGTTCTCTTGCCTCCTTCTGCTCCTCTGTTGCTTCTTTCTGCACTTCACTTGCCTCTTTATGTATCTCTCTTGCTTCTTTCTTCACCCCTGTTGAGTCTTTCTGCACTTGTTGTCCCTCTTTCTGTACTTCTCTACTGCATCCCTGTTGCTTCTTTCTGAACTTCTCTTGCTTCTTTCTGTATCTCTCTTGCTTGTTTCTGCACCCCTCTTGCCTCTTTCTGCACCCCTCTTCCCTCTTTCTGCACCTCTCTTTCCTCTTTCTGTACTTCTCTTGCCTCTTTCTGCACCTCTCTTGCTTCTTCTGAACTTCTCTGGCTTCTTTCCGCACCTCTCTTGCTTCTTTCTGCACCACTGTTGCCTCTTTCTGCATCTCTCTTGTCTCTTTGTGCACCTCTCTTGCCACTTTCTGCACTTCTGTTGCCTCTTTCTGCACTTCTCTTGCCTCCATCGGCATTTCTGTTGCTTCTTTCTGCACTTCTCTTACCTTTTTCTGCACCCCTATTGCCTGTTTCTGCACCTCACTTGCCTCTTTTTGCACCTCTCTTGCATCTTTCTGCACCCCTCTAGCCTTTTCTGCACCCCTGTTGCTTTTTTCTGCACTTCTCTTGCCTCTTTCTGCACCCCTCTTTCCTATTTCTCCACCTCAATTGCCTCTTTCTGCACATCTCTTGTCTCTTTCTGCTCTTCTCTAGCCTCTTTCTGCACCTCTGTTGCTTCTTTCTGCACTTCTCTTGTTCTTTCTGCACACCTCTTGCCTCTTTCTGTACCCCTTTTCCCTCTTTCTGAACCTCTCTAGCCTCTTTTGCACTTCTTTTGCCTCTTTCTGCATTTCTCTTGCCTCTTTCTGTACCTCTTTTGCTTCTTTCTGCACTCTTGATTCTTTCTTCACACCTCTTGCCTCTTTCTGTACCTCTCTTCCCTCTTTCTGCATTTTTGTTGCTTCTTTCTGCACTTCTCTTTCGTCTTTCTGCACCCATGTAGCCTCTTTCTGCGCCCCTGTTGCTTGCTTCTGCACGTCTGTTGCTTCTTTCTGTACTTCTCTTGCTACTTTCTGCACCTCTCTTGCGTCTTTCTGCACATCTGTTGCCTCTTTCTGCACTTGTCTTCCCGCTTTCTGCACTTCTCTTTCCTCCTTATGCACCTCTGTTCCTTCTTTCTGTACTTCTCCTGACACTTTCTGAACCAATCTTGCCTGTTTCTGCACCTGCCCTGCCTCTTTCTGTACCTCTCTTGACTCTTTCTGCAGCCCTCTAGCCTTTTCTGCACCCCTGTTGCTTCTTTCTACATTTCTCTTGCTTCTCTCTGCACCCCTGTTGCCTCTTTCTGTAGTCGCTTTCCATCTTTCAGCACCTCTCTTGTCTCTTTGTGCACCTCTCTAGTCTCTTTCTGCACCTCCGTTGCTTCTTCTGAACTTCTCTTGCTTCTTTCTGTACCTCTCTTGCTTCTTTCTGCACCCCTGTTGCCTCTTTCTGCACTTCTGTTGCCTCTTTCTGCATGTCTGTTGCTTCTTTCGGCACTTCTCTTGCCTCCCTATGCGTTTCTGTTGCTTCTTTCTGCACTTCTCTTGCCTCCTTCTGCACCCTCTTGCCTGTTTCTGCACCTCTCTTGCCTCTTTCTGCACCTCTCTTGCCTCTTTCTGCACTTCTCTTGTCTCTTTCTGCACCTCTCTTGCCTCTTTCTGCACCTCTCTTGTCTCTTTGTCCACCTCTCTTGCCTCCTTCTGCACTTCTCTTGCTTCTTTCTGCACCTCTCTTGCTTCTTTCTGCACCCCTGTTGCCTCTTTCTGCACTCATCATCCCTCTTTCTGCACCTCTCTTGCCTCTTTGTGCACCTCTCTTGTCTCTTTGTCCACCTCTCTTGCCACTTTCTGCACTTCTGTTTCTTCTTTTTGCACGTCTTTTGCTTCTTTCTGCAATTCTCTTGCGTCCTTTAGCATTCCTGTTCTTATTTTTGCACTTCTCTTGACTCTTTCTACACCCCTCTTTCCTGTTTCTGCACCTCATTTGCCTCTTTTTGCACCTCTCTTGCCACTTTCTGCACTTCTGTTTCCTCTTTCTGCACGTCTGTTGCTTCTTTCAGCTCTTCTCTTACCTCCTTCTGTGTTTCTGTTGTTGCTCTCCACACTTCGCTTGCCTCTTTCTGCACCCCTCTAGCCTGTTTCTGTACCTCACTTGCCTCTTACTGCACCTCTCTTGCTTTTTTCTCTACCCCTCTAGCCTTTTCTGCACCCCTGTTGGTTCTTTCTGCACTGCTCTTGCTTCTTTCTGCACCTCTCTTGCAAATTTCCGTACCCTCTTGCCTCTTTCTGCATCCCTCTTCCCTCTTTCTGAACATCTCTCCCCTCAGTTGGCAACCCTGTTCCCTCTTTCTGTACCTCCTTTGAATGTTTCTGCAACTCTCTTGCCTCTTTCTGCAGTTCTCTAGCCTCCTTCTGCACCTCTGTTGCGTCTTTCTGCACTTCTCTTGCCTATTTCAGCACCCCTCTCGTCTCTTTCTGCACCCCTGTTACTTCTTTCTGCACTTATCTTTCTTAATTCTGAACCTCTCTTGCTTCTTTCTGCACCCATCTTGCCTCTTTCTGTACCCATATTTCCCTCTTTCTGAACCTCTCTTGCCTCTTTCTGTACCTCTCTTGCAAATGTCTGCACCCTTCTTTCCTCTTTCTGCACCCCTCTTTTTGTACCTCTTTTACCTGTTCCGCAACTCTCTTGCTTCTTTCTGCAGTTCTCTTGCATGCTTCTACACCTCTGTTGCATCTTTCTGCTGTTCTCTTGCTTCTTTATGGACCCCTCTTGCCTGTTTCTGTATCTCACTTGCCTCTTTCTGCACCTCCCTTGCCTCTTTCTGCAGTTCTCTATCCTCCTCCTGCACCCCTGTTGCTTTTTTCTGCACTTCTCTTCCTTCTTTCTGCACACCTCCAGCCTTTTTCTGCACCCCTGTTGCTTCTTTCTGCACCTCTGTTGCTTCTTTCTGTACCTCTCTTCCTTCTTTCTGCACCCCTCTTGCCTCTTTCTGCACCCCTCTTCCCTCTTTTTATACCTCTATTGCCTATTTCTGCCCCTCTCCTGCCTCTTTCTGCACCTCTGTTGCTTCTTCTACACTTCTCTTACTTCTTTCTGAACCTCTCTTGCTTCTTTCTGCACCCTGTTGCCTCTTCTTGCACTCGTCTTCACTCTTTTTGCACCTCTCTTTTCTCTTTGTGCACCTCTCTTGCCGCTTTCTGCACTTCTGTTGACTCTTTCACAACATCTTTTGCTTCATTTCAGCAATTTTCTTGCCTCCTTATGCACCTCTGTTGCTTCTTTCTGCACTTCTCTTCCCTCTTTCTGTACCCTACTTGCCTGTTTCTGCACCTCACGTGCCTCTTTCTGCACCTCGCTTGCCTCTTTCTGCACCCCTCTAGCTTTTTCTGCACCCCTGTTGCTTCTTTCTGCACTTCTCTTGCTCCTTTCTGCACACCTTTATCCTCTTTCTTCACCCCTGTTGCTTGTTTCTGCACTTCTCTTGCTTCTTTCTGTACCTCTCTTACCTCTTTCAGCACCCCTGTTCTCTCTTTCTGCACCTCTTTTCCCTGTTTTTGCAACTCTCTTGCTTCTTTCTGCTGTTCTCTTTCCTCCTTCTGCACCTCTGTTGCTTCTTTCTGCACTTCTCTTGCCTCTTTCTGCACCAATCTTGCCTGTTGCTGCACCTCACTTGCCTCTTTCTGCAGCTCTCTTGACTCTTTCTGCACCCTCTAGACTTTTCTACACCCCTTTTGCTTCTTTCTACACTTCTCTTGCTTCTTTCTGCACCCCTGTTGTCTCTCGCTGTACTCATCTTCCATCTTTCTGCACCTCTTCTGTCTCTTTGTACACCTCTCTTGCTTCCTTCTGCACCCCTGTTGCCTATTTCTGCACTTCTGTTGCCTCTTTCTGCACGTCTGTTGCTTCTTTCAGCTCTTCTCTTGCCTCCTTCTGTGTTTCTGCTGTTGTTCTCTGCACTCATCATTCCTCTTTCTGCACCTCTCTTGCCTCTTTGTGCATCTCTCTTGTCTCTTTGTCCACCTCTCTTGCCACTTTCTGCACTTCTATTTCCTCTTCCTGCATGTCTGTTGCTTCTTTCTGCACTTCTCTTGCGTCCTTTAGCATTCCTGCTGCTTATTTTTGCACTTCTCTTGTCTTGTGGTTTGTGGCCTCCTGGTCTGCCTTGCTACGTTGACTTAGACCTGGCTGCCATGATGCTTTTTTGCGCACGTTACTTTGTGCCATTGTTTTCCAGCCTCTGCTTCTGCCCGGCTATTTTAGAACTGTCTGCATTTCTGTCTTTCACATTTTTCCTGTTCCCTTTGGGCTACGTCTGCACAACATGTACAAGGTCGAAAAACAACGGCCCTTATTCTTACTGATCTGGCCAATCCCTTGCACCTAGACATAACACTATGTACAGCTGCCCTGGAGAAATTCGTGTGCTTTTAATATTATGATTTTCACGGTTAGAGACACTTGGAGAAAAACCTTTCCAGAGAGAAGAGCTGTGCTTGTCTGATGATGTAAACCTTGCATCTAGATCTTGAGGTATGGGGTTTCGCTAGTCAAAGCCCAGAGGTCTTCTGTTTCTGTAATAAACTAGCTACTAGCACGGGGAGGGTGGTAAGGTCATTTAGCCCTATATCCACTGCTTTATGAAATGCTTTCCCCGTTTGTATTCTATGGAGTTGTAACTATGCTGATTATATTATTCTTATGCATTATGCTGATAGTACTGACGCGTGTACTGTATCTTAGAACACGTTAGTTAAAATAAACATTTTAAACTATACAGTATCTCTTCTTACGCACGTTGTGGACAGGTATGAGTGAGTTATGAAAGGGTGTACTTGCTACTGCGAGTCCTGAGAGAGAGAGATACCGTGTTCTGGGTTTTCTAATCATTGGTAGCATTGGTGCTAATGAGATGCTACAGCTAGTCGGGTTGGGGTTTTAGGTGCTGAGGATTATGGTTGGCTCACCACCGTATTCCGAGGTCCTATTATCCTGTGCATAGCTCTGTGTATGTGCAGAATTCCTATAACATGGCGCAACCAACGAGTGGGCTGCTTATCTGCGAGAGGCTTGAGTAGTATTTTATGCTTGTCCACAACTCCCCTCGCAGACGCTTCCAGAAGCGTGTGTGACGGTGATACCTCCTATATTGACGTTTTTATAGGTTCTTTCAAGCTTGAAGTTGTTAAAAGGTTTTCTTAACTAATACCCTGTATTGTGCTGCCTTACATTAGGTTGTCGAAAACTTTTAGCCTAGAATGGCTATTCAAATTGCGGCACATAGCCGTGCAGCGCTCCGGGCTCACTTGACAGTGTATGGAGTGCCTGACGCGGGTGTCGATTTGATCTTTGTGGTACAAGCAGATCCAGCTTACCACTTTGAGGTGTTTTACTCTTGGGTCACCTTTCCGGCGGTGGATGCGAACGATAATTTGTTCCATGAATATGAAGCCACCGTAGTTCCTAATCACTATAGACCGTATAGGAACCTTGAAGTACCGCTCACGGCTTGGCAACACCGTGTTTGGTTTGATGGCGCCCTCCCCCAACCGACTACCACGGTTCATTTAGGCCCCTTATCCATTGACGGGGCCACTTGGCCTGTTTTGGCCGGGTATACCCCACATCCGCGTTATATGATGGTAGCAGTCGCTGAATTGCGTGATATGCATTCGTCTTTGATACGAGTGCATCGAGCTTTAGTACAGTATGTTACAGGCAACATCCAGGGAGCCCCTCCTGGAGTTGCGGCCCAGCCAGCTGGTGCAGGCAGTGTAACCATAACTCCTGTCATGGTGAACCCCGTGATGGGCAAGCGCCCACAAAATAAGGATGATTTTCCTTATTGGCTTGCAGAAAAATTTGACCAGCTGGAGGCAGTTTTTCCTAATACCTCTCCCGTGGAAAAACACAGGATTTTGATGATTAGTTTGCCAAAAGACTTAGTCCCCGAGTTGGCAGAATGCAACAACTGGGGTAGGGTATTCGCAGCAGTATATGCGAAGTGTTTCGGCACTCCTTCCATGACGGTTCTCCCCTCTGTAATTAAACGTGTACAGGATGAGCATGGCCCTGAAGCGGCTGTGGAATTAGGGATGAGACTGGTGGGAGTGTTCGACGTAGTAGCTGATTTGATCCTTGCAAATGTCAAGGGCGATGCAGTGAACTTTCAAGTAGCTAATGCTTTGGCTTTGGTCCCAGATCCGGACAAGCCACGCGAATTACCGAAAATTATTGCCCAGGCTTACAAAACCATTGGCCGAAATAGCCTGGGAGTTAAGCCTTTTGCTAAATCGCAAACACAATTGCAACAACAACAACCAAAAACTTAATCTGAGAAAGATGAGAAACCAGTCTTTACTAAAAAAGAGCTGGAGGTTGAAAAAACAGGGTAAGCAACAGAAGAACCCGGGGTCGCGAGGCACATCCCTGGTTTCCGTCTCTTCTGAACGCACTTATGATTTGCGCGATAGGGCGAGAATTAAATCTCCAGATAGGTTTCAGGTCCCTGATACACGTCCTCCTCGTTCTTCACAGGCACCGACAACTTCGCAGGCCAGTGGAGGAGATCGCCAGGATAGAGGAAGGGGGCGAGAGGCTCCACAGGGACAAGACCAACCTCGACAACAAGTCAGAGGGAAAGCTGAAGACTTTCAACGCTCTCGCCCACAGTTTCAGAAGAAGAAAGTTGCTGCTGTAACAGCGAGATATGCCACAGACGGTGAGAACGAGACTCCTGAATTGGACGTGGGCAGTGACCCTCCTAGACAGCGCCGCGGAAGTTACCATAGTGCGGGAGGTGCTACGTCCTCATGTGGAGGCGACAGCAACTGAAACATTCATTACTGTCGAGACAGCAGACACCCGTGTGGCACCCCCTGACAGATTATATAATATTGTAATTCAGATCGAAGATGATATACAGCGTGTTATAAAAGGGATTTTTTGGGAAAATCTGACCTCTTCGTATGACATTTTGTTAGCAGAGGCGGATTGGCCGCCCCCATTCGTACTTGCTGCGCGTAAAGGGGAGGAGGTAATCCTTCCGAGCTTTTCTCGTCATGTCCCAAAGGACAAAGCGGAGGCTCTAGCAGCTGAGTGGGCTGTGTCCCTGGCTCCAGCGTTATACCGTAACCACGTGGGATGGGATGAGGATTCTCCCCCCCATGAAATACCTTTGCGGTCGCTGCCACAGCCACAACCCCAATATCCCATCAAACGGGAAGCTAAAGGTCCCGTTTACGAAATTCTGACTCAGTTAGAATATCAGGGAGTGATTGAAACATGCGTGTCACCGATGAATAATCCCCTTTTCGCGGTTTCTAAACCCGATGGATCGTACCGCTTGGTTTTGGATTACTGACATTTAAACTCACAATGTCGGACCTTTGCGGTGCAAAACACACATAGTTCTGCGCTTGTAGACAGTCTTGTTCATAAAAATATAAAACTACACTTGACTTATCCAATGGATTCTACACGCACAACTTGGCCCCGGAGAGTAGCCAATGGAGCGCTTTTACCTCCGGTGGTAAATTATTCAAATTCCGGCGTTTACCTATGGGCTACAAGAACAGTCCAGGTGTATTCGCTGCCCGTGTTTTCTCATTGTTAGACGGCATAGACCCAGATGCTTGTTCGTACGTCGATGACATTTATTTGACAGACGACGAATTATTCCCGCATCTTTCCCGAGTGGACTGCATTATTCTAGAATTTGCGGTTTTGGGTTATAAGTTTAACTTTGCCAAATCACACATTGCTGAATTTACCGTTTTGTTTTTGGGCTATGAGCTCAACAATGAAGGTAAGGGTTTAGCCCCCCATTTCCTGGAGAAATGTGCACTACTGTGCCCTCCTACTACTCTGAAGAAACTTCAGCCTTTACTGGATTTTCTAAACTTCGGGCGTACTTACATTCCCGAATATGCCCAGCGTATCAAGCCACTGTATGCCTTGATACAACCTACCTTTTCGAAGTCATGCTGGCTTCCGGAGCATTCCTCCATACTGCAGTCTTTACAGTCAGACCTTCTTGAGTCTAAATTCTTGTTGACGCGTGATAACCGCACAAACCTGGTGATCAGAATCATTCCAGGGGCAGTGGGTTTCACGTACTTGACCTTTAACGAAGGTGACACAGTACCCATCGCATACAAGTCACATCTATACACTTCCGCAGAAATGCGCTTTTCATCTGTGGAGAAAGGCTTGACTGCGGTGCAAATGGCGATTCTAAAGGAACGCGCACTGGCACAGGGAAAGCGCATTCTGGTGGTAACACCATATCCTGCCCTGGAGGCAGTGACAAAGGCAAGTGTTCCGAACTCTAAAGCTTTGCACCCCCGTTGGATTCAATGGGCAACATCTTTGACATCTCCGGATGTCACTTTTATTTTTGATTCTTCTCTTCAGACTCAGGAGTTTTTACAGTATGAATTCGTTCATCCTCCTCCTCTGTCCTTGCTACCGCTTGAGGAATACGAGTGTGTTATTTATACCGATGGTTCGGCACAACCGGCCACGGGTTCCAAACATGCTTATTCAGCAGCATGTGCTATTGTTGCAGGTACCTTTGTGAACGGAAAGTTCAAATCAACTGTAGTGCACACTCAGGCACTCGGGGACAGTACTGCACAATTGGCCGAGCTGTGCGCATTGGTGCTCGCACTTGAGTTCGCTAATCCGGATGTGACAACTCTAGTTGTATGCGATTCTTACTACTGTGTTCAGTCTTACAATGACAATCTGTTCTTTTGGTCGCAAAACGACTACAGAGACGCAAAAGGTAGCACAATTAAGCATAAAATGCTTTGGGTTCGAGTGGCAGATTTGCAACAACGTCTGCCCCTCACACAGGTGGTTCACACCCTTGGCCACCAGCGTGTGGGCGCACACGCTGTTGGTAATGGTTTGGCAGACGAAGCCGCCAAATCAGCAGTAGTCACGTGCTCAGTTGCAGCAGTTACCAGATCCATGTCTAAAATTGATACCGACATTTTGGCAGCTATTGCTGCAATAAAGGAAGGTGCTAATTACCCTAGGGTTTTCCTTCCAAATATTTTTTCCAGTTGGGTCCCGAACAGGCTCCTTATGTAAAGATACCCTGCGTTGGTGATCGGCTGATTCCCAATGCGGACCGCAGACTTTCCTTAATAACGGCAGCACACGAAGGCATGGCTTCGGCACATGCTGGAGTGTCTGCGACTGTTTCCATATTGCAGCAGCGATACTGGTGGCGTGGGTTATACAAAGAAACCCGTACTTATGTGCTTTCTTGTGACGTTTGTCAGCAAATTAAGCCTTCCACGGTTACACGGCCACCGCAGACCCAGCTCTGCATTTCTAACAGACCCTTCGGGTGTGTTTACCTGGATCACTGTGGTCCATTTTCTTCAGACACTGCCTATAAATATATCTTAGTGGCAGTGGATTTGTGCACACGTTTCATCTGGGTTTGGCCACAACGGAGTGCTGACGCTCGAAATGTCATAAGGGATTTGCGTGTCTTTGTGGGAATTTTCGCCTGTGGCACCTTCCATTCTGACTAAGGTCCAGCGTTTGCCTCTAAGGCTTACAAGGACGCTATGGGTTCACTGGGGGTGCGGGTGAAAGTTTTGTCTCCGTATCGGCCTGAGGGCAACTCGATTGTTGAACGAATGAACCGTGTCTTAAAGCAATCCTTGACAGCTAGAGTCTTAGGTACTGGCAGGAACTGGCTGGCCCACTTGTATACCGTACAACGTGCACTTAATAATCTCCCTAGAAGACCTCTGGGTGGGCGGACCCCATACGAAATGCTCTTTGGCATAAGAATGTTTGTGCCTGACCTTGATGGTCTAGACATGGCGGCGCAATCCGCCATCTTTGATGTAGATAACCATTCTACTATGTTACAGGACTTACAAGAAGCCCGGGACAAACTTGCGATTGCACATTTACCTTCAGCCACAGACGCTGCACTGCAGATTCCGGTTGCCGGCTGGCTTCCGAAGATTGGAGATCTGGTTCGAGAGAAGGTGGAGGACAAAAAAGAATTCGGCCCCTCTTATCGTGCACCAGTTCCAGTCCTGGGTTTGAAGGGAACTCGTACAGTCATCTTACCACCGCTTCCTGGTCGCAAGGAGAACAGATACATCTCAGTGGAAAATGTCAAGCTACAACATCTGGCCGATCCTGAATAGTGTTACACCAGCGGTCTCTTGTCCTGTCATTTCCCGGACGAATGTTCATGGCCCTCCGGCCCGAACGGTCACTGATGTTGCAATTGAGATGATTGATTTGCCTGATCGCTTACTCGAAAACCCGGTCTCCCCCTGCAATGACGAGACTGAGTATACCTATCCCGATAATGAGTTGGTGGCTCACTTACCAACTATGCCACTGAGCCCAACACGTTATTCCTTTGACTCGGATTCCACCTCATCCCTTGTCCCATCCAAATTCAGTATTTTTGTATCCTGGTTCAGAGACAATTTTTTGATTGCCCCCTGGACATACATTTGGTTGGTGCTATTCCTGATTTTTTTGTTCATGTCCATTGGCTTTGTCACAGTGTTTTTTCTACTCATCAATGGTCACTATTTACCGGAACGCTCTGCAATGAACTGTGTCGCTGGAACTTTGGCTCCACATTCTTCATCTCACATCATGAAGCGAGACCACACATTTGTGAACATTTCAGCTTTTCCAGTCGCTGATGGTATCGTTTGGGATGCAGTAAATTTCCAAATTCATGGACCAATCGAAATTATTAATGTACCAAATTTCCTTTGTGTATCAATGGGTGATGTTGTAAAAAGTAATATTTATTCTGACGATTGGGATGTACATGCAGTTGAAGCTTTACTTACTGATTTGAAATATTATGCTGCTTTTAATGCTGAGGATTTGTACATGAATTCTACAAGTTATGCTGATTTATATTGTTACCAGCATTGGGGCAACCACTTTGTCCATAAACCAAGTGCACTGCGTGGTCCTTTTAACTACACCCAATGGGAGCATTGTCCAACACCTTTACCAGGTAGCTCCCAAACTCTTAGACATAAATTTTCTTATTTCACAGACTTTGATAGATCTAACCCTGGGTCCTATTTTTTTAAATTAAATGCTCCATCCACTCAGAAAATCATGTTGACCCACACCAAATTGCTATTTTCGGGTTCCTTTTGAGCGCCTTAGCTATGGGTGGTTATGACTACTGGAAGGACACTGTTGACTTGAAATCAATCTGGGGTTCCAAACCATGGCAGGTGCAAGGCACAGAAGCCTTGCACCGTGCTTGCCTTATCCCGGCCCAGATTTTATTTCTGAATAATACCATTTATCAAACTACGTGCTGGGGTTTGGCTACTTTGAAACAATTGAATGCACCTTCCTTCCCTGCATTGGCTTCCCCTCCAAACGGGAGCTTGCCTTTCAATATGTCCCTTCAAAATTTGCAGATTCTTTTTCGAAACAATTCGTTTAATATTTCTTCGCTTGTTCAGACACCCTGGTTGGCCTGGCCGATAGCATCTAATGCCTACCAACTGCGTTTTCATGACTCGGTTCCTGGTTACAAACAGGATAGGCCAGATCCAAGGTATTCTGACTCTCGTACTGTAACAACGTACTCTGTTGGTAAATTATGTAAACAGTGGTTGCAGCACTCTTCCCTAGATTCTGTTAAACAACATTTATCCCTCCTACCAGGCAACATTGATCTGTCCGACTTTATTCTGGGGCCTCGTGGTCCACGACCTAAGAGATTCATTTACGAAACTTATAATGAACTCTGGAAGCTTTCGCAAATTGAAGCTGCTTCCCGTCTGCGGGAAATAGATCAAGCAAATTTGGAAAAGGTGCTTGCTGTTGTTGACAATAGTATTAATACCCTGTCTTCCCGCATTTACACGTTAGAGAATATTGTGTCCTCTGTTGTTGATATTGTACAAGATGATGTTTCTGTGTTATATCATGGTCAGAATCAATTGCGTTCAGTTATGCAGTTTGCTTGGACTTTGCAAACACTTAAGTTGGGTAAAGTTCCTTGGCATTTTTTGAACACCTCTGCCTTATTTCTGCCTTTTAATTTAACTGACAAACAGCAGTTCATGTCCATGAAGGATGCAGCATACACTCTGTTACACATCGAGAAAATAGAGCCCTTACCATTCTCTGTGGCGGAATTGGATTCGGCCGTGTGGCTAGTGCATGGGGTTATCGCCTTACCTTTTTCGTGGTTTGAATTTAGTTTGTGCATGAAACATTATCCTGTGGGCCGTTTCCAGCCCTTGGGCAGTGCCTTCCTGCATGAACAGTGGTCCCTGCCTTTCGTGTATAAATGCCTTAGAGATGGGAAGGAAGTATTTCTCACGGGGGAGTCATGCGATTCTACTGTGGGTCATTCCCTTATTTGCAAACACATTAAATTGCACGGAGCTTGTAACGTTTCGGCTCCGAATATTGCTTGTGTGTTAAAAGGTGTTCCTGCTCCTACTATTTCTCCTACTTTCACTGTGCTTGCTAATGGTAGCTATCTGCTTTTGAATAACCAAGACTGTTGTGGCATGATAGCCGGCATTCCCTATATCGTTACAGTTTCACACAGGGTTGTCTGCTGCAAAAATGTGCTCTTTCCTCCCCCGCACGACATCATAGATAGTTCCGTTTGGCCTTCCATTCCTACTCTGAAGGCGGATTTCAATAAATTGTGCAGAATAAAGGCGCTATTATTGAACCAGGAGGTTATGCTCACATCCGCCCAGGAGACATTCTTTCTCCAGGTGGCGAGTACCCACAGTGAAATACAGGCCCTTTTGAACACTAACCTCCCACAACATTTCGGTGAACTGATTCACCGTGTTTTTAATGCATCCCGCACTGAAGGTCTGGTGCACTTTTTTAAAGTTGTGGGCTCTGGCCTTTTGACCTCTTTTCAGACTATTTTCGGTGTCATACCGGCTTTTGTTCATTCTATTTTTTCCAGCGTCTTTGGTGGCTTTCCGTTGATCCTCGCTTTGGCGGCTGGTGTATTGCTGTTGGTCTGTTTACTACGCAATGGCTGCACCTCCTTGGGCCCTTCTCGAACCAGGACTTCTCCAGATGCTACGTGAGCGCATCCTTGCTGGCTTCGGCGTCCTGCCGTTGGCGACACTGAGTGTGTCCTATACACTTTCCTTTCGCTTTGCGTATTTCACTTGCGTGCAACCTGTGATGTCTTGCATCAGATGTCCTTTCTCGTGGACCATGGATTACTGCCTTTCCAATACGTCTTTGTCTGTTCCGGATTTTGTTCAGTTGGTGGGTCCCTTGGAGGCCCATGAATGGGACTGTTCCGCTGCCGGCTACATGGCGCATGCGGCTGCACTGGGGACTTTGGCACAATGGGATATCTGGGCGGCTGCTCAGAATCTCCTACAACAAAGTTATATTGAGTATCACGCAAGTTGTCCCGCATTGCTATTCGCTGCTCCCTCCTGCGAGGAGCATGCCTGCAGTTTTGATTTACTGGACTGGATGGCGTCGCTGTTTTACGACGATTCCAATGATGTCCTCTTGGAGGGTGTGGCGTTTTTTTGCACTTACACTCTGTTGGATTGACAAGGCCTTCGCTCTCTGCGACCTGCCAGACTGGAATTTTTTTTGCCTCTGCAAACTTTTTTTTCTTCCTCTCCCATTCGTTGTCCTTCATGGGGACTGCTCCACAACAGACATTTCTGTTCTGCTCTGTCTATTTGAACTCTGTCTTCGTCCTTTGTCTAGGCCGATGGACTACCCAGGGGAGAGTGTCTTGTGGTTTGTGGCCTCCTGGTCTGCCTTGCTACGTTGACTTAGGTCTGGCTGCAATGATGCTTTTTTGCGCACGTTACTTTGTGCCATTGTTTTCCAGCATCTGCTTCTGCCCGGCTATTTTAGAACTGTCTGCATTTCTGTCTTTCACCTTTTCTCCTGTTCCCTTTGGGCTACGTCTGCACAACATGTACAAGGTCGAAAAACAACGTCCCTTGTTCTTACTGATCTGGCCAGTCCCTCGCACCTAGACATAACACGATGTACAGCTGCCCTGGAGAAATTTGTGTGCTTTTAATATTGTGATTTTCACGGTTAGAGACACTTGGAGAAAAACCTTTCCAGAGAGAAGAGCTGTGCTTGTCTGATGACGTAAACCTTGCATCTAGATCTTGAGGTATGGGGGTTCGCTAGTCAAAGCCCAGAGGTCTTCTGTTTCTATAATAAACTATCTACTAGCACGGGGAGGGTGGTAAGGTCATTTAGCCCTATATCCACTGCTTTATGAAATGCTTTCCCCGTTTGTATTCTATGGAGTTGTAACTATGCTGATTATATTATTCTTATGCATTATGCTGATAGTACTGACACATGTACTGTATCTTAGAGCACGTTAGTTAAAATAAACATTTTAAACTATACAGTGTCTCTTCTTACGCACGTTGTGGACAGGTATGAGTGAGTTATGAAAGGGTGTTCTTGCTACTGCGAGTCCTGAGAGAGAGAGATACCGTGTTCTGGGTTGTCTAATCATTGGTAGCATTGGTGCTAATGAGACGCCACAGCTAGTCGGGTTGGGGTTTTAGGTACTGAGGATTATGGTTGGCTCACCACCGTATTCCGAGGTCCTATTATCCTGTGCATAGCTCTGTGTATGTGCAGAATCCCTATAACACTCTTGCCTCTTTCTACACTCTTCTTTCCTGTTTCTGCACCTCATTTGCCTTTTTTTGCACCTCTCTTGCCACTTTCTACACTTCTGTTTCCTCTTTCTGCACGTCTGTTGCTTCTTTCAGCTCTTCTCTTACCTCCTTCTGTGTTTCTGTTGTTGTTCTCTGCACTTCTCTTGCCTCTTTCTGCACCCCTCTAGCCTGTTTCTGTACCTCACTTGCCTCTTTCTGCACCTCTCTTGCTTTTTTCTCTACCCCTCTAGCCTTTTGCGCACCTCTGTTGGTTCTTTCTGCACTGCTCTTGCTGCTTTCTGCACCTCTCTTGCAAATTTCCGCACCCCTCTTGCCTCTTTCTACATCCCTCTTCCCTCTTTCTGCACATCTCTTACCTCTGTCGTTCCCCTGTTCCCTCTTTCTGTACCTCTTTTGCCTGTTTCTGCAACTCTCTTACCTATTTCAGCACCCTTCTAGCCTCTTTCTTCACCCCTGTTGCTTATTTCTGCACTTCTCTTTCTTAATTCTGAACCTCTCTTGCTTCTTTCTGCACCCATCTTGCCTCATTCTGTACCTCTCTTGCAAATTTCTGCACCCTTCATTCCTCTTTCTGCATACCTCTTTCTGCACCTCTTTTCCCTGTTTCTGCAACTCTCTTGCTTCTTTCTTCAGTTCTCTTGCATGCTTCTGCACCTCTGTTGCGTATTTCTGCAATTCTCTTGCCTCTTTCTGCTCCCCTCTTGCCTGTTTCTGTTTCTCACTTGCCTCTTTCTGTACCTCTCTTGCCTCTTTCTGCACTCCTCGAGCCCTTTCTGCACCCCTGTTGCTTCTTTCTGCACTTCTCTTGCTTCTTTCTGCACACCTCTAACCTCTTTCTGTGCCCCTCTTGCCTCTTTCTGCACCCCTCTTCCCTCTTTCTGCACCGCTCTTGCCTCTTTCTGCAACTGTCTTGCCACTTTCTGCACTTCTATTGCCTCTTTCTGCACCCCTGATGCTTCTTTCTGCACCTCTATTGCTTCTTTCTATACTTCGCTTGCCTCTTTCTGCAGTTCTCTTTCCTCCTTCTGCACGTTTGTTGCTTCTTTCTGCACATCTCTTGCCTCTTTTTGCACCCCTCTAGCCTCTTTCTGTGCCCCTGTTGCTTCTTTCTGCACTTCTCTTGCTTCTTTCCGTACCTCTCTTGCTTCTTTCTGCACACCTCTTGCCTCTTTCTGCACCCCTCTTTCTGCACCGCTCTTGCCTCTTTCTGCAAGTCTCTTGCCACTTTCTGCACTTCTATTGCCTCTTTCTGCATCTCTGTTGCTTCTTTCTGCACTTCTCTTGCTTTTTTCTGCACCTCTCTTGCTTTATTCTGTACCTCTCTTGCCTCTTTCTGCACACCTATTCCCTCTTTCTGCACCTCTCTTGCCTCTTTCTGCACCTCATGTGCCTCTTTCTGCACTTACCTTGCTTCTTTCTGCACCTCAGTTGCTTCTTTATGCACTTCTCTTGCTTCTCTCTGCACCTCTCTTACTTCTTTCTGCACCCCTTTTGCCTCTTTCTGCACTCGTCTTCCCTCTTTCTGCACCTCTCTTGTCTCTTTGTGCACCTCTCTTATCTCTTTGTGCACCTCTCTTGAATTTTTCTGCACTTCTGTTGCCTCTTTCTGCACCTCTCTTGCCTCTTTCTGCACCCCTCTAGCTTTTTCTGCACCCCTGTTGCTTCTTTTTGCACTTCTCTTGCTTCTTTCTGCACACCTCTAGTCTCTTTCCGCACCCCTGTTGCTTGTTTCTGCACTTCTCTTGCTTCTTTCTGTACCTCTCTTACTTCTTTCAGCGCCCCCGTTCCCTCTTTCTGTACCTCTTTTCCCTGTTTTTGCAACTCTCTTGCGTCTTTCTGCAGTTCTCTTTCCTCCTTCTGCACCTCTGTTGCTTCTTTCTGCACTTCTCTTGCCTCTTTCTGCACCAATCTTGCCTTTTGCTGCATCTCACTTGCCTATTTCTGCACCTCTCTTGAATCTTTCTGCACCCCTTTTGCTTCTTTCTACACTTCTCTTGCTTCTTTCTGCACCCCTGTTGCCTCTTTCTGTACTCGTCTTCCATCTTTTTGCACCTCATTTGTCTCTTTGTGCACCTCTCTTGCTTCTTTCTGCACCCCTGTTGCCTAATTCTGCACTTCTATTGCCTCTTTCTGCACGTCTGTTGCTTTTTTCAGCTCTTCTCTTGCCTCCTTCTGTGTTTCTGTTGTTGTTCTCTGCACTTCTCTTGCCTATTTCTGCACCCCTCTTCTGTTTCTGTACTCACTTGCCTTTTTCTGCACCTCTCTTGCTTCTTTCTCTACCCCTCTAGCCTTTTCTGCACCTCTGTTGGTTATTTCTGCACTTCCATTGCTTCTTTCTGCACCTCTCTTGCAAATTTTCGCACCCCTCTTGCCTCTTTCTGCATCCCTCTTCCCTCTTTCTGCACATCACCTACCTCTGTCGGCACCCCTTTTCCCTCTTTCTGTACCTCCTTTGCCTGTTTCTGCAACTCTCTTGCCTCTTTCTGCAGTTCTCTAGCCTGCTTCTGCACCTCTGTTGCTTCTTTCTGCACTTCTCATTTCAGCACTCCTCTAGCCTCTTTCTGCACCTCTGTTGCTTCTTTCTGCACTTCTCTTTCTTAATTCTGAACCTCTCTTACATCCTTCTGCACTCATCTTGCCTCATTCTGTATCCTTATTTCCCTCTTTCTGAACCTCTCTTGCCTCTTTCTGCACCCCTCTTTCTGCACCTCTTTTTCCTGTTTCTGCAACTCTCTTGCTTCTTTCTGCAGTTCTCTTGCATGCTTCTGCACCTCTGTTGCATCTTTCTGCACTTCTCTTGCCTCTTTCTGCACTCCTCTAGCCCTTTCTGCACCACTGTTGCTTCTTTCTGCACTTCTCTTGCTTCTTTCTGCACTTCTCTAGCCTCTTTCTGTGCCCTCGTTGCTTCTTTCTGCACCTCTGTTGCTTCTTTCTATACTTCTCTTGCCTCTTTCTGCACCCCTCTTCCCTCTTTCTGCACAGCTCTTGCCTCTTTCTGCACCTCTCTTGCCACTTTCTGCACTTCTATTGCCTCTTTCTGCACCTCTGTTGCTTCTTTCTGCATTTCTCTTGCTTTTTCTGCACCTCTCTTGCTTCATTCTGTACCCCTCTTGCCTCTTTCTGCCCCCTCTTCCCTCTTTCTGCACCTCTCTTGCCTCTTTCTGCACCTCATGTGCCTCTTTCTGCACTTACCTTGCCTCTTTCTGCACCTCTGTTGCTTCTTTCTGCACTTCTCTTGCTTCTATTTGCATCTCTCTTGCTTCTTTCTGCACCCCTGTCACCTCTTTCTGCACTCATCTTCCATCTTTCTGCACCTCTCTTGCCTCTTTGTGCACCTCTCTTGTCTCTTTGTTCACCTCTCTTGCCACTTTCTGCACTTCTGTTTCCTATTTCTGCACCTCTGTTGCTTCTTTCTGCACTTCTCTTGCCTACTTCAGCATTCCTGTTGCTTATTTTTGTAGTTCTCTTTCCTCTTTCTGCACCCCTCTTTCCTGTTTCTGCACCTCATTTGCCTCTTTTTTCACCTCTCTTGCCAATTTCTGCACTTCTGTTTCCTCTTTCTGTATGTCTGCTGCTTCTTTCTGCACTTCTCTTGCCTCCTTCAGCATTCCTGTTGCTTCTTTTTGCACTTCTCTTGCCTCTTTCTGCACCCCTCTATCCTGTTTCTGCACCTCTCTTGCCTCTTTGTGCACCTCTCTTGTCTCTTTGTCCACCACTCTTGTCTCTTTCTGTACTTCTCTTGTCTCTTTCTGCACTTCGGTTGCCTCTTTCTGCACCTCTATTGCTTCTTTCTGCACGTCTCTTGCCTCTTTCTGCATTTCTGTTGCTACTTTCTGCACTTCTCTTGCGTCTTTCTGCACCCCTCTAGCCTCTTTCTGCACCACTGTTGCTTCTTTCTGCACTTCTCTTGCTTCTTTCTGTACTTCTATTGATTCATTCTGCACCTCTCTTGCCTCTTTCTGCACTCCTCTTCTCTATTTTTAGAACTCTCTTGCCTATTTCTGCACCTCTCTTGCCTCTTTCCGCACTTCTCTTACTTCTTTCTGCACCCCTGTTGCCTCTTTCTGCACTCGTCTTCCCTCTTTCTGCACCCTCTTGTCTCTTTCTGCACCTCTCTTGCCGCTTTTTACACTTCTGTTGCCTCTTTCTGCGCGTCTGTTGCTTCTTTCTGCAGTTCTCTTGCCTCCTTCTGCACCTCTGTTTCTCTTGCCTCTCTCGCTACCCCTCTTGCCTGTTATTACACCTCTCTTGCCTCTTTCTGCACCCCTCTTGCCTTTTCTGCACCCCTGTTGCTTCTTACTACAATACTCTTGCTTCTTTCTGCACACATCTAGCCTCTTTCTGTGCCCCTGTTGCTTGTTTCTGCACTTCTCTTTCTTCTTTCTGTACTTCTCTTACTTCTTTATGCCCCCTGTTCCCTCTTTCTGTACCTGTTTTCCCTGTTTCTGAAACTCTCTTGCTTCTTTCTGCAGTTCTCTTGCCTCCTTCTGCACCTCTGTTGCTTCTTTCTGCACTTCTCTTTCTGCAACAATCTTGCATGTTTCTACACCTCACTTGCCTCTTTCTGCACCTCTCTTGACTCTTTCAGCACCTGTTAGACCTGGCACCATTGGCGTGGGTCTCCCTTCCATTTTTTCGCTGTTGCCTCCTATGTTTTTGCTATGTTTTTGCTGGTCTAGATGCTTTGTGTATAAAGTACAAGGGGAACCCAATTTGATCGGTCAGGGACCTTGGGAACTAACTTATTTTGAGAGACAGCGGTCCCGGAGTAGACAGTGATTAGAAAACAAATAAATATAGCCCCAATCGGTACTATATTGTAGCCATTATTCCATCTGGAAAAAGGCAATTTTAATATGCATTTATATTAAATATACAGAACATAGGTTTTAATAACAGTAGGACACAAGCCTGTATCCATAAACTCACATCACAAGAGAAAACAAGAGAAGGCTCAGGCAGCATGTGGTTGTCTGTATATAATCATTACAATGAAACAAACAACAATTGAAGGAGGTCACCTTTACACATAGTTTAGCAAATAAATCAGAGTGTATAAGGCTGACAATTTTGTCGACGGTGTTTCGATCCTTAACATTAATATCGGATCATCATCAGGACTTTCAAAATAATGCCTGAAAACATATTGCCTGTAATTAACTGAATCGAAAACAACACGAAAATAGAGATATGGAAAGGAAAAAAGGGGGAAACAAGATAGGAGACGAAAGTTAGTGAGGGCTAAATTAGAAAACGCATAATTGCGACACCAGGCAATGGGCCAATTAAAATTTACGCATGATTCCTAGTAACAGAGGCAGGGAGCGAGCCGTAGTCAGCGCAGGTAATGAGCAATTAACGGCGATGTGCTACTAAGCGGTGTGTAGTAATCATGCACAATCAAGTAAGTGCGACAAAATAGTTCTAGCAAGGTGAGCACGAATGTAGCATTCAAGCACAGTCAGGTGAGTACGACATACGTTCTATCAAGGTGTGTTGACCAGGAGACACAGAATGGCTTTAAGGCTGTGGTGGTGCCTCAAGTGAATGCTAAGTGAAGGGCGGGACAGGGAATAAACAAGGTCTACCTTGCGGCTAGAGCAGGAAGCAGAACGGTCCAGAATAACCAAGGCTACCCAATTGTAACCACGGACGATGTCCAGACCTGGCAATGGAAGGGGAGAGGGGTGAGAACCAGGAACGGAGGAGGAACGATCAAGAGGAAAGCGGGTCCGGAGGCTTACCTCGTGATACGAGGGGATGAATGCCCGCATTGATTGAATCATAAATTGGAGCCGCAGGCATCTAAATACGCGGCCGATAGACGTCCTGGAGTCAGGGATAAGAGGAGATGGGCAGTTAAGGAGAGGTGTGGCGCTAGTGCTGAAGGTGTAAGGAAGTGAGGGAGCGGTTCAGTAGAGCTTACCGATCACTTGGGAGACGGCGGCATAATGGCATCTGCTGTCCAGGAAGTGGGGAAGGACGCCCTGAGGTGGTGCTTATGGGCTGTGCAAAGTGGTCAGGTAACCGCAATGGTATGGCGGCCATCTTGGAGTGGGGAAGCCTCCCCGGGGTAGTGATTGAGGGCTAAGGGACCAGGTCATATGACCATGGTGACGCGGCGGCCGAAAAGAGAGAAATAAAAGGGTAGATAGACAAGGGAATTAGCACTTAAGGTTACACATTTGACCGGAAGTCAAGGTAGAGCATACAAAGTAAAGAATTTTTTTAAAATTTCCATTAGAGTTATTGCGGGACATTTCAGAAGAAGGTGCAGTTTTAAGGTATGCCATGTACGGCATTCTGTGTCTTAGAGCTTGAAGGCAGATGTTAACAATATTTTGGTTTTTACAGTAAAGTTGTCCAGTCCTCCAGGCGGTTCAAGCCAGTGTGAATACTGCCAGTACGCAGGATCCATTTCAATTCTTCTTTGTTCATGAGTTGAGCAAGATTAGCTCCTCGTGGAGGCAGCTTGACAATGCTTATTACTGTCCAGCGTATGTCGTCCTCGGTGTGACCCATGATTTGAAAATGTTCAACTAAGGGTGCATTAGGCGTGTTACACCGTAGCCTGCTTCTGTGTTGGCAAATCCTTATCCGGACCTTTTGTGTCGTCTGTCCGATGTAGATCAGATTGCAGGGGCATATGATGGCATAAATCACGTTGCAAGTATTGCAGTTGGAAAAATCATTCAGTACACATTTGATGGTACCAAACACAAATTCTTTACATTCAATGGTAAATTTGCAAACTGTACAATTTCCACATTTCGCATGTCCTGTTAGGGGAGGGAGACCCCAATGGTCGTGTAGTGTCCCTATACTTGTGGTGCTGGGTAAGGCGGCCCTGACTAAATGGTCCTTGATGTTTTTGCTTTTTTTGAAAGCGAAAAGAGGGCGATCCAGATTTAGAATGCCGGCATTAATGACATTCCAATGTTTGAGTATGCTTTTGCGTAATTTATTTGAAGCTCGTGAAAAAGTGGTTACGCATGCAATACGATTTTGAGGTTGTTTGGTTTTTGGTACAAGTAGGCAGTCCCTGGGGCAATACCATGCCCTCTTTAGGGCATTCCGTACGAGTCTGCGTGGGTATCCCCTTGACGTTAGTTTGGTACTAAGGATCTTTGCTTCTGAAAAATAGTCTTCCTTCAATGAACAATTCCGTCTGATACGGAGGAACTGGGAATAGGGAAGTGAGTCCCTGAGTGCTCGTGGGTGATTGCTGTCATATTTGAGCAGTGTGTTACGCTCTGTAGGTTTCCTGAATAGGCTGGTAATCAAGGAGCCCTCTTTATGTAGAATGTTAAGGTCGAGAAAGGGGATGGTAGTTCTGCTGTGTGATAGTGTGAAATTAAGGCCGCCATAGTTGTTGTTTAGCCAATGTAAAAATTGTTCAAGAAGGATTTGCGAATCGTGCCAAACCATAAAGATATCATCAATGTATCTCCTCCACATTGTGATGACAGTGTGGAAGGGATTCACAGACGAGAGAATGTAGTTAGACTCAAGGGCATCCATGTAAAGTATGGCCAGATTGGGAGCAAAAACTGCTCCCATGGAAGTACCCTTGGTTTGTTGGTAGTATTGGTTGTCAAAAAGAAAAAAATTCTTAGTGAGGCAAATTTCTAAGAGTTGCAGTATGAAAGTCGTGGGTACAGCATGCGGGCGTGGACGTGTGTTGAGAACACCTTTAATCACCAACATAGAATCAAGTTGTGGAATATTTGTATACAATGATTCCATGTCAAGAGTGCACAAGATGTCAGTTAGAGGGTCAAATGGTTGATTTTCCACAAGATTAATCATATCCATGCTATCGCGAACATAGCAGGCGGTGGTAGGGACGAATTCTTTTATAAAGAAGTCGACATATACTCCCAAAGGTTCCAAGATGGAACCACAACCCGACACTATTGGGCGGCCAGGTGGGTTTACTAGGTTTTTGTGTACTTTTGAGAGAGTGTAGATTACTGGTGTACGAGGGGACTTGGTATTGAGGAATTGGTGTTCCAGTTTGCTCAAGAAACCTTGTTCTAGGTCTTCAGTAGTCACTTGGAGAATCAGTTTCTGGAGCTCACTGGTGGGGTTTGTGGGGAGTTTGCAATAATGGTCGGTGTTCTCAAGTTGTCTCATAATCACATTTTTATAAAGGTCACGTTCTTGCAACACTATCCCGCCTCCTTTATCTGCTGGCTTTATGATTATGTGCTCATTCATTTTTAATGTATTCAATGCGGCTTTTTCTTCCAGGGAAATATTATACGGAATAAAGCGGCGCTCTTTTTCCATTGCGGCCAAATCATTGAGGACCAATTTCTCAAAAGTGAGGATTTCTGCTGGTACCATGTTGGCAAAAGGTGAAAATGTCGAAGGAGGTCTAAGGGGTGTACTGGGTGAAAGGGCAGGTCGTGTATTAAGTAAACAATAACTGTGAAGCCTGATTTTGCGGAAGAATCTAAGTACTTCTGCCTGGAGGTCTAAAAAATTGGTGTGGGTGGTAGGGACAAATGAGAGGCCCTTACTTAGAAGTGACAATTCTGAGTTAGAGAGTTGATGTGTAGACAGATTGAAAATGGGCATCAGGAGACTGTCTGGCATGATGGTACTGACTATTGAACTAGTTACCATTGGTAGTGGGTTCGTCGTGTTTGCCATTCCCCTGGGGGCTTCTGAACATATGGTCATTTCAAACCTCCTCTCTTTTGGGGCTCTTGTTGGCCGTGTCCTAAAAAAGGAACGTTTGGTCTTCTATTCGATGTGCTAGGGCCGTCTCCTTGATCAGAATTATCTGACGAGTCAGCCGACGTGTCAGAGAACCCAACTAGATTGTTCCGTTTGTTATACCGTCCCCAAGGTCTTGAGTTGCGTGGGTTGTTGTAAGATCTGTTGGTGTAAAAGTCCTTCTGTAGGTAAGGATATGCCCTTTCTGGTGTGAAGGATTTGATATCCTTCTTGACTTTGACAGATTTCTTATTTTGTTCAAGATGATAGAACTCGTCAACGGTCTTCTGTACTTGCTCTAGCAATTTCTTGCAATCAGTAGTGGAGCAACTATCTTTGATTTGCTTTTCTAGTTCATTCGTTTCATCAGCTAATTTCTTAAGTTCCTCTGTAGCAGTGTCAATTCCGAGTACCATACAATGCCTAGAGCACGTGGTCCCGATGTAGCTGAAGTTGGTAATGTATTTGTTAATCTCTGTGAAGACCCCAGGGATGTTTCTAACCTGCAGGCCAGTCGGGATGATGTCTGCCTTTAAGTATTCGGTCAACATCCGTACCATCAACTGTAGTCTGACAGTTTTCTTTTTAACTTTTTCAAGTTGCTCTGGAAGTGAAGTATTAACCTCTATTGGGGTATCGGAAGAGTCAGAGAAAAGTGAGGGACCTTCAAGGATCTTTCTAATATAGTCGTCTGTGTATAGTGGTGCGTGATCTGACATAGCCCTAAAGAAGTAAATATGAAAAGATAGAGAAATTATAGAGAGAATGTAAGTGCTAAGGAAAGGGGAAGTGACCCACTTGAGACAAGGGTAATAAGAGCCAAGACCCTTGCAATCAGGCGATTGCGCTTAGTATGTGTATAAAGTACAAGGGGAACCCAATTTGATCGGTCAGGGACCTTGGGAAATAACTTATTTTGAGAGACAGCGGTCCCTGAGTAGACAGTGATTATAAAACAAATAAATATAGCCCCAATCGGTACTATATTGTAGCCATTATTCCATCCGGAAAAGGCAATTTTAATATGCATTTATATTAAATATACAGAACATAGGATTTAATAACAGTAGGACACAAGCCTGTATCCATAAACTCACATCACAAGAGAAACCAAGAGAAGGCTCAGGCAGCATGTGGTTGTCTGTATATAATCATTACAATGAAACAAACAACAATTGAAAGAGGTCACCTTTACACATAGTTTAGCAAATAAATCAGAGTGTATAAGGCTGACAATTTTGTCGACGGCGTTTCGATCCTTAATATTAATATCGGATCATCATCAGGACTTTCAAAATAATGCCTGAAAACATATTGCCTGTAATTAACTGAATCGAAAACAACACGAAAATAGAGATATGGAAAGGAGAAAAGGGGGAAACAAGATAGGAGACGAAAGTTAGTGAGGGCTAAATTAGAAAATGCATAATTGCGACACCAGGCAATGGACCAATTAAAATTTACGCATGATTCCTAGTAACAGAGGCAGGGAGCGAGCCGTAGTCAGCGCAGGTCCCTTAGCCCTCATTCACTACCCCGGGGAGGCTTCCCCACTCCAAGATGGCCGCCATGCCATTGCGGTTACCTGACCACTTTGCACAGCCCATAAGCACCACCTCAGGGCGTCCTTCCCCACTTCCTGGACAGCAGATGCCATTATGCCGCCGTCTCCCAAGTGATCGGTAAGCTCTACTGAACCGCTCCCTCACTTCCTTACACCTTCAGCACTAGCGCCACACCTCTCCTTAACTGCCCATCTCCTCTTATCCCTGACTCCAGGACTTCTATCGGCCGCGTATTTAGATGCCTGCGGCTCCAATTTATGATTCAATCAACGCAGGCATTCATCCCCTCGTATCACGAGGTAAGCCTCCGGACCCGCTTTCCTCTTGATCGTTCCTCCTCCGTTCCTGGTTCTCACCCCTCTCCCCTTCCATTGCCAGGTCTGGACATCGTCCGTGGTTACAATTGGGTAGCCTTGGTTATTCTGGACCGTTCTGCTTCTTGCTCTAGCCGCAAGGTAGACCTTGTTTATTCCCTGTCCCGCCCTTCACTTAGCATTTACTTGAGGCACCACCACAGCCTTAAAGCCATTCTGTGTCTCCTGGTCAACACACCTTGATAGAACGTATGTCGTACTCACCTGACTGTGCTTGAATGTTACATTCGTGCTCACCTTGATAGAACTATTTTGTCGCACTTACTTTATTGTGCATGATTACTACACACCGCTTAGTAGCACATCGCCGTTAATTGCTCATTACCTGCGCTGACTACGGCTCGCTCCCTGCCTCTGTTACTAGGAATCATGCGTAAATTTTAATTGGCCCATTGCCTGGTGTCGCAATTATGCGTTTTCTAATTTAGCCCTCACTAACTTTCGTCTCCTATCTTGTTTCCCCTTTTTCCTTTCCATATCTCTATTTTCGTGTTGTTTTCGATTCAGTTAATTACAGGCAATATGTTTTCAGGCATTATTTTGAAAGTCCTGATGATGATCCGATATTAATGTTAAGGATCGAAACGCCGTCGACAAAATTGTCAGCCTTATACACTCTGATTTATTTGCTAAACTATGTGTAAAGGTGACCTCCTTCAATTGTTGTTTGTTTCATTGTAATGATTATATACAGACAACCACATGCTGCCTGAGCCTTCTCTTGTTTTCTCTTGTGATGTGAGTTTATGGATACAGGCTTGTGTCCTACTGTTATTAAATCCTATATTCTGTATATTTAATATAAATGCATATTAAAATTGCCTTTTTCCGGATGGAATAATGGCTACAATATAGTACCGATTGGGGCTATATTTATTTGTTTTCTAATCACTATCTACTCGGGGACCATGGTCTAGATGCTTTGGGCACTTTGCCACTGCTGTTCAGTGCCATAGTGCAAGTGCTCCCTATTGTAAATTGTTGTAATGGATTAGTGACTCCATGATTGGCTTATATGAATTACTTGTCAGACCCTAGTACAGTGCACCATGAGTGCCCTGGGCCTGTAAATCAAATGCTGCGTGTGGGCTTGCAGCACTGATTGTGCCACCCACAGAAGCAGCTTGTAAAATATGGCTCAGGCCTGCCATTGCAGAGCCTGTGTGCAGTCTGGAACTGCCATGTCGACTTGGCAAGTGCACCCACTTGCCAGTCCCTAAACCTTCCCTTTTCTGTATGTTAGTCACCCCTAAGGTAGGCCCAAGGTACACCTGTAGGCAGGGTGCATTGTATGTGAAAGGTAGGACATGCCCTGGTGTGTGTGGCATGTCCTGATAGTGAAATACTACCAATTCCGTTTTTCACTATTGCAAGGCTATCTGTTTCCATAGGCCAGAATGGGCAGTTTGATTATCACATCTTTAAACATAACTGACCCAAGGAACAAGATAGGAAAATAAAGTTTAGTATGCCTGAACTCAGAATGTTAAAATACATCTTTTAGTGTGGGTGATTTTAACATTCTGTGTTTGAAAATACCATGTTTAGAAAGTAGGTATTGTCTTGCCTAACCATCCAGTATGCCTCTGCTAGGTTTGTGTATTCCATGTCTGGTTTGTGAGTGACAGGGGCCTGGAGAGGGCTTTGGCTCCTGCAGTCTGATGAGTCAGGGCTAGGCTGAATAGGACCTGTGTTGAATAGAGAGTAGGGGGAGGAGATTTCCTTTCACTTGCCTTAGCCTACATAGAATAGAGAGTAGGGGGGGAGATTTATTTTCATCTACCTGGGTCGGGTTTGCTTTCAGCAATGCTGTCTCCACCTCCTGCCAGGAAGCTGAACCAGGGAGGACAGAACTGGTTTGGACTAGGTACAGACACTCTCTGCCTTCAGAGAACAAAGGATTTAGTAGTGTAAATATTGGGGCCCAGACCCCAGAACTTTAGATCACTTATGGGAATCAAGACGAACCTTTGCCAAGGAGAGAAACCGAGGAAGCTGAAGGAGGAGTCTGCCCCTGTGCTGTTTGCTGTTTGGGGTTGGCCTGCAGTGGTTACTTATTGCCAAGGAAAGTAGAAAAGGTACTTTGTGTGTACTTTAATCATCTTGAGGAAGATCTCCAAGGGCTTGAAGCTGAGCTTGCCTCCTGTTCTGAAGTCTCAGGGACACAAAGACTTCACCCCCAGCTCCCCCTGAATTTCCTTGCTGGGAATTCTACCTGCAGAGAGGTGCCTGCTGTTGTTTTGGGCCCTCTAGAGACTGCGTGTCGCTGGGAGCTGAAAGCGCGACGCAACGAGGAAGAAGCATGTCGCTGGCGCATCGCCGAAGAAGCGTGCCGCCGCAGCTGGTGCCATCGCATTGCCGAAGAAGCGTGTTGCATCACCGGAGAAGCGTGCCGCCTCCGCAGAGGTTGCCGTCGCATCACCGGAGAAGCGCGTCGCAGGGCCTGTCGCGCCTCAAGAAACCATCGATTCCGCCGCACAGCCTTCAGGTGTGCACGCATCGCATCCAAGTTGTCGCATCGCATCAAAGATGCCATTTTGTCGCATCGCACCGGATCGTCGCATCGCATCGAGGTGCCATCTTGTCGCATCGCACCAGATCACAGTAAGAATCAGACGCTTCGCCTCCTCTCCGGTAAGGAACAGACGCATCGCCTCCCCTGCGCTGCAGTAAGGAACAGGTGCGCCGCCTCCCCCGAAGCAAGGAACTGACGCATTGCCTTCCCTGCGACCCTTTTGTTTATGTTGTGTTACTGATGGAGCAGAGAAAATAAAATATGTTAACCCCTAACAAATTTTATAAATAATTAATAAAATGTTCGTTTAAATGTATTAATCAACACTGTACGTGTGGGAAGGGTAATACGCAAATGTATGTGCTGAATAATCTATTAATGGATGTCCGTGTGTCTAATTATAACATAAAAATAAATGCGTACTAATTTAAAATAAATGCATGATTTTGTGCTTCATAGAAATAAACGTGTCGTTGCAAAAACAATAGTGATGGTAAGTAAGAAACAGCTTAAATGCTGCTTTCTGCTAGGTAATAACTAATTGGGGTACGTAGATGACGGGAGGGAAACGAAAAGGCTATTTTTCTCTATTTTAATTATGTTTTGTTTATTTCAAAATAGTGCTTCTAAAGTATAACCGAGTGGCGATATAAAATGGCTGCCAGTTGGTGATGTGCGCAAGCGCAGGGAAACATGTGACACAGGAGAGAAGTCGGAGAAAAGCTAACCTCGTGATGTTGCTGAGAGGCTAGGATGCGAGAAATGGTCAAGGCTGATGTGACCTAATTGAACTGATAGTGTGCCGTGGTGATCAGCAAAGACCCGTGGGAAACCAGTTTAAGAGAAAGGACAATGCCTGCAGAGTTCTCGAATGTATCGAAAGAAGTTACAAATGTACTGATCGAAGCGGATGGAAACATGTCTTGAACTGTGAGAAAGGAAATGATCCAAGGACCATTGGATCCAAGAGAACTTGATTAAAAGAATGAATAAGATGACATGCATGGACCAATGAAAGAAAAGCGTGTTATTAATGTTGCAACAATTAGTTAGCAAAGTTAGAATTAGGGTATAAGAGGGCCTACTCTTAGTGGGAGGGAGTCAGTCGCAGCCACAGTCAGGAGCGGAGTTGGAGAGTCGTGTTGGTGTTGGTGGCTTCCAGTGCTGGGTGGTCCTGATCGATCCATAACTGAGCGGGAGATGCTGAAAGACTGTTAGATGAGACGGGTTGCAGGTAGCTGATGCTGACGAGCTGAAGTTTCTGTTGCTGTCTTAATTTTCCAGTTGAGTATGAGAATCAGGTTATTTCTAATACTTAAACTTAGGTTAGAAATCATTAGGCTAAATTAGGAAGGTAGGCAGGTAATTAGGGTTTTACTTCATGACGAAAATTTCCTTTCTGCAATAAATTGATTATGCTTAATAAATATTTGAATTAATAATGAATGAATAATTGAATAAAAAGTTTAAGTTCTTTCTCATGCTTTTAAAATTACATAAAATTTAAGATTCTTTAAATTAAATGACTCAGTGGTTATTTTCCTAAATGATTGTGACACCAGTAATTGGTTATTGTGATTTAGCTGGTCTTAATCACTATGAACTAATTTCTTACATGAATGATTCATCGACAAAACAATGAGCAGGAATATCTTAAGAAATAACTAAAAGAAAGCGATAGGTTAAGGTAATAAGATATCCCGGCTCCTTCCAGCGGTACATAAATGGTGTTTTCCATTTAGTTCTCATGCTTCTCCTAGGAGTACAAAATTTCGTAAAGGTGTAAAGGAAATCCAGGTGTGTGCGTGTGTGTTAGGCGATGTTTATGGGCCCCATCGTCATGTGGATGTGAGAAAATATAGTTTGCCCCTGGATGACCTATAAGTGACCTAGGAGGAGAATAGTTTTTATTGTACGCGCTGCATCAGATTTCTTGGTAGCAGAGTTATGGTTTTCTATAGATTAGTTTAGTGATTATTGTTTACTGATTATTGATTATTTTTGATGACTAACACTATATGTTGAGTCGCGTTATGTTATATGTGAGTTTTCACGCTTCTGGGATGTAGGAAGTGGAACACGTGTGGCAAGAGAAGTCACATGGAATTTGGTACATGGTCTGAATTCATTTTGGTAATAACACAGGTTGTGTTATGTTAGGGATTTTCTGTACGAAAAGTGTGTAATTGAAATAGCAAATCACGTTTTCTTGTGAAACTTTGGCCTTAATTCTCAGGAGCCTAGTCTCCACATGTGTCTTATCCCCAGAGAAACGAGTAAATTGTTTGCTTGAAAGAAGGGTAAGGTAGAGGGAAGTGCTACTTTATCGGCGAGAGTAAATAATTCTGTGGTAGGGTAGAGGTAAGCGCTGCCTACTGGAAATACAGGATTCTTGTGTAAAAGGACAAAGCTGTCACTTTTGTTTAGCGAATCAGACTATGGAATTGTTTTAATTGTTGTAACTAACGGAGAAAACAGCGAAAAGAAAAATTGCCGATACATTTTGTAAAGGAGGGGTAAAAGAGCAGGAGTGACGTAGAATAGTGCCGTGCTAGGATTGGATAGTGCGCCAGTCACGTGAACACAGAGCAGGAGTGACGTAGAAAATTGCCGCGCTAGGATTGGTTGGTTCGCGGACGAAGGGAATTGTTCTGATTGGTACATTGGAGTGAGTCGCGCTGTAATTGGTTGAAGTTCCGTACACAGAACAGCGTTAGAGTAAAGAGAAAAACAAATAGAAAACATGCCGTATTACGAGTATGAAAGGGAGAGAACGTCATGGACAACAAAATTAAAGAATTTCTTTAAGAAAGACAAAAAGGTCGTGACTAGAGAGGGACAAGTAATTCCTCCGCCGAAATCAGCAGCTTCACATATGATGCTGAAATATGGATATCATACATGCATATGGTTGGAAAATTGGGCAAAGTATACGAAGAATGATGGTGCTTTAGCTTTCCCTGAGAATGGTTCATTTAGTGTAGTGGTTTTGCGAAATTTGGGAGAAAAGATGACAAATCTAGAACCTAGACCTAGACCGACACAGTTTGAAGCGTTGACGGAATGGGAGGATGAGATGTATGAGCGAGAGAGATTCAGAGGTTTTAGGGATCATGAGTTTATGCCTGGAAGGATGTGGGGAATAAATCATGAAGATAGAATAAAACGATGGAGATTTGCTAACATGACAGGAGGTTTGTTTCCAGCTTTTACAGTTGAGGAAGGGACTAAGAAAAAACGGACTGAGAAAAAGAAACATATGGAGAGGGAGAAATATATGCATGAGAGCGAATCGGATGATGAATTGCTGGAAGATATTCTAAATAGAAATCCACCTCCGTATCAGCAGAGTTCTACAGTGGTGACACCAAATGCGCCGCTAATAGAGACTATGCGAAATAAAAGTCCGGAAAAAAGAATTGAAATAAATAGGTCACAAGAACAAATGAGAACTTCACAAAATGAAGGAATAGAAAGTGACAATGCAAGCGAATTAGCAAGGACAACCAAAGAACTAACTGAAAAGATTAGAGAATTAACGAAAAATATGGAAGCAGTTACTGTGCCAGTAACAATAGTTCCAGTAATACCCGTTTTTGAGAATCAGAAAATTGATGAACGATCTTTGGTGATTCCCATGAGTTCACAATTTCAGAGAGAAAAAGAAAGAATGGAACAAAGTGCAAGTACAAGTAATTTGGCTAGTACTTACAGACCAAGTCCACCTACAAATTTGACGGTGAATGAGTGCAATGGTAGGAAAATGCATATGGTAACAGAATCTGCAACAGAAACCCCTGAAAAGAGTGGTAATTGGGTAGAACTAAATAATACACCCATAGGTCCGACTCCTGATGAGTTAAATGAATGGATGAAGGCATTTAAAATAAAAGAACCAGAAGAAAAACCATTAGATGCAATTAGGTTAAAAATTGACATGGAAGAATTAATTCTAGGAACGATTGGTACAGAAAAGATAAAAAATTACCAGGATGACAAAATAATGTTTCTGTGCAAAAGTATTACATGGAGAGCAAAGAATTTACATGACAAACTAGAAGAAGTATCAAGGGAAAAGACAGGCTAGACCAAGCATGAATGTATAGAATTATTGCAGGACATCCAACACTAAATCAGACGACATAGTGCTTGATTATTATCAAAAATATATTTTTATTTTATATATTGTTTCATCATTCTTTTCTTTAAATATCATAAAGATATGATTCTATATATTTAATAGTCACAATGTATCTACAACATATATTCACAATGCATTAACAACATATAACACGAATCACATAGATTATAGATTAAAACAAACACTGTGCTGATATAAATTGATACAGTATCCTTTCTTTTATGTTTCCAATAGAGTCCAGATCAACATGGACAGAAAGGGGGGGTCGGCGGTAGATGAGACTCATTGCCCGGATGTCTGAAAGCAGTTGCTGCTACTTGTGTAAGTCTGGAACAAAGTGAAGGTATAGTGATGGGGTATCCACTGAGAGTATATGTTCCCCATTCAGTAGAAATTCTTTTGACAAGAACAAAAACACAGTACATGACACATAGTCGGCTGACTAAGTACGAAAAAGTCATCTTGAGTGCTGAAAATGTGACCATAGATAGATGCATGAATGTGAATCCTTCAACATCATTGCCAGATGAGGAGAGTATAATTGAACAAGACGAAGTAGATCATGATTGTCTGAACGTGCTGGAATATTGCACGAAACCAAGAGCTGAC
Organism: Calotriton arnoldi; assembly: GCA_963921515.1. Lineage (NCBI taxonomy): Eukaryota > Metazoa > Chordata > Amphibia > Caudata > Salamandridae > Calotriton > Calotriton arnoldi. The sequence continues at coordinate 161,095 of CAWUFW010014857.1, forward strand.
ATAAAAGATGAACCGTTAAAGGAATCTGATTATGTCATGTTTGTAGATGGCTCATGTTTGAGAACAAAAGAAGGAGTTTTAAGCGCAGCTTACGCAGTGTGCACAGTGGCAACTGTGATGGAAGCATCTTGTCTGAAAGGAATAAGGTCTGCACAAGTTGCGGAACTGATTGCTTTGATTCAAGCATGTAAATTAGGAAGAAATGTACGAGTCACGATTGTGACCGATAGCCAATATGGTTTCGGCATCGTACACGATTTTGGTCAGATTTGGTCACAAAGAGGTTTCTTGACATCTGCAGGAACACCTATCCGAAATGGAGATTTTGTTAAAAAGCTGCTTGAAGCGGTACAGTTGCCTAAACAAATCGCTGTAGTGAAGTGCAAGGCGCATAAGAAAAACGAAGATTACATAGCCGTCGGCAATAATTATGCCGATGAGATTGCCAAATATTGTGCAGAGAACATGGTGTCCATGAACAAAAATAGAGAAAGGGAGCATATCTCTTCTCCTTTGCTTTTTACTAATACTGTCGAGACATGGGATGAAGTAAGACAGTTACAAAAAACTGCAAGTGATGAGGAAAAAGATTACTGGATAAAAGCAGGATGTAGAAGACAGGAAAATAATGGTGTGTGGGTATACAGAGACGAAAGACCAGTTATGCCTGATAGCATGATTGCAGACATGGCACGGATGTACCATGGACAAGCTCATATTGGGAGAGATGCAATGATCAGACTTTTTAGACAAACCTGGTATAACCCAAAATTCAGAGCCATTGCTGAAAGTCTTTGTCAAAGATGTCTTATTTGTCAGCAGTTTAACCCCGGAAGAAAAACAGTAGTAAGTCTAGGAACAATAGGACGAGAAGGAGGTCCGTTCACAAGAATGCAGTTAGACTTTATAGAAATGCCCCCTAGTAACAGACTAAATATGTTCTAGTGGTCGTCTGTTTGTTTTCTCGTTGGGTGGAGGCATACCCCACTAGAAGGAATGATGGAACAACAGTGGCAAAACTTATGCTGCGAGAGTTCATTCCAAGGTATGGATTTCCAGTCACGGTTGAGACAGATAGAGGAACACATTTTCAAAATGAGTTGATCCAATTGATTTGCGAAGCATTGAGTATTAAACAAAAACTACATTGTGCTTACAGACCAGAGGCTTCTGGGGTAGTGGAGCAAATGAATGGAACAATTAAGAACAGATTAGGAAAAATGTGTCAAGCTACAGGACTCAAATGGCCAGATGCACTGCCTCTTGTTCTGATGACCATCAGAAGCATCCCTGAAAAGAAAACTGGACTTAGTCCTCATGAGATGATCATGGGACGAGCAATGAGACAAGCACAAGTACCTGTCAACAAGTTATTGACTATAACTGATGATCTAGTACTGGATTATTGCAAGGGATTGGCTGATGTGGTGCGTTCTGTGTTTCATCAGGTTGGACCGGATGCGACCACACTTGAAAGAAAACCAGCCCACGACTTGAATCCAGGAGACTGGGTCCGTATAAAAATCCACAGGAGAAGAAACTGTCTAGTTCCTCGCTGGGACGAACCACGACAAGTAATCCTAGTGACAACGACTGCAGTCAAGTGTGCAGGAGTGGAGAACTGGGTCCATGCCAGCCACACAATCAGAGTTCAAGAACCTACTGATCGACATGTGAGTCGACGTCTGGAGGTGTGGGATAAAAGTTTAATGGCTGGGACAACAAGGATAAGAGAAAGGGTGCCAGAACTTGAAGATCGACCTGAAAGTCGACATCTGGAAACCCCAACTGCAAACATCTCTAGAGGAGAAGAAGAGGAAGAAGAAGAAGAAAGAAATTCAGAAGTTCCAGAACCTGAAGATCGACCTGTAAGTCGACATCTGGAAACATCTGACACAAGTTCAGGATCTGATGATTCAGTTGCAAACTGTGAAGAATTCCGAAGGAGAACTTGGGGTTATAAACCAATTAGAGAAGAAAATGAGCAAGAAAATGATCTAGATGAACAACCAAGTACAAGTTATGGTGGAAATCCTTCAGAAATAATATTAATAGATGAAGTAGGGAAAGAAGTACACAAGAAGTTAGAGAATCGAGAAGAACACCGAGGAGCAATAGGGACAGATAGAGAAACAGAAGAACAGGGAAATTTAGAAGTAGAAAGGGAGGAAAACACCAAATCGGAAGAACACCGAGGAGGGACAGTAATAAGGGAACACAAGAAGGAGAAGACAGATCCACCAGTAGGAGATGACGAGATCATAAGCTTCAAAATAAGAGACAATAGTGAAACAGTTGAAACAGAAACTGAAGAGAGTGGAGAAGAGGAGAAAGCCAAAACTGAATCAAGAAAAAGAAATTGGAAATCAGAAAGAGAAGAAAAAGAAGGTGAAGCCAAAAGGCCAAGAAAAGGAGATAATTGGCCCAACAGCTATATAAGAAAATTGAGATATAGAATAATAAGAGCTGGAGATGAAAGTGCTGAACAAGTGAATGAAATAACAAGTCAAAAGGGACAAGAAAAACCCAGTGGAAAAAGATTACAAAAGTCCAAAAGAACGAAGAAAGTGAATGCAAAATATAAGTCACCTGAGTGGCTGTATATTGCACTGACAGATTACAAAGAAGAAGAAAACACTCACGAGAACCAGAGACTAAGAAGTCGAATGGGAAAAGGTGAGATGCAACAAACCTGAAGTGAAGACTTATAGTGCTTCTGCCGGACATGACAATTTTACTGGATGTGACAAATCACCGGATGTGACAACGAAAGAATTCTGGAAAGAATTAAAAGAAAGTACCAAGCAAAGACTTTTGAAAGCAGAGTGGCATCTAAGTCATTTCTGAGGTGTAGTGACACAATTTTCTGAAACTTAACAAATAAATAAAAGAAAAATGGAAAATACTAGGGATTGAAGAGATAAATGTGAGTTTATAAAAAGATGGTGTAAAATGTGCTGCTTTTGTATAGGGTTATTAATGACAATATGGATAGTTTTAGCAATCACAATTCCTATTAGTTTAGCTGTAATAGAAGCAAAGAATGATACTAAATCAGAAAAAGAAACTAATATTAAAGAACCAGTTATTTTAAGAAGTAGTGCAGAGTTACATAAGGATAAGTCAGTAACAGACTTTTCTAAAAATGTTTTTACAAAATTGTTGTACGAATTTGTAGAGACAATGGATGTGAGAGATTGTTATGTTTGTATGCAGTTGCCTGCATCAGTGTCAGAAGGTGTGACTTATCATCACCTACCTCTAACTTATGGAATAACATGTAGTGTAATAGCAAGTTTATTTTATAAAACAGGTAGATTAGAATCTTATTATACTGACATAGATAAGATTTTTGCAAACATTCCAGTAGTACCAGAACTTAACAAAGTAAAACCAGCAAACGTTTTAGGAGAATTCTTTTTAGAACATAGAAAATTAACGTTAGAAGAAATAGCTAGTAACAACCTTACCTGTGAGTTAAAGAAAGAAGAAAAGGTATTTTTAGAAATGGTTGAAGAAAGAAGAATGAAATTTCAAAAGAAGCAATAAAAGAGGAAGGAACACATCTATGGACGTTTGAGGAAGGAAATCATGAAGGGAAAAAGATAAATGCAGCAATGACATTAGATTGGCCGCAAACAGGAAAGTTGTGTATTAGAAGAAATAAGACAGTCTATGACAATTACTTTGTAGGTTCCAGTATCTGCCATGACAATTATCAAATTCTGGGAGGTTGGGGATTCAAAGGTGGAAAAGATCCAATATTTCCAGGTATCTATTATATTTGTGGGAATAGAGCTTATTACAGGTTACCGGACCATTGGTATGGAACTTGCTATGTAGGCCTGGTCTTTCCAAAAATCTTTCATATGGACAGAGAAGAAAAAGGAACATACAAGATGATTAATAGCTTTACACATAGAAAGAGGGAAAGTTTTTCAGAAATTGTAGGTGATATTTTTGGAGCATTAATACCAGCAGTGGGAATATCTTTGAATGCATTTAAAATTCGGAAGTTATCCACAGTAGTAGATCGTTTGTCTACAGATACTGCGGGAGGGTTCTTAATGGTAAATACCAAAATGGTTGCCATGAGAGCTATGGTGATGCAAAATCGGCTTGCCCTTGATATTCTTTTGGCAAAGGAGGGTGGAGTCTGTGGAATGTTGAAAGTCCAACATTGTTGCACTTACATTCCTGATAAAAGTGAAAATATACAGAAGTATATTACAAATATTACAAATTTGCACAAAGAACTAGTTCCACTGGAGGTAGAAAGTGTTTTGGGAAAACTTGGTAGAGGGTTTTCTTCAGTAGCAAATTGGTTGACCAGAATGAGTAGACTAATGATAGGGAAAGTTATAATAATAGCAACTGTAGTAATACTGTTAGCCATGGTGTTGAAAATAGTAATAACGTGTATAAAAAGAAAAGTAAGACAAAATAAGATAAAAAGAAATAACAGAATAATGAAAGAGAGAGAGAGAGAAATGGGTGAAATCGAGTTAGAGAAAATGAAAGAAAACATGTATAAGGAGACAAGAAGACAAGATGAAGAAGAAACAGATGTGTAACTAACAAAAAGCAAAGGATGAAAGACATATCCTGCCTGAAAAAGAAGTATAACTTGGGTTTTATGTGGTGATTTAAAAATTACCAAAGGGGGAGTTGATGGAGCAGAGAAAATACATTTTTTTAACCCCTACCAAATTTTATAAATAATTAATAAAATGTTCGTTTAAATGTATTAATCAACACTGTACGTGTGGGAAGGGTAATACGCAAATGTATGTGCTGAATAATCTATTAATGGATGTCCGTGTGTCTAAATATAACATAAAAATAAATGCGTACTAATTTAAAATAAATGCATGATTTTGTGCTTCATAGAAATAAACGTGTCTTTGCAAAAACAATAGTGATGGTAAGTAAGAAACAGCTTAAATGTTGCTTTCTGCTAGGTAATAACTAATTGGGGTACGTAGATGACGGGAGGGAAACAAAAAGGCTATTTTTCTCTATTTTAATTATGTTTTGTTTATTTCAAAATAGTGCTTCTAAAGTATAACCGAGTGGCGATATAAAATGGCTGCCAGTTGGTGATGTGCGCAAGCGCAGGGAAACATGTGACACGGGAGAGAAGTCGGAGAAAAGCTAACCTCGTGATGTTGCTGAGAGGCTAGGATGCGAGAAATGGTCAAGGCTGATGTGACCTAATTGAACTGATAGTGTGCCGTGGTGATCAGCAAAGACCCGTGGGAAACCAGTTTAAGAGAAAGGACAATGCCTGCAGAGTTCTCGAATGTATCGAAAGAAGTTACAAATGTACTGATCGAAGCGGATGGAAACATGTCTTGAACTGTGAGAAAGGAAATGATCCAAGGACCATTGGATCCAAGAGAACTTGATTAAAAGAATGAATAAGATGACATGCATGGACCAATGAAAGAAAAGCGTGTTATTAATGTTGCAACAATTAGTTAGCAAAGTTAGAATTAGGGTATAAGAGGGCCTACTCTTAGTGGGAGGGAGTCAGTCGCAGCCACAGTCAGGAGCGGAGTTGGAGAGTCGTGTTGGTGTTGGTGGCTTCCAGTGCTGGGTGGTCCTGATCGATCCATAACTGAGCGGGAGATGCTGAAAGACTGTTAGATGAGACGGGTTGCAGGTAGCTGATGCTGACGAGCTGAAGTTTCTGTTGCTGTCTTAATTTTCCAGTTGAGTATGAGAATCAGGTTATTTCTAATTCTTAAACTTAGGTTAGAAATCATTAGGCTAAATTAGGAAGGTAGGCAGGTAATTAGGGTTTTACTTCATGACGAAAATTTCCTTTCTGCAATAAATTGATTATGCTTAATAAATATTTGAATTAATAATGAATGAATAATTGAATAAAAAGTTTAAGTTCTTTCTCATGCTTTTAAAATTACATAAAATTTAAGATTCTTTAAATTAAATGACTCAGTGGTTATTTTCCTAAATGATTGTGACACCAGTAATTGGTTATTGTGATTTAGCTGGTCTTAATCACTATGAACTAATTTCTTACATGAATGATTCATCGACAAAACAATGAGCAGGAATATCTTAAGAAATAACTGAAAGAAAGCGATAGGTTAAGGTAATAAGATATCCCGGCTCCTTCCAGCGGTACATAAATGGTGTTTTCCATTTAGTTCTCATGCTTCTCCTAGGAGTACAAAATTTCGTAAAGGTGTAAAGGAAATCCAGGTGTGTGCGTGTGTGTTAGGCGATGTTTATGGGCCCCATCGTCATGTGGATGTGAGAAAATATAGTTTGCCCCTGGATGACCTATAAGTGACCTAGGAGGAGAATAGTTTTTATTGTACGCGCTGCATCATTACGCATCCAAGGTACTTTGGGAGTGAAGTGTTGCATTTACCATCTACATTAAACTAATCTATTTCTACCATTTGAATGTCATATTTTTGAATACTGTATTGTGGATTTTTTGTCGTTTGGTCTTGTATTAAGTCTAGATAAAGATTACTTATTTTTCTAAACTGGTGTGGTGTCCATTTGTAGTGTTTTCACTGTATTACTGTATGTTTTCACAAATGCTTTACACACTGCCTCTGAGATAAGCCTGCCTGCTCGTGCCAAGCTACCAAGGGGGTGAGCAGGGGTTATTTTAGGAGTGTAGCCCCCTTACCCTGACTAGAAGGAAGGGCCCCTACTTGGTGAAAGGTACCTACCTCTGCCAACTAGAGACCCCCATTTCTAACATTGGTGGTCAGCGGTGAGGATTTGGACGTGCATTTGTGACTCATATACAGTGATTGGTGTACACTACTAGTGAGTGCAGACCATAACGCGACCACATACATTTTGGTAGAAATTTTTTCCTTGGGACTTCTATTTTTGCTAAAAACTGCCAATCCGTGTTATCATGAGCAAAGCAGCATCCAACGCATCTATGGATCTACAATTTGAAGAAGAGAGGGTTGATACCTACACTGTGCCACAGCTTAAAACCCTCTGTAAAAGATTTAAAATCTCTGTGAAAGGCATCTCCAAGAAGGAGGAGTTCCAAAAGGCACTGAAGGCCTAGTTGGAAGCTAGAAATACTCCTGAGCATCCTGAAGAGCCTATGGAGGAGGCAGAGAATACAGATGGGCAGCTAGATGGGCCATTGGGCCTGACGAGGAGAAAGTACCTTCCAGTGCAGGCAGCAGTGTTTCTTCAAAGGGCCTGTCTCCAGAAGAGCTGGAGGACAGGGAGAGGGATAGGATGCATAAGATAGAGCTAGCCAAGCTCAAAATGGGTGGTCAGATGGAATTAGAGAATAAGAAGTTAGCCTTGGAAGAAAAGAGAATGCATTTAGAGCATGAAAGGATGTTGAGGGAGTTGGAGCTGAAAGCGAAGAGCTTAGAGATTACTCCCTCTGGTGGCAGCGTACCATCAGTGCCTGTAGAAACAAGAGTATATATCCCCAAAGATGTAATTAAGGAGTTCCACAGGCATGAAGATATTGGTCAATGGTTTAAGGCTTATAAAGTGGCCATGTCCTCCCACCGGGTCCCTGAGAAGAATTGGGGAGCGGGGTTGTGGGGGCGTTTTCTCAGTGAGGGGTGGGATACCTTGTTAGACTTGCCCTCTGAGGACCAGAATTCCTATGCCAGCATGAAGGAAGCCTTAATGACCAGGTATGGGTTGACCCCAGAGCTTTATAGACAAAGGTTTAGAAATTGTAAGAAACTGGAGTCAAGTACTTGGGTGGAATATGTGTCTTTTTTGCAGAGCATTGGATGGTTGGGTGAAGGGTAGCAAAGTGAATAATTTTGAAGCGCTCTATGATTTGATTGCATGTGAGCACTTGTCCAGTAATTGTTTTCCAGAGCTACGCCAGCACCTGATTGATAGCAAGCAGACTAACCCTAGGAAGCTTGCTGAGGAGGCAGACCACTGGGTTAGAACCCGGGTCCACAAGGGTCATGTGGGAGACTTCACCAAAGGTGGGCAGGGTCCCCAGCAGAAGAGTGGGGGGGACAAGGGTAAACAGAGGGAGTTCCAGAAAGGGCCCCAAAGTAATCCCCAAGGGAACGAAGGGAAAGGTTCCCAGCCTCCCCCTGAGAGGAAGTCAGGGGCCCCGACAGATAAGCCTGTTCAAAAGGGGCCCAGGACATGTTATGCGTGTGGTCAAGTGGGCCACTGCTTCTATGATCCTAAGTGTTCCATGAAAGCAAAGACAGCACCCACTGGTGCACCACCCCGGCAGATGGCTAGTGTAGCCCTGGGGGAGGAGTTGGGTGCCCAAGGTGGGTGGGGTCCCACAGAGATGTCCCTGGTCTCTTTAGGAGACAGTGAGATGGTCCCTAGGACCCAGCTGCCTGATAACACTAAGAAATACAGGCAGTGGGTGACCATCAATGGCCATAGGGTGGAGGGTCTGAGAGACACTGGAGCCAGTGTGACAGCTGTCAGTTGTTGGCTGGTGTCTGAAGAGCAGGTGATCCCCCATGCATTTTACCCTGTAGTTGCCACTGACAACTCAGAGAGCCACTGTAAGGTTGCCCAGGTTTCCTTTGAGTGGGGGGGTTCTCAGGTACCTTTCAAGTAGCTGTGAGGCCAGCCATGCCTGTTGACTGTCTGCTAGGCAATGATTTGGAAAGCTCCCCTTGGGCTAAGGTGGAGAGAAGGTATCATTTGGAGATGTTGGGTCTGCCTGAGTGGGCGTGTGTGACCACTCGGTCTATGGCAGCCAGTAAGGGTATTCAAGAGGACCTGAAGCCTGAAAGAGTGGCCCAGGTGCCTGCCTTAAAGAGAAGAGGCAGGGGGCATGGGAAACCAGCCCCCGAAGTTCCCACGGTCCAGGAGGAGGCAGACCTTGAGGGGGATGCCCTGGAACCTACAAGGGAACAAGTAGCTGAACTGGGGCACCTGTCTGAGCTGACCCATTGGCAGCAGGAAGGAGGACCCTCCAGGGAAGAGTTCTGCAAGGAGCATAAGAAGTGCCCTTCTCTTGTGGGTTTGCGGCAACAGGCCACAAACCAGGCATCAGGTGATCAGTCTGGATCGCATTGTATCTACTGGGAGAATGGTCTCCTATATAGCGAGCCTAAGGTTGCTGAGCCTGGGTCAGCCTGTGTGCTGGTGGTACCTGAGCTCTTCAGAGCCTTACTACTGGGTCTGGCTCATGATGTGCCTTTAGCAGGATATTTGGGGCAAGACAAGACCTTTGAACGGCTTGTCACCCACTTTTATTTGCCCCAAATGTGCAAGAGTTCAGATACTCATTGCAGGACCTGTCATACTTGCCAGGCAAGTGGTAAGAGTGGGAGGAAGCACAAGGCTCCTCTCCAACCGTTCTCTGTGGTCAGCACCCCCTTTGAAAGGGTGGGCATTGACATTGTGGGGCCTCTGGATCCCAAGACAGCCATGGGCAACAGGTTCATCCTGGTCTTGGTGGACCATGCCACCCGGTACCCAGAAGCCATCCCTCTCAGGACTGTGACGGCCCCTGTGGTGGGACGTGCATTGATGGGGATTTTCTCCCGTGTGGGGTTCCCCAGAGAGGTGGTGTCAGACCGTGGTACCAACTTCATATCTAAGTATATGAAGTCCCTCTGGCAAGAGTGCGGTGTAACCTACAAGTTCACCACTCCTTACCACCCCAAGTTAATGGGCTGGGTGAGAGATTCAACCGGACCTTAAAAGGCATGATTATGGGTCTTGAGGAACCTATGAGGCGTAAGTGGGACGTCCTCTTGCCATGCCTTCTGTTTGCTTACAGAGACGTGCCAAAAAAGTCCTTAGGGTTCAGTCCCTTTGAACTGCTGTATGGTCACCCTGTAAGAGGACTCCTGAGTTTGGTAAAGGAAGGCTGGGAGAAAGCTCCCAGTAAACCTCCCCAGGATGTATATAGCTACATGCTGGCCTTCAGAAACCAAACTCGGCGTTTCAGACAACTCGCTCAGGCGAATCTGGAAGCCAGTAAGGAGGAGATGAAACGATGGTATGATCAGAATGCCACTCTGATCGAATTTCAGCCTGGACAGAAAGTGTGGGTCATGGCCCCCGTGGAGCCTTGTGCGCTCCAGGATAAGTGGACCGGACCATTTGAGGTGGTGGAGCGCAAGAGTGATGTCACCTACTTGGTGGACTTGCGATCTCCTAGGAACCCTTTGCGGGTCCTGCAGGTAAACCGCCTGAAGCCCCACTTGGAGAGGTCCAAAGTGGGCATGCTCCTAGCGACAGATGATGGAATGGAGGAGGAGACAGAGCCTCTTCCTGACCTCCTGTCTGCAACAGAGCAAGATGGGTCAGTGGACGGTGTGAACCTCTCTTCCGCCCTGACCCCTGAGCAGTACGATGACTGTCGCCAACTGTTGGGACAGTTTCCTGATCTGTTCTCTCTGACTCCCTGTGTCACTGAGTGGTGCGTCCATGATGTGGACACTGGGGACAGTCCTCCTGTAAAACACAAAACTTACAGAGTGACTGACAGGGTGAGAGCTTGCATCAAGGAGGAGGTCTCCAAGATGTTTGACTTAGGGGAGATTGAGTCCTCTAACAGCCCTTGGGCCAGCCCAGTGGTCTTGGTCCCAAAGGCTGCCGCGCCTGGTGCCACACCCGAATTCCGGTTCTGTGTGGACTACCGAGGACTCAATTCCGCCATCAGTGCAATCAGTGCTGCAAGCCCACCCGCAGCATTTGATTTACAGGCCCTGGGCACTCATGGTGCACTGTACTAGGGTCTGACAAGTAAATCAAATAAGTCAATCATGGAGTCACTAATCCATTACAACGATTTACAATAGGGAGCACTTGCACTTTGGCACTGAACAGCAGTGGCAAAGTGCCCAAAGCATCTAGACCAGAAAAAACATAGCAAAAACATAGAAGGCAACAGCAAAAAAATGGAAGGGAGACCCACGCCAATGGTGCCAGGTCTAACACGTGTCCCCTCCAGCTGAAATGTGGGGAGAACTACCCACCCTTTCGGGAGTTCTCTTCACTAAGGCGGAAATATCTGGACAGACCATCAGCGTTGGCGTGTTGTGTACCAGGGCGGTGTTCCACCATGAAGTCCATCCCCTGTAGAGAAATGGACCACCTCAATAGCTTTGGATTCTCACTCCTCATCTGCATCAGCCATCTGAGGGGCCTGTGATCGATCTGAACCCGGAAGTGAGTCCCAAACAAGTATGGTCTCAACTTCGTCAGTGCCCAGACCACAGCAAATGCCTCACACTCAATTGCACTCCACCTCTGTTCCTGTGGAAGTAACCTCCTACTAATGAAGGCTACAGGTTGGTCTAGGCCTTCCTCCTTCATCTGTGAAAGTACAGCCCCCACACCATGCTCTGAAGCGTCTGTCTGCACAATGAATTCCTTTGAGAAGTTGGATGCCTGAAGCATGGGCGCCATGCACATGGCAGTCTTCAGGGCATCAAAAGCTTTCTTACAGGTGTCAGTCCAGTTCACTTTCTTGGGCTGCTTTCTGGAAGTCAGCTCTGTCAAGGGTGCAACAATGCTGTCATACCCCTTGACAAACCTCCTGTAGTACCCTGTGAGTCCTAAAAAGGCTCTCACCTCTGTCTGGGTCTTGGGGGGTTCCCAAGCCAGGATGGTATCAATCTTGGGCTGTAGGGGCGCCACCTGGCCGCTCCCAACCTGGTATCCCAAGTACACCACGGAACCCTGCCCGATCTGGCACTTACTCGCCTTGATCGTGAGGCCTGCCCTCTGCAGTGACATCAACACTTCCCAGAGGTGACGCAGATGTTCTTTCCAACTAGAGCTGAACACTGCGATGTCACCAAGGTAGGCGGCACTGAAATCTTCCAGTCCAGCCAACACCTGGTTGACCAACCTCTGAAAGGTGGCAGGGGCATTCTTCATCCCAAAGAGCATAACCCAGAATTGGTAGTGGCCATCTGGTGTGGAGAATGCGGACCTCTCTTTTGCCCCATCAGTTAAGGCGATCTGCCAGTACCCAGACGTTAAGTCAAACATACTGAGGTACCGGGCAGCCCCTAACCGATCAATGTGCTTGTAAAATATGGCTCAGGCCTGCCATTGCAGAGCCTGTGTGCAGTCTGGAACTGCCATGTCAACTTGGCAAGTGCACCCACTTGCCAGTCCCTAAACCTTCCCTTTTCTGCATGTTAGTCACCCCTAAGGTAGGCCCAAGGTACACCTATGGGCAGGGTGCATTGTATGTGAAAGGTAGGACATGCCCTGGTGTGTGTGGCATGTCCTGATAGTGAAATACTGCCAATTTCATTTTTCACTATTGCAAGGCTATCTGTTCCCATAGGCCAGAATGGGCAGTTTGATTATAACATCTTATAAACATAACTGACCCAAGGAACAAGATGGGAAAATAAAGTTTAGTATGCCTGAACTCAGAATGTTAAAATACATCTCTTAGTGTGGGTGATTTTAACATTCTGTGTTTGAAAATACCACTTTTAGAAAGTAGGTATTTTCTTGCCTAACCATCCAGTATGCCTCTGCTAGGTTTTTGTATTCCATGTCTGGTTTGTGAGTGACAGGGGGCTGGAGATGGCTTTGGCTCCAGCAGTCTGATGAGTCAGGACTGGGCTGAATAGGGCCTGGGTTGAATAGAGAGTAGGGGAAGGAGCTTTCATTTCACTTGCCTGAGCCTACATAGAATAAAGAGTAGGGGGAGGAGATTTCTTTTCAGCTACCTTGGCCAGGTCTGCTTTCAACAATGCTGTCTCCACCTCCTGCCAGGAAACTGCACCAGGAAGGACAGAACTGGTTTGGACTAGGTACAGACACTCTCTGCCTTCAGAGAACAAAGGATTTAGTAGTATAAATATTGGGGCCCAGACCCCAGAACTTTAGATCACTTATGGGAATCAAGACGAACCTTTGCCAAGGAGAGAAACCGAGGAAGCTGAAGGAGGAGACTGCCCCTGTGCTGTTTGCTGTTTTGGGTTGGCCTGCAGTGGTTACTTATTGCCAAGGAAAGGAGAAAAGGAACTTTGTGTGTACTTTAATCATCTTGAGGAAGATCTCCAAGGGCTTGAAGCTGAGCTTGCCTCCTGTTCTGAAGTCTCAGGGACACAAAGACGTCACCCCCAGCTCCCCCTAAATTTCCTTGCTGGGAATTCAACCTGCAGAGAGGTGCCTGATGTTGTTTTGGGCCCTCTAGAGACTGCGTGTCGCTGGGAGCTGGAAGCACGATGCAACAAGGAAGAAGCGTGTCGCCGCCACAGCTGTTGCCGTCGCATCGCCAGAAGAAGTGTGCCGCCGCCACAGCTGTTTGTCGTCGCATCGCCGAAGAAGCGTGTCGCATCACCGGAGAAGTGTGCCGCAGCCGCAGAAGTTGCCGTCGCATCACCGGAGAAGCGCGTCGCAGGACCTGTCGCGGCTCAAGAAACCATCGATTTTGCCGCACGGCCGTCGGGCATGCACGCATCGCATCCAAGTTGTTGCATCGCATCAAAGATGCCGTTTTGTCGCTTCGCACTGGATCGTCGCATCGCATCGAGGCGCCATCTTATCGCATCGCACCGGATCACAGTAAGAAACAGACGCTTCGCCTTCTGTCCGGTAAGGAACAGACACATCGCCTCCTCTGCGCTGCAGTAAGGAACAGGTGCGCCGCCTCCCCCGAAGCAAGGAACTGACGCATCGCCTTCCCTGCGACCCTTTTGTTTATGTTGCATCCAAGGTACTTTGGGAGTGAAGTGTCGCATTTACCATCTACATTAAACTAAGCTATTTCTACCATTTGAATGTCATATTTTTGAATACTGTATTGTGGATTTTTTGTCGTTTGGGCTTGTATTAAGTCTAGATAAAGATTACTTATTTTTCTAAACTGGTGTTGTGTTATTTTGTAGTGTTTTCACTGTATTACTGTATGTGTTCACAAATGCTTTACACACTGCCTCTGAGATAAGCCTGCCTGCTCGTGCCAAGCCACTAAGGGGGTGAGAAGGGGTTATTTTAGGAGTGAAGCCCCCTTACCCTGACTAGAAGCAAGGGCCCCTACTTGGTCAAAGGTACCTACCTTTACCAAATAGAGGCCCCCATTTCAAACAGCACCCCTCTAGCCTTTTTACTGCACCCCTGTTGCTTCTCTCTACACATCTCTTGCTTCTTTCTGTACCCCTGTTGCCTCTTTCTGTACTTGTCTTCCCTCTTTCTGTACCTCTCTTGTCTCTTTCTGTACCTCTCTTGTCTTTTTCTGCAACTCTGTTGCTTCTTCTGCACTTCTCTTGCTTCTTTCTGCACCTCTCTTGCTTCTTTCTGCACCCCTGTTGCCTCTTTCTTCACTTCTGTTGCCTCTTTCTGCACGTCTGTTGCTTCTTTAGGCACTTCTCTTGCCTCCTTCTGTGTTTCTGTTGCTTCTCTATGCACTTCTCTTGCCTCTTTCTGCACCCATCTTGCCTGTTTCTGCACCTCACTTGCCTCTTTCTGCACCTCTATTGCCTCTTTCTACACCCCTATAGCCTTTTCTGCACCTCTGTTGGTTCTTTCTGCACTGCTCTTGCTTCTTTCTACACCTCTCTTGCAAATTTCCGCACCCCTCTTCCCTCTTTCTGCATCCCTCTTACCCCTTTCTGCACCTCTCTTGCCTCTGTCAGCACCCCTGCTCCCACTTTCTGAAGTTCTTTAGCCTCCTTCTGCTCCTCTGTTGCTTCTTTCTGCACTTTTCTTGAATCTTTCAGTACCCCTCTAGCCTCTTTCTGCACCCCTGTTGCTTCTTTTTGCACTTCTCTTGCTTAATTCTGTACCTCTCTTGCTTCTTTCTGCACCCATCTTGCCTCATTCTGTACCCTTGTTTCCCTCTTTCTGAACCTCTATTGCATCTTTCTGCACCTCTCTGGCAAATTTCTGCACCCCTCTTGCCTCTTTCTGCATCCCTCTTCTCTATTTCTGCACCTCTTTTCCCAGTTTCTGCAAATCTCTTGCCTCTTTCTGCAGTTCTCTTGCCTCCTTCGGCACCTCTCTTCCTTCTTTCTGTACTTCTCTAGCCTCTTTCTGCACCAATCTTGCCTGTTTCTGCACCTCAGTTGCCTCTTTCTGTACCTCTCTTGCCTCCTTCTGCACCCCTCTAGCATTTTCTGCACCCCTGTTGCTTCTGTCTGAATTCCTCTTGCATCTTTCTGCACACCTCTAGCCTCATTCTGCACCCCTGTTTCTTCTTTCTGCACTTCGCTTGTTTCTTTCTGTACCTCTCTTGCTTCTTTCTGCACCCCTGTTTCCTCTTTCTGCACCTCTTTTCCCTGTTTCTACAACTCTCTTGCTTCTTTCTGCAGTTCTCTTGCCTGCTTCTGCACCTCTGTTGGTTCTTTTTGCACTTCTCTTGCCTCTTTCTGCACCCCTCTTGCCTGTTTCTGTATCTCACTTGCATCTTTCTGTACCTCTCTTGCCTCGTTCTGAACTCCTCTCGTCTTTTATGCACCCCTGTTGCTTCTTTCTGCACTTCTCTTGCCTCTTTCTACACCCCTATAGCCTTTTCTGCGACCCTGTTGCTTCTTTCTGCACTTCTCTTGCTTAATGCTTTTATTTGCACCCATCTTGCCTCATTCTGTACCCTTATTTCCCTCTTTCTAAACCTCTATTGCATCTTTCTGCACCTCTCTGGCAAATTGCTTCATCCCTCTTGCCTCTTTCTGCATCCCTCTTCTCTATTTCTGCACCTCTTTTCCCAATTTCTGCACTTCTCTTGCCTCTTTCTGCAGTTCTCTTGCCTCCTTCTCTACCTCTCTTCCTTCTTTCTGCACTTCTCTTGCCTCTTTCTGCACCAATCTTGCCTCTTTTTGCACCTCAGTTGCCTCTCTCTGTACCTCTTTTGCCTCTTTCTGCACCCCTCTAGCATTTTCTGCACCCCTGTTGCTTCTTTCTGCATTCCTCTTGCTTCTTTCTGCATACCTCTAGCCTCATTCTGCACCCAGGTTTCTTCTTTCTGCACTTCAATTGTTTCTTTCTGTACCTCTCTTGCTTCTTTCTGCACCCCTGTTTCCTCTTTCTGCACCTCTTTTCCCTGTTTCTACTACTCTCTTGCTTCTTTCTGCAGTTCTCTTGCCTGCTTCTGCACCTCTGTTGCTTCATTCTGCACTTCTCTTGCCTCTTTCTGCACCCCTCTTGCCTGTTTCTGTATCTCACTTGCCTCTTTCTGTACCTCTCTTGCCTCTTTCTGAACTCCTCTCGCCTTTT
The DNA here is from genome assembly GCA_963921515.1 of Calotriton arnoldi. NCBI lineage: Eukaryota > Metazoa > Chordata > Amphibia > Caudata > Salamandridae > Calotriton > Calotriton arnoldi. The sequence continues at coordinate 177,256 of CAWUFW010014857.1, forward strand.
CTGCACCCCTGTTGCTTCTTTCTGCACTTCTCTTGCTTCTTTCTGCATACCTCTAGCCTCTTTCTGCACCCCTGTTGCTTCTTTCTGCACCTCTGTTGCTTCTTTCTGTACTTCTCTTGCCTCTTTCTGCTGTTCTCTTGCCTCCTTCTGCTCCTCTGTTGCTTCTTTGTGTACTTCTCTTGCCTCTTTCTGCACCCCTCTAACCTCTTTCTGAGCCCCTGTTGCTTCTTTCTGCACTTCTCTTGCTTATTTCTGTACCTCTCTTGCTTCTTTCTGCACCCCCTTGCCTCTTTCTGCACTCCTCTCCCTCTTTCTGCACCTCTCCGACCTATTTCTGCACCACTCTTTGCCACTTTCTGAACTTCTATTGCCTCTTTCTGCACCTCTGTTGCTTCTTTGTGCACTTCTCTTGCATCTTTCTAAACCCCTCCTGCTTCTTTCTGCACCTCTGTTGGTTCTTTCTGCACTACTTTTGCTTCCTTCTGCACCGCTCTTGCTTCTTTCTGCTGTTCTCTTGCCTCCTTCTGCACCCCTGTTGCTTCTTTCTGCACCTCTGTTGCTTCTTTCTGTACTTATCTTGCCTCTTTCTGCTGTTCTCTTGCCTCCTTCTGCACCTCTGTTGCTTCTTTCTGCACTTCTCTTGCCTCTTTCTGCACCTCTGGTGGTTCTTTCTGCACTTCTTTTGCTTCCTTCTGCACCTCTCTTGCTACTTTATGAAACCCTCTTGCCTCTTACTGCACCCCTCTTCCCTCTTTCTGCACCTCTCTGCCTTTTTCTGCACCTCTGTTCTTTCATTCTGCAATTCATTTGCTTCTTTTTGCAACTTTTTTTGTTTCTTTCTGCACCCTTCTTGCCTCTTTCTGCAGCTCTCTTCCCTCTTTCTGCACCTCTCTTGCCTCTTTCTGTCCCCTCCTGACTCTTTCTGCACCCCTCTTCCCTATTTCTGTACCGCTGTTGCCTCTTTCTTCAGTTCTCTTGCATCTTTCTGCACATCTGTTGCTTCTTTCTGCACTTCACTTGCTTCATTCTGTTCTTTTTTTGATTCTTTCTGTACCTCTCTTACTTCTTCTGTACCGCTCTTGCATCTTTCTATACCCCTCTCCCCTCTTTCTGCACCTTGCACCTTTCTTGCCTCTTCCTGCACTTGTCTTCCCTCTTTCTGTTCTCCTCTTGCCTCTTTCTGCATCTCTGTTGCTTCTTTCTGCACTTCTCTTGCCTCTTTCTGTACCCCTCTTGCCTCTTGCTGCACCCCTGTTGCTTCTTTCTGCACTTCTCTTGCTTCTTTCTGTACCTCTCTTGCCTTTTTCTGCACCCATCGTGCCTCTTACTGCACCTTCTTCCTTCTTTCTGCACCTCTCTTGAATCTTTATGCACCTCTCTTGCTTCTTTCCGCAGTTCTCTTGCCTCTTTCTGCACCTCTTTTGCTTCTTTCTGCACTTCTCTTGCCTGTTTCTGCACCCTCTTGCCTCTTTCTGCACATCTGTTGGTTTATTCTGCACTGCTCTTGCTTCTTTCTGCACCTCACTTGCCTCTTTCTGCACCCCTGTTGCCTCTTTCTGCACTAGTCTTCCCTCTTTCTGCTGTTATCTTGCCTCTTTCTGCATTTCTGTTGCTTCTTTCTGCACTTCTCTTACCTCTTTCTGCACCTCTCTTGCCTCTTTCTGCATCCCTGTTGCTTCTTTCTGCACTTCTCTTGATTATTTCTGTACCTCTCTTGCTTTTTCTGACCCCCTCTTGCCTCTTTCTGTACCCCTCATCCCCTTTTGTAGTACTAATTATAGTGGGCACCTTGCACCAGTCCAAACAACCCCTTATTGGAGATAGGTTAAAGACAACCTTATTGAAAGCTATCCTAGTGGTAGCTATGGAGAGCAGCCTTCAGGCTAAGTCTTGAAGGAATGTAAAGCAGCTTGTTTTACCAGTCTATAATCTCTTGAGTGACCAAATGAAAGAGCACCACACCAGGTATATATTCAAAATATATGTATTTATTGCTAAACACACCCCTCTATTCTCTTTATGAGGCTAGAGTTTGAAGTACATAAGTTAGAAGTTATTTAAACACAGTAATAGCACAAATACACGTTTGGGCCCTAGGGGCGTACCAAACCATATACCAATAAAGTGGTATGCGAACCACGACTGAACTAGACACTAGGCCTAGAGCCTCTAGAAGTGCTTGGACCACAAGGAACCACCCAAGGTAGTGACACAGGGGACCCAAGGGAGACGCGTGCAGTGTAAATACACAACCGCGATACGCCGTTGACTTCTATGGAGAAAGTCGGGATCGGGAAATTAGAGAAAGGGACACTTAAAGAGGACTTGGACCAAACCCTTTGAGATCTAGGACTTTGAAGAGTCTCTACCCACGGGAGCACCGGAGTACTCATGTTACCTCACCCAGAGAAGCCGGGTGCATAGGTGCCTTTCGGGGTCGGGTTTCGTCGTCGATTCGAATGGCGATCTGCTGCAAAGTGCTGCTGGCGACCAAGAGAAAAGTGTCCGGGTGGATCCAAGAGTGGATCGGAGTTCTGAAGAACCTGAAAGCAGAGGGGACAGAGTCTGGGTCACTAGCCAGTGACCAGGAAGGCGATGGACAGATGCCCACCGATGTCTAGTGCTTCAGGTGCGTTGACAGTCGTCTTGACTCTTCAGCCACGAGATCCAGGAGGCGTTGTCGGCAACCAGGAGCAGGATTCGGGCTGGTACACGATGTCTGTCGAGTGCTGAGGTGTCGGCGACCGGATTGGACCCAACAAGCCTTGGCAACGGCAAGTCTCGGTGAAGATGTAGATCGTCGATGGTGCAGACCAGCAAGGTCTGTGGAACTCACCCAGCGAAGGTAAGTGAGGGCAGGCCTGGAGCAACCAGGATGCCAAGTTAGAAAAGGATTGGCCTTCTTTAAGGGCTACTAGCCAACAGGCTAGCGACCGCAAAGGAGCCTTGTGACACCGCACGTGGATCTGGCTTACAGGACACTCGTGGAGTGGGGGCCAGTGATCTTCGGTGCAGGTAGTGCTGGAGGCTAGGGCTACTCGGAGCCTAAAGCACGACTTCTTGGGAGACCCAGAAGAGGATGCACTTGCAAATGTGCTCGGTGTCCAGGGGTCATGGTCTCAAGTCACCCACGATAGCCACGGGCCTCAGCTTTGCTGGAGACTCAGGGTAGCCTCGGGTAAGTCTGAGAATCCACCTCTGGTGATGCGATGACTTCGGCGTCTGACGGGAGCTTCAGAAATGCAAACCGGACAGATGCTTCTTTGGTGCCTGCCAAGCAGGGGAGTCACTCCTTGACCCCAAGGGAGATTCTTCTGTCCTCTAATCGTGAGTAGAGCGTCGAAGGTCCAGGATTCAGTTTCAGAGTTTCGTCCAGGGATAATCTAAAGTCCTAAGGACTGGGTTCCTATCTTTATACTAAAGATAGGGGTTGGACTACTCTGTGGCCCCACCTATGGGTGGGTCAGGGCAGAGGGGTGGCTACACCCCTTTCCCTTTGTCCAGTTCGCGCCAAAGCAGGGGCTGCAAGCCCCTGATCCGGTTTGAACTGGGGTATGCACTAGGGACACCAAATGTGCCCCCAGTGCAGGACTTCAAAGCACCCGAAAGTGCTCCCGCCCAGCCCCAATACACATTATCCTGTCTGGGGAGGTGGTCACACCTCCCTGGGACAGGAAACCTATTGTCCAGGCCTCCCCTGCCGGAGTTTCGTCCAGCAGCAGGAGGCCAGACTCGTGTCTGTGGCAGCAGCATCCATTTTGTGATGCCAGGGCTCTGGAAAGAAGTTACCGGACTAGTCAGAGTTAACATGTCTTTCCCTCTAGAAGGGTGGAATGCTACCCCCGCCGCCAGGATTGGCGGGGGTAGTATTCCAAGATGTTTGACACCAAACACGACATGTTTAGGTGCAGCCATTCCAAAGTTAGCATTTTACCGCGAGGATATAATGCACTTAAGAGTATATGGTCAGGCTGCACTACAAACAGCATCAGAGATGGTCTCCGAACGCTGCAGAGGGGCCCTGCTCATGCAGGGGCACCCTCTCACATAGGAACCATGCACTCTGCCTTTAGGATTGATAAGGCCTGCCTTAGGAGTGACTTATAGGTTTATATGTGTGTATGTATTTAGTGATATAGGTAACCTATATCACAGTAAGGAGTGCATGCACCACCTTACCCAGGCTACAGTAGCAGACCTGTGGTGTCAGTTTGGATGGCCTTCCAGGGGTGGCATAATACATGCTGCAGCCCCTGGCAGGCCTCTGAGGTACCTATGCCCTTGGTACATAGTATACCATATACTAGGGACTTATAAGGGCACTCCGATCCCAATCAGTGATGTGCCTAAGGCACATGGAAACCTTTTACAGAGAAAGCAGATAGACTGGGGCCCTGAATAGCAGGATCCCTGTCCAACTAAGTCATAAACCAGCAAAACACCATAAAAAAAGTGGGGGCAACCATATAGTCAGATTCCACCTTCCTACACTTCTCTTGCCTCTTTCTGCACCCCTCTTGCCTGTTTCTGCACCTCACTTGCCTCTTTCTGCACCTCTCTTGCCTCTTTCTGCACCTCTCTTGCCTCTTTCTACACCCCTATAGCCTTTTCTGCACCTCTGTTGGTTCTTTCTGCACTGCTCTTACTTCTTTCTACACCTCTCTTGCAAATTTCCTCACCCCTCTTGCCTTTTTCTACATCCCTCTTACCTCTTTCTGCACCTCTCTTGCCTCTGTCAGCACCCCTGTTCCAAATTTCTGCAGTTCTTTAGCCTCCTTCTGTTCCTCTGTTTCTTCTTTCTGTACTTCTCTTGCCTCTTTCAGCTCCCCTCTAGCTTCTTTATGCAACCCTGTTGCTTCTTTCTGCACTTCTCTTGCTTCTTTCTGCACACCTCTAGCTTCTTTCTGCGCCCCTGTTGCTTCTTTCTGCACCTCTGTTGCTTCTTTCTGTACTTCTCTTGCCTCTTTCTGCTGTTCTCTTGCCTCCTGCTGCACCTCTGTTGCTTCTTTCTGCACTTCTCTTGCCTCTTTCTGCACCCCTCTAGCCTCTTTCTGTGCCCCTGTTGCTTCTTTCTGCACTTCTCTTGATTATTTCTGTACCTCTCTTGCTTTTTCTGACCCCCTCTTGCCTCTTTCTGTACCCCTCGTCCCTCTTTCTGCACCTCTATTGCCTCTTTCTGTACCTCTCTTGCCTCTTTCTCCATGTGTCTTACTCCTTTCTGCACCTCTCTTGCTTCTTTCTGCACCCCTGTTGCCTCTTTCTGCACTTGTCATCCCTCTTTCTGCACTTCTCTTGCCTCTTTCTGCATTTCTGTTGCTTCTTTCTGCACTTCTCTTGCTTCTTTCTGCACACCTCTAGCTTCTTTCTGCACCCCTGTTGCTTCTTTCTGTACCCCTCTTGCCTCTTTTTGCACCCCTTTTCCCTCTTTTATACCAATCTTGTCCTATTACTTACCGGTAATCTTCATTACTCCTGGTCCCGTTGTCCTCGTCCCATTCCTTAACAAGGTGGAGATGACCATCTCCGCGACAGAAAAAAAAGAACAGGAGCATGCTGGGATACCCAAACCACTCCCTCCCACTGGGAGTACATAAGCGGTACCAACCCAGCATGCAGCCTGAAAATACCAAGCCAACAACCCGGAAGGCCGGCCGCCAGGGAGGGAGGGAGGGATGTAAGAAATGGGACGAGGACAACGGGACCAGGAGTAATGAAGATTACCGGTAAGTAATAGGACATTACCCCCAGGTCCCTCCTGTCCTCGTCCCATTCCTTAACAATATGGAGAATACCAAAGCAGAAAACCCACCCTTCCGGAACCTCACCAATGCCAGGGGCATCATACCGAAAAACGGCATCCCACAAGGGCAAAAGAGCCCACAAGAAAAGAGAAAAAATGCAGGGAGGAGCACACAACCAACCAAGCCCCCAACCAAATGGACAGAGCCGAGACCCCAAAACAAGCAGGGGACGACCAGAAAAAACACAAGAACCCCCTCCAGGCAAGCCAGAAGGGGGCCACACACGAAAAAGCCAAGCCCCAAGGGAACAACCAGAGGGTCCAAACCAAGCCCCCCCCCGAACGACCAAAGGAAGTCCAGGAGAAGCGGGCATGCCCCAAATGGAGAAACAGAGCCAGAAAGGGCAACCGACCAGGGAGAAAACCCCCAAAGTGTGAAGCCCACGGCCCCAGGCACCACCAGGCAGCCACCCAACCAGGAACCAAACAGGCCAACCCAGCCCAACGGCCAAGAGCAGAGGAGAACAGGCCGCACAAGGAGGCAGGGCCGAAGGCCCAGGAAGGAACACAGCAGAGGCAAGACAGAGAGCGAACCCCCTCCCCCCAAGACAGGGAAGAGGGCGAACCACAGGCGCAGGAACCCACAAAGGACCACACCCAAAAGCGAGGGAAGGAAGACGAAACCGAAGAGGCGCGCCAAAGCAAGAGAGCCAGGAAAGACTCGACCACCACAGGACCACCCCAAGACACCAGGGGAAGCCAACAGCAGAGCCGCAAAGGGGAGAACCGGACAAGCAAACAGGCACCCACCCAGAGGAACAGCTAGGAAGAGAAGAGGGCAGGGAACCAAAGCAAGGCCCCACCCCCTAGCCGAAAGCAGCAGCAACAGGGAACCGGGAGGCCAGAAACCCACAGAAGGACCGGGCCACAGGGCAGGACCGACCAAAGGCCAACCCCAGCCGAGACACCAAAGAGCCGCAGGAACCAAGAAACACAACAACAGAGGCCCAACACGGAACCGGGGAAACCAAACCCCAGAACCGGAAAGGAGGAAACACTACCAACCAAGAGCCGACCAACCGCCAGGAGGAGAAAGGAAGACACCAAGGAACCACTGAAGGCGAACCCCAGGAGGAGCCGTAGAAGGGCAAAACAGGAAAGACCAACAAGGGGGCCAACAGCCCAACCCCGCAGGAGACCCACAAACGCCCAAGAAGCCAGCCGGAGAAACCGGCAGGCCAGTCAGCCAGGAGGCACACAACACAGCGCCACCAGGACCCGGAAGGAGAAGCAAAAAGAACCCCCAACCAAGAAGGGGCACAGGGAAACGCACAGCAGCCAACCCCAGCGAGGCCACCCAGAGAGCGGAGCAGCAGAGGGAGGGAGCCCAGCAGCCCACACATCGGACCCAGAGCCCCAGCCAGCCACAAAGGAGCAGCACAGGAAAGGCCAGAAAACCAGCCCAGGACCGAGACAAAATCCAAGAGAACGAGAGGCCAGGCAAGGACCCAAGCAGGGACCAAAAGAGGACCCCAAGCCAACAAGGGCCCCACAGCACAAAGCCCGACCCAACCAGCCAAGAGGTGCCCCAGTGACCCACACGCACAAGCGAACGGGAGGCCAACCACAGGGACCGCAAGGGCAAACCCAACAGAGGCAGAACCCAGGCCCCAAGAGCGCACCCGAACAACCCAGGCACCAGAAACCAAAGGAGAGGAGCCCGGAGAAGCCACAGACGCACCACCCAACAGGGGAGCGGGAACAGACCCAAACCAGGGGAGAAGGAACACCCAGAGCCAACAAGAGAGCAAGGGTGACAGACACCACAGGCCGAAAAGAGCCTGCGTGGGAGCCCAGGCCCAACAACAGGTCCCCAAAGGGAAAAGGCCAAATCCCCAGACCCGAGGCAAAGCCAACTGCAAGCAGGAAGCAACAAAGCAGCCCACACACCAGGGGAGGCCAACACCCAACACCCACAAGTAGGGAAAGGGCACAGCAGGCAGGGCAGAGGAGCCGGGCACCCGAAGAACAAGGGGCCACCCAAGGCAAAAGCCAAGGAAGACCAACGACACCCAGCCACCACAGGAGCAAAAGGAGCGGCAGGCGCGAAGGCAAGCCCAACAAGCCAACATGCTAAAGGCCCACCAGAACAGAGGCAGGACACAACAGCCCCCCCCCACTCCCAAAAAAAAACCAGGGGGGAGGACCAAGCGAACCCGCAGAAGGCAGAAAACCCCCAGCAGGGGGCAAGCAACAGCACCCGGAAGGATGCAACAAGCGCCCAACAGCGCAGGCGGCCAAATAACAATGCTGCAATGCAAGACTGATGACTCACAAGCAAGGAAACACCAGGATGAGAACACACAACCATCAGAGGAAGAGCCAGAGACCAGAACCACTAGGCCACAGAGACTCAGCAGACACTCACGCACCAGGCCCGAACCCTCAAAGGGCAGGAACCAACGGGCGCATGGGCAGCAGGCAGCCGAAGGAAGCCCAAGAACTGCAAGGCAGCAGGACCCGAAAAAAAATAGCCAGGGACGACCAGAACAGGCCGGAGCAACAGGCAAACCCAGGCACACCCCAAACAGGCACCAACCAGGGCCGACCAGGGACAACACAAGCCCAAAGGAAGGACGGCCGGAGGCCCAGAGGACAGAGCAAAGAGGCCACAAGAAGAAGCCAACAAACCCTGGGAGACACAGCCCAAAGCGAGCCAAGGCCCAGCAAGCAGACACCACCCCGGGAGGAACCAGGACCGACCCGGCCAAACCACAGGGCGGGCAGCAGGAAGAACAGAAGCCAAGGCCGCAGGCCAGCACAGCAAGAAAGCACAGCAAGCCAGAAACCGACGGGCGGCAAGCACCAAGGGGACAGGCCAACAGCAGTCCCAAAAGGGACCGACCCCCAGCACAGACGCCAACCAGCAACAAGCGCCGAGCCAGCGAAAAGCCAAAAAGGCCCGGGAACACACAACCCATGGAGGAAGCCCCGAAGGACCCCCCCAGGCAAAAAAACCCCAAAAGAGGGTAGTGACACAGGGGAAACTATGGCCCAAGACAGGACAGGGAACCCAAGGACTGCTAAGAACCCAGGAGCAGGGGTCAGCGGAGGCAGAGGAACAGGCCGGAGACAGCAAGGGCCCCGGACCGAGACAAAAAAATGACCCACACCCCATGCAACCAGCAAAGCACAGAGGCCCAGCACGCAGGAACAGGAGCCAGCAAAGAGAAGCCCCCACAGGAACCCACCAGCACCTGGAGAGACCAGAGGAGGACGGGAACCAACAGCACCAGAAGAAAGCAAGGAACCCACAAGGGCAAGGCCACAGGGAGACCAGCCGAACCCAACGCAAGAAGCCGAACCCAGCGCAAGAAGCAGGCCCCGGGACCAAACCCCGGCAACCCCCATAGGGCCAGGCGCACAGGGCGGTAGCAACCAGAAGCAAGGGGGAAGACACACCAGCCAGGGCCGCAAGCGAACCCCAGGGAAAGAGCAAAAGCCCATCAACCCAAGAACACCCAGGCGAACTCCCATCCAGGAAAGAGCCAGACCGGACCCCGTCCACCATCGAAAGCAGACAAGACCAGGGGCCCACAGGGAGGCACCGGAAGCCAAGACATAACGCCTGACAACCAAGGAAGCACCCGGACACCAACAGCACCAGGAACCCCAAGGAGGTCCCCATCAAGGCACCAACCAGGGCAGATGCACCACAACTCCGGAGACCATACGAGAACATGAGCGAACAGGCCCAAATGGTCGTAGGGCGAACAAAGAACCTGCAGAAAAGAGGCATATGGACCTGCATCATGAACGTAATGAGAAGCAGGACTCGAAATTGTATGAGCAGGATGCCGGGTGCGCAGCAATGACTCCCATAACTTCCTGCCAGCACAGTCACAGGTCCACGCCGCCACCCAACTGCCACCAATGCTTTCCAAGGAATGTGCCTCAAAGTCCAAAAATCCTCCCTTGAGGTGAGAAGACGGAACACACAAAATGCCAGAGGAAGCTGCTGTAGCTTGCAAACCACAGTGAAAAAAATTGAAACCGCTATGCGGTACTCACCAAGGGGGCAGGAAGAGCGCACCACCAGCTCACTGCCCCCCCATCAGCCATCCCAGGCGCGCACCAGGGAAGCAGCGCCGGGAGGAGAATGCCCCCAAAACGGCCGCCGAGGCCACAGCAAGGCCAGCTCCAGAGTGACCCATCCGAGCAGCAGGGGCACCAGGAGGTCGGCAGGAAACCAAACGCCAGGCAGGGGGCCCAGGAACATCGCCCAGCTGAGTCCCAGGACCCGCCAAGCAACCGCGCGTCCCCCAGACCGGCCAAGCCACAGGGAGACGCGCACCGCAACCCGGCAGGGACCGGGAGGAACGGCACCCCAGCCGCAAAGGGCCGGGCGGAACCCAACGCGACTCCTGGCAAGCCCGGCAGGCCAGGAGAACGCGGAAAGAGGATGGTGAGGACAGCCCAGCAGCCCCGACGAGACGTCCAGTGAAGCAACCAGCAGGTAAGTCCAACACGTCCCATTCTGTCGGAAGACAGAAAAAAAGAACAGGCTGCATGCTGGGTTGGTACTGCTTATGTACTCCCAGTGGGAGGGAGTGGTTTGGGTATCCCAGCATGCTCCTGTTCTTTTTTTTCTGTCGCGGAGATGGTCATCTCCACTTTGTTAAGGAATGGGACGAGGACAGGAGGGACCTGGGGGTAATGCCTATTTCTGCACTTCTCCTGCCTTTCTGCACCTCTGTTGCTTTTTCTGCACTTCTCTTCATCCTTTCTGCACCTCTCTTGCTTCTTACTGCACCCCTGTTGCCTCTTACTGCACTCGTCTTCCCTCTTTCTGCACCTCTCTTGTCTCTTTGTGCACCTCTCTTGCCGCTTTCTGCACTTCTGTTGCCTCTTTCTGCATTTCTTTTGCCTCTTACTGCACCTCAGTTGCATCTTTTTCACTTTGCTTGCTTCTTTCTGCACATTTCTTGCTTCTTTCTGCATGATTGTTGCCTCTTTCTGCCCTCATCTTCCCTCTTTCTGCACCTCTCTTGCCTCTTTGTGCCCCTCTCTTGTCTCTTTGTGCACCTCTCCTGCCACTTTCTGCAGTTCTGTTGCCTCTTTCTGCTCGTCTGTTGCTTCTTTCTGTACTTCTTTTGCCTCCTTCAGCATTTCTGTTGCTTCTTTCTGCACTTCTCTTGCTTCTTTCTGCACCCCTCTTGCCTGTTTCTGCATCTCACTTGCCTCTTTTTTCACCTTTCTTGCCTCTTTCTACACCCCTCTAGCCTTTTTTGCACCCCTGTTGCTTCTTTCTGCTCTTCTCTTGCGTCTTTCTGTACCCATCTTCCCTCTTTCTGGACCTCTCTTGCCTCTTTCTGCACTTCTCTTGCCTCTTCCTGTACCTCTTTTGCTTCTTTCTGCACTTCTCTTGCCTCTTTCTGCACATCTGTTGCTTCTTTCTGCACTTCTTTTGCTTCTTTCTGCACCCTTCTTGCTTCTTTCTGTACCCCTCTTCCCTCTATCTGTACCTCTGTTGCTTCTTTCTGCACTTCTCGTGCCTCTTTCTGCATTTCTGTAGTTCTATTCTCTTGCCTCTTTCTGCATTTCTGTTCCATCTTGCTGCACTTCTGTTGCCTCTTTCTGCATTTCTGTTGCTTCTTTCTGCACTTCTCTTGTGTCTTTCTGCATCCCTGTAGCCTCTTTCTGCACCCCTGTTGCTTCTTTCTGCACTTCTCTTGCTTCTTTCTGTACCTCTTATGACTCTTTCTGCACCCCTCTAGCCTTTTCTGCACCCCTGTTGTTTCTTTCTATGCTTCTCTTGATTCTTTCTGCACCCCTGTTGCCTCTTTCTGTACTCATCTTCCCTCTTTCTGCAGCTCTCTTGTCTCTTTGTGCATCTCTTGTGTCTTTTTCTGCACCTCTCTTGCTTCTTTCTACACTCCTGTTGCGCCTTTCTGCACTTCTGTTGTCTCTTTCTGCACTTCTGTTGCTTCTTTCGGCACTTCTCTTGCCTCCTTCTGCGTTTCCGTTGCTTCTCTATGTACTTCTCTTGCCTCTTTCTGCACCCCTCTTGCCTGTTTCTGCACCTCACTTGCCTCTTTCTGCACCTCTCTTGCCTCTTTCTACACCCCTATAGCCTTTTCTGCACCTCTGTTGGTTCTTTCTGCACTGCTCTTACTTCTTTCTACACCTCTCTTGCAAATTTCCTCACCCCTCTTGCCTTTTTCTAAATCCCTCTTACCTCTTTCTGCACCTCTCTTGCCTCTGTCAGCACCCCTGTTCCATATTTCTGCAGTTCTTTAGCCTCCTTCTGTTCCTCTGTTTCTTCTTTCTGTACTTCTCTTGCCTCTTTCAGCTCCCCTCTAGCTTCTTTATGCAACCCTGTTGCTTCTTTCTGCACTTCTCTTGCTTCTTTCTGCACACCTCTAGCTTCTTTCTGCGCCCCTGTTGCTTCTTTCTGCACCTCTGTTGCTTCTTTCTGTACTTCTCTTGCCTCTTTCTGCTGTTCTCTTGCCTCCTGCTGCACCTCTGTTGCTTCTTTCTGCACTTCTCTTGCCTCTTTTTGCACCCCTCTAGCCTCTTTTTGTGCCCCTGGTGCTTCTTTCTGCACTTCTCTTGCTTATTTCTGTACCTCTCTTGCTTTTTCTGGACCCCTCTTGCCTCTTTCTGTACTTGTCATCCCTCTTTCTGCACTTCTCTTGCCTCTTTCTGCATTTCTGTTGCTTCTTTCTGCACTTCTCTTGCTTCTTTCTGCACACCTCTAGCTTCTTTCTGCACCCCTGTTGCTTCTTTATGTACCCCTCTTGCCTCTTTTTGCACCCCTTTTCCCTCTTTTATACCAATCTTGCCTATTTCTGCACCTCTCCTGTCTTTCTGCTCCTCTGTTGCTTCTTCTGCACTTCTCTTAGTTCTTTCTGCACCTCTCTTGCTTCTTACTGCACCCCTGTTGCCTCTTACTGCACTCGTCTTCCCTCTTTCTGCACCTCTCTTGTAACCCTGGGCGAAGTACTACGCTACGCTCGCGTAGTTTGCGTAGTTTGCGCTACTTCGCACTACGCAAATTGCAAGTAGCACAGTGCAAAGACGCGTAGCGGTCATTTTTTGCTTGCTCGCAGTCCTCAACGTCAAGTTGGCGACCGCGAGCGAGCAAAATGACATCCCACCAAGACTTTTTCCTCGTTCGCGATCAGCAACATCAAGTTGCCGATCATGAGCGTGGAAAATAAACCTCCCGGCGAGATTCTCAATGCGGGGAGGTCAGGTTTCTCAGTGGTCGCGTATGCTCGCGACCGGTCGCGATGAGAAACTACCAGTCCGCATTGAGAAAGCTGCCGCTCGAGTACAAATCTACTCGAGCAGCAGAAAACGACTGCTTGCACTGTGCAAGATGATGTTTGCAATGATTGCACAGTGCAGACAAACATCCGGCACTGTGCAATCATCGAGAACAGCAATTCCTACCGCACTACGCAGTTCGCGTAGTGCTACGCGTAGCTCGCGTAGTGCAAAGTGCACTTCGCGTAGCTGCACGTAGCGCTACTACGTGAACTACGCCCAGGGTTACTCTCTTGTCTCTTTGTGCACCTCTCTTGCTGCTTTCTGCACTTCTGTTGCCTCTTTCTGCATTTCTTTTGCCTCTTACTGCACCTCAGTTGCATCTTTTTCACTTCTCTTGCTTCTTTCTGCACATTTCTTGCTTCTTTCTGCATGCCTGTTGCCTCTTTCTGCCCTCATCTTCCCTCTTTCTGCACCTCTCTTCCCTCTTTGTGCCCCTCCCTTGTCTCTTTGTGCACCTCTCCTGCCGCTTTCTGCAGTTCTGTTGCCTCTTTCTGCTCGTCTGTTGCTTCTTTCTGTACTTCTTTTGCCTCCTTCAGCATTTCTGTTGCTTCTTTCTGCACTTCTCTTGCTTCTTTCTGCACCCCTCTTGCCTGTTTCTGCATCTCACTTGCCTCTTTTTTCACCTCTCTTTCCTCTTTCTACACCCCTTTAGCCTTTTCTGCACCCCTGTTGCTTCTTTCTGCTCTTCTCTTGCGTCTTTCTGTACCCATCTTCCCTCTTTCTGCACCTATCTTGCCTCTTTCTGGACCTCTCTTGCCTCTTTCTGCACTTCTCTTGCCTCTTTCTGCACTTCTTTTGCTTCTTTCTGCACCCTTCTTGCTTCTTTCTGTACCCCTCTTCCCTCTTTCTGTACCTCTGTTGCTTCTTTCTGCACTTCTCTTGCCTCTTTCTGCATTTCTGTAGTTCTATTCTCTTGCCTCTTTCTGCATTTCTGTTCCATCTTGCTGCACTTCTGTTGCCTCTTTCTGCATTTCTGTTGCTTCTTTCTGCACTTCTCTTGTGTCTTTCTGTACCCCTGTAGCCTCTTTCTGCACCCCTGTTGCTTCTTTCTGCACTTCTCTTGCTTCTTTCTGTACCTCTTATGACTCTTTCTGCACCCCTCTAGCCTTTTCTGCACCCCTGTTGCTTCTTTCTATGCTTCTCTTGATTCTTTCTGCACCCCTATTGCCTCTTTCTGAATTTCTGTTGTCTCTTTCTGCACTTCTGTTGCTTCTTTCGGCACTTCTCTTGCCTCCTTTTGCGTTTCCGTTGCTTCTCTATGTACTTCTCTTGCCTCTTTCTGCACCCCTCTTGCCTGTTTCTGCACCTCACTTGCCTATTTCTGCACCTCTCTTGCCTCTTTCTACACGCCTATAGCCTTTTCTGCACCTCTGTTGGTTCTTTCTGCACTGCTCTTACCTCTTTCTGCACCTCTCTTGCCTCTGTCGGCACCCCTGTTCCATATTTCTGCAGTTCTTTAGCCTCCTTCTGTTCCTCTGTTTCTCCTTTCTGTACTTCTCTTGCCTCTTTCAGCTCCCCTCTAGCTTCTTTATGCAACCCTGTTGCTTCTTTCTGCACTTCTCTTGCTTCTTTCTGCACACCTCTAGCTTTTTCTGAACCCCTCTTGCCTCTTTCTGCACCCCTCGTCCCTCTTTCTGCACCTCTATTGCCTCTTTCTGTACCTCTCTTGCCTCTTTCTCCATGTGTCTTACTTCTTTCTGCACCTCTCTTGCTTCTTTCTGCACCCCTGTTGCCTCTTTCTGCACTTGTCATCCCTCTTTCTGCACTTCTCTTGCCTCTTTCTGCATTTCTGTTGCTTCTTTCTGCACCCCTGTTGCCTCTTTCTGCACTCGTCTTCCTTCTTTCTTCATGTCTTTTGTCTCTTTGTGCACCTCTCTTGTCTCTTTGTGCACCTCTCTTGCCTCTTTCTGTATTTCTGCTTCCTCTTACTGCATGTCTGTTCCTTCTTTCTGTGCTTCTCTTCCCTTCTTCTGCATTTCTGTTGCTTCTTTCTGCACTTCTCTTGCCTCTTTCTGCATTTATGTTCCTTCTTTCTGCATTTCTCTTGCTTTTTTCTACACCTCTGTTGCTTCTTTTAGCACTTCACATTCTGCACCCTTCTTTCCTCTTTCTGTGCCTCTGTTACTTCTTTCTGTATTTCTCGCTACTTTCTGCAGCCCTCTTGCTTTTTTCTGCTTCCCTCTTGCCTCTTTCTGCACCCCTCTTACCTCTTTCAGCACCTCTCTTGCCTATTTCTGCACCTGTGTTCCCTTTTTCTGCACCTCTCTTGGCTGTTTCTGCAACTATCTTGCCTCTTTCTGCAGTTCTCTTGCCTCCTTCTGCACCTCTATTGCTTCTTTCTGCACTTCTCTTGCCTCTTTCTGCACTTTTCCTGCCTCTCTCTGCTCCCCTTGTGCCTCTTTCTGCACCTCTGTTGATTGTTTCTACACTGCTCTTGCTTCTTGATGCTCCTCTCTTGCAACTTTCTGCATCCCTCTTGCCTCTTTCTGCACCCCTCTTCCCTCAAACTGCACCTCTCTTGCCTTGATTTGCACCCCTGTTCCTTCTTTCTGTACCTCTTTTGCCTATTTCTGCAACTCTCTTGCCTCTTTCTGCAGTTCTATTGCCTCCTTCTACACCTCTGTTGCTTCTTTCTGCACTTCTCTTGCTTCTTTCTACACCTCTCTTGCTTCTTTCTTTACTTCTCTTGCCTGTTTCTGCACCTCAATTGCCTCTTTCTGCACTTCTATAGCCTCTCTATGCACCTCTGTTGCATCTTTCTGCACTTCTCTTGCCTCTTTCTGCATTTCTGTTGCTTCTTTCTGCACATCTCTTGCCTCTTTCTAAATGTATGTTGCTTCTTACTGCAAATCTCTTGCCTCTTGCCTCTTTCTGCACCCCTCTTGCCTCTTTCTGCATCTCTGTTGCTTCTTTCTGCACTTCTCTTGCTTTTTTTTGCACCTCTCTTGCTTCTTTCTGCACCTGTCTTCCCTCTTTTTGAGATCTCTTGCCTCTTTCTGTACCTTTGTTGCCCCTTTCTGCACCTCTGTTGCTTCTTTGTGCACTTCTCTTGCATCTTTCTAAACCCCTCCTGCTTCTTTCTGCAGCTCTGTTGGTTCTTTCTGCACTTCTTTTGCTTCCTTCTGCATCTCTCTTGCTTTTTTATGCACCCCTCTTGCCTCTTCCTGCACCCCTCTTCCCTCTTTCTGCACTTCTCTTGCTTCTTTTTGCACCTCTCTTGCTTCTTTCTGCACCTGTCTTCCCTCTTTTTGAGATCTCTTGCCTCTTTCTGTACCTTTGTTGCCCCTTTCTGTACCTCTGTTGCTTCTTTGTGCACTTCTCTTGCATCTTTCTAAACCCCTCCTGCTTCTTTCTGCACCTCTGTTGGTTCTTTCTGCACTTCTTTTGCTTCCTTCTGCATCTCTCTTGCTTTTTTCTGCACCCCTCAGGCCTCTTCCGGCACCCCTCTTCCCTCTTTCTGCACCTCTCTTTCTCTTTATGCACCTCTGTTCATTCATTCTGCACTTCATTTGCTTCTTTCTGCATGTCTCTTGCCTCTCTCTGCATTTCTGTTGCTTCTTTCCGCACTTCTCTTGCCTCTTTCTGCACGCCTCTTGCCTCTTTCTGCACCTTCTTCCCTCTTTCTGCACCTCTCTTGCCTCTTACTGTACCTCTCTTGTCTCTTTCCGCAGTTCTCTTTCCTCTTTCTGCACCTCTTTTCCTTCTTTCTGCACTTCTCTTGCCTGTTTCTGTACCCCTCTTGCCTCTTTCTGCACATCTGTTGGTTCATTCTCCACTGCTCTTGCTTCTTTCTGCACCTCACCTGCCTCTTTCTGCACCTCTCTTGCCTTTTTCTGCACCACTGTTCCCTCTTTCTGTGCCTCTCTTGCTTGTTTCTGCATCTCTCGTGCCTCTTTCTACAGTTCTCTTGCCTCCTTCTGCCTCCTGTTGCTTCTTTCCACACTTCTCTTGCCTCTTTCAGCACCCCTCTAGCATCTTTCTGTGCCACTGTTGCTTCTTTCTGCACATCTGTTGCTTCTTTCTGTACCTCTCTTGCTTCTTTCTGTACCTCTTTTGCCTCTTTCTGTACCTCTCTTGCCTCTTTCTGTACCTCTCTTGCCTCTTTCTGCACCCCTCTTCCCTTTTTCTGTACCCCTCTTCTCTCTTTCTGCACCTCTCTTGCATATTTCTGCACCACTGTTCCCTTTTTCTGCACTTCTCTTTGCTGTTTGTACAACTATCTTGCCTCTTTCTGCAGTTCTCTTGCCTCCTTCTGCACCTCTATTGCTTCTTTCTGCACTTCTCTTGCCTCTTTCTGCACTTCTCCTGCCTCTTTCTGCTCCCCTTTTGCCTCTTTCTGCACCTCTGTTGATTCTTTCTGCACTGCTCTTGTTTCTTGCTGCTCCTCTCTTGTAACTTTCTGCACCCCTCTTGCCTCTTTCTGCACCCCTCTTCCCTCTTTTTGCACCTCTCTTGCCTTGGTCTGCACCCCTGTTCCCTCTTTCTGTACCTCTTTTGCCTATTTCTGCACCTCTCTTACTTCTTTCTTTACTTCTCTTGCCTGTTTCTGCACCTCAATTGCCTCTTTCTGCACTTCTCTAGCCTCTCTTGGCACCTCTGTTGCATCTTTCTGCACTTCTCTTGCCTCTTTCTGCATTTCTGTTGCTTCTTTCTGCACATCTCTTGCCTCTTTCTAAATTTATGTTGCTTCTTTCTGCAAATCTCTTGCCTCTTTCTGCACCCCTCTTGTCTCTTTCTGCACCTCTGTTGCTTCTTTCTGCTCTTCTCTTGCTTCTTTTTGCACCTCTCTTGCTTCTTTCTGCACCTGCCTTCCCTCTTTTTGAGATCTCTTGCCTCTTTCTGTACCTTTTTTGCCTCTTTCTGCACCTCTGTTGCTTCTTTGCGCACTTCTCTTGCATCTTTCTAAACACCTCCTGCTTCTTTCTGCACCTCTGTTGGTTCTATCTGCACTTATCTTGCTTCCTTCTGCACCTCTCTTGCTTTTTTCTGCACCCCTCTTCCCTCTTTCTGCACCTCTCTGCCTCTTTCTGAACCTCTGTACTTTCATTCCGCTCTTCATTTGCTTCTTTCTGCACTTCTCTTGCCTCTTTCTGCACCTCTCTTACCTATTTCTACACCACTGTTCCCTCTTTCTGTGCCTCTCTTGCTGGTTTATGCAACTCTCTTGCCTCTTTCTGCACTTCTCTTGCCTCTTTCTGCATTTCTGTTGCTTCTTTCTGCACTTCTCTTGCCTCTTTCTGCACCTCTCTTGCCTATTTCTACACCACTGTTCCCTCTTTCTGTGCCTCTCTTGCTGGTTTATGCAACTCTCTTGCCTCTTTCTGCACTTCTCTTGCCTCTTCCTGTACCTCTTTTGCTTCTTTCAGCACCCCTCTAGCCTCTTTCTGTGCCCCTGTTGCTTCTTTCTGCATTTCTGTTGCTTCTTTCTGTACCTCTCTTGCTTCTTTCTGTACCTCTCTTGCCTCTTTCTGCACCTCTCTTGCCTCTTTCTGCACCCCTCTTCCCTTTTTCTGCACCCCTCTTTACTCTTTCTGCACCTCTCTTGCCTCTTTCTGCACCTCTGTTCTTTCATTCTGCACTTCTCTTGCTTCTGTCTGCACCTTTTTGTGTTTATTTCTGCACGCTTCTTGCCTTTTTCTGCAGCCCTCTTCCCTCTTTCTGCACCTCCCTTGCCTCTTTCTGCACCCCTCTTGCCTTTTTCTGCAACCCTCTCACCTATTGCTGCACCTCTCTTGCCTCTTTCTGCAGTTCTCTTGCATCTTTCTGTACATTTCTTGCTACTTTCTGTATCCCTCTTGTCTCTTTCTTTACCCCCTCCCCTCTTTCTGCACCTTGAACCTCTCTTTCCTCTTTCTGCTCTTTCTGCACTTTTCTTTCCTCTTTCTGCTCTTCTCTTGCCTATTTCTGCATTTCTGTTCCTTGTTTCTGCACTTCTCTTGCCTCTTTCTGCACCCGTATTGCCTCTTTCTGCACCCCTGTTGCTTCTTTCTGCACTTCTCTTGGTTCTTTCTGTACCTCTCTTGCTTCTTTCTGCACTCATCTTGCCTCTTTTGGCACCTTCTTCCCTCTTTCTGCACCTCTTTTGCTTCTTCCTCCTACAAATTTCTGCACCCCTTATACGTCTTTCTGCACCTCTCTTGCCTCTGTTCGCACCCCTGTTCCCTCTTTCTGCACCTCTTTTCCCTGTTTCTACATCTCTCTTGCCTCTTTCTGCAGTTGTCTTGCCTCCTTCTGCACCTCTGTTGCTTCTTTCTGCACTTCACTTGCCTCTTTCTGTACCTCGCTTGTTTCTTTCTGCACCCCTCTTACCTCTTTCTGAACCTCTCTTCCCTCTTTCTGCACCTCTCTTGCCTCTTTCTGCACTTCTCTTGCCTCTTTCTACACCTCTGTTGCTTCTTTCTGCTTCACTCTTGCTTCTTTGTGCACCTCTCTTGTTTCTTTCTGCACCCCTGTTGCCTCTTTCTGCACTTGTCTTCCCTCTTTCTGCACTTCTCTTGCCTCTTTCTGCATTTCTGTTGCTTCTTTCTACACTTCTCTTGCCTTTTTCTGCTCCCATCTAGCCTCTTTCTGCACCTCTTTTACTTCTTCTGTACTTCTCTTGCTTCTTTCTGAACCTCTCTTGCTTCTTTCTGAACCCCTGTTGTCTCTTTCTGCACTTGTCTTCCCTCTTTCTGCACCTCTCTTGTCTCTTTGTTGCACATCTTTTGTGTCTTTGTGCACCTCTCTTGCCTCTTGCCTCTTTCTGCATTTCTGTTTCCTCTTTCTGCACGTCTGTTGCTTCTTTCTGCACTTCTCTTCCCTCCTTCTGCATTTCTGTTGCTTCTTTCTGCGCTTCTCTTGCCTCTTTCTGCATTTCTGTTCTTTCTTTCTGCACTTCTCTTGCCTCTTTCTGCACCTCTGTTACTTCTTTCTGTACTTCTCACTACTTTCTGCACCTCTCTTGCTTCTTTCTGCACCCCTCTTGCCCCTTTCTGTACCCCTCTTACCTCTTTCTGCAACTCTCTTGCCTATTTCTGCACCCCTGTTCCCTTTTTCTGCACCCCTGTTGCCTGTTTCTGCATCTTGCTTGCCTCTTTCTGCAGTTCTCCTGCCTCCTTTTGCACCTCTGTTGCTTCTTTCTGCACTTCTCTTGCCTCTTTCTGCACTTCTCCTGCCTCTATCTGCACCCCTTTTGCCTCTTTCTGCACCTCGGTTGGTTCTTTCTGCACTGCTCTTGCTTCTTGCTGCACCTCTCTAGCAAATTTCTGTACCCCTGTTGCCTCTTTCTGCAACTCCCTTGCCTTGGTCTGCACCCCTGTTCCCTCTTTCTGCACCTCTTTTGCCTGTTTCTGCATCTCAATTGCCTCTTTCTGCACCTCTCTTGCCTCTCTCTGCACCTCTGTTGCATCTTTCTGCACTTCTCTTGCCTCTTTCTGCATTTCTGTTGCTTCTTTCTGTACCCCTCTTGCCTCTTTCTGCACCTCTGTTGCTTCTTTCTGCATTTCCCTTGCTTCTTTTGCTCCTAACTTGCTTCTTTCTGAACCCGTCTTGCTTCTTTTTGCACCTCTCTTGCCTCTTTCTGCACCCCTCTTGCCTCTTTCTGCACCTCTGTTGCTTCTTTCTGCACTTCTCTTATCTCTTTCTATGCCCCTCTTGCCTCTTTATCCACCTCTGTTGGTTCTTTCTGCACTTCTTTTACTTCTTTCGGCCCCTCCCTTGCTTCTTTCTGCACCCCTCTTGCCTCTTACTGCACCCCTCTTGCCTCTTACTTCACCCCTCTTCCCTCTTTCTGCACCTCTTTTGCCTCTTTCTGCAACTCTCTCACCTCTTTCTGTACCCCTCTTCCCTATTTCTACACCTCTCTTGCCTCTTTCTGCAGTTCTCTTGCATCTTTCTACACATCTTTTGCTTCTATCTGCACTTCACTTGCTTCTTTCTGCAACTCTCTTGCTTCTTTCTGTACCCCTCTTGCCTCTTTCTGCACCCCTCTTCCCTTTTTCTGCACCCCTCTTGCCTCTTTCTGCTCCTCTCTAGCCTCTTTCTCCACTTCTCTTGCCTCTTTCTGCACATTTCTTAGTCTTTCTGTACCTCTCTTGTTTTTATGTACTCCTCTTGCTTCTTTCTGTACTTCTCTTGCCTCTTTCTGTATTCAAAAGGCAAGTGCAAGCTGTCAAGTTTAAAGATGTGCATGCTCTCATGACTGAGGTATATCTGCACTTCTCTTGCCTCTTTCTGCATTTCTGTTGCTTCTTTCTGTACCCCTCTTGCCTCTTTCTACACCTCTGTTGCTTCTTTCTGCATTTTCCTTGCTTCTTTTTGCTCCTCACTTGCTTCTTTCTGAACCCGTCTTGCTTCTTTTTGCACCTCTCTTGCCTCTATCTGCACCTCTCTTGCCTCTTTCTGCACCTCTGTTGCTTCTTTCTGCACTTCTCTTATCTCTTTCTATGCCCCTCTTGCCTCTTTCTCCACCTCTGTTGGTTCTTTCTGCACTTCTTTTGCTTCTTTCGGCCCCTCCCTTGCTTTTTTCTGCACCCCTCTTGCCTCTTACTGCACTACTCTTCCCTCTTTCTGCACCTCTCTTGCCTCTTTCTGCAACTCTCTCGCCTCTTTCTGTACCCCTCTTCCCTATTTCTACACCTCTCTTGCCTCTTTCTGCAGTTAATAATAATAATAATAATACGGCCATTTATAGAGCGCAAAACAGCTACCTCCCAAAGGAGGTGTCCCGGCGCTATAACAACAAGTGACAGCAGCATAAAAGGTCAGACATCAGCCATTCCACGGAATTAATCCAGGTTTAAAAGCCATGTCTTAACTGCCTTCCTGAATAGGCATTCTGAATCAATTTGCCGCATGGCAGGCGGCAGGGAATTCCAAAGTTTAGCCACTCTTGCCACAAAAGATCTGCCGCCCCAGCGCTCTTTCCTAACTCGTGGGGTAGCCAGCAGATTCTGATTGTTGGAGCGCAATAGGCAAGTTTGTTTGTAGGCAGATAGTCGTTGTTTCAAATATTTGGGACAAAGACCATGGAACGAACGAAAAGCCAAAGTTAGGGCCTTAAATTTAATTCTGTTGGCCACCGGTAGCCAGTGAAGTTCCTTAATATGTGGAGAGATATGCTGTTGCATGGGTACGCGTCTAATCAATCGTGCTGCCGCGTTTTGAACCAATTGCAGTCTCTTCACCATGTAGGCAGGTAGGCCCAAGTAGAGGCCATTCGAATAGTCCAGCCTGGACGTCACAGTTGCATGAACTACGGTTCGACGACAATTTTCTGGAAGCAGGTGTAAGAATTTCCTCATGTACCTCAATTTTCCAAAGCAGGAAGATGTGAATTTGAGAGGAAAAAGACAAATCAGCCTCCCATTGTACTCCTAGATTTTTTGCCGCTCCAGTTGGGGTGGGTGGCACCCCCATTACCTGCGGCCACCACAAGTCCGAGTCTGGAGGCTTGTTGGTCCCAAAAAACATCACCTCTGTTTTATCAGAGTTTAATTTTAATTTATTATTGTTCATCCAAGCTGCAACATCAGTGAGACAGCTCTTGAAACTTTTAAAGGTGTCAGCCGACAAGTCTTTAAAAGGGAACACCAACTGGGTGTCATCGGCATAAGATATTGCCTTGACCCCCCAGTTGGCAATGAGTGAAAACATGGGGGCCAAGTAGATGTTGAACAGCAGTGGGCTTAGAGCAGATCCTTGGGGCACCCCACACCACAAGCGCTTCTGCTCAGACTGATAAGGTTGTAAAGCCACCCTTTGAGTCCGCTTGTGGAGGAATGACCTCACCCACTCAAGGGCGGTTCCCCTAATGCCAAAGTCATGAAGGCGTTGAACCAAAATATCATGATCTACCGTATCAAATGCAGCAGATAGATCCAGGAGCACCAGCATAGCTGATGTCCCCGAATCTACCGGTGCCCTCACTGATTCAGCCACCTCTACCAGGGCCGTCTCTGTGCTAAAGCCTGCACAAAAGCCAGATTGAGTGTCATGTAAAATGTTATTGCTCTCTGAGAATTTGGCCAATTGACGCTGGACAACCTTTTCTAGCATCTTGGCTGGTGCCGGCAGTAAGGAAATAGGTGTATAGTTAGACAAAACCCCAGCATCAGCATTGGGTTTTTTCTTCAGAGGCAAAAGTGTGGCATGCTTCCATGGATCAGGGAAGGTGCCAGAGCCAAGAGAGGAATTCCATATGTGAAGTAACACCTGTACGGCGGCATGAGCTACTTCCTTCCAAATTTTAGGGGGACATTGGTCCCCTGGGGCACCTGACCTGCACTTCAGCATCTCAGCCAGTGCCTCCTGCTGAGAAATAGGGACAAAACAGGATAAAAAGGATTTCGGGTCATTCCTCTCACTGACATCTGATTTGACTGTTTCTACTCCATCTGTAAAGGAGTTATAGACCAGTTCTCTTGCATCTTTCTACACATCTTTTGCTTCTTTCTGCACTTCACTTGCTTCTTTCTGCAATTCTCTTGCTTCTTTCTGTACCCCTCTTGCCTCTTTCTGCTCCTCTCTAGCCTCTTTCTCCACTTCTCTTGCATCTTTACGCACATTTCTTAGTCTTTCTGTACCTCTTGTTTTTTCTGCACTTCTCTTGCTTCTTTCTGTACTTCTCTCGCCTCTTTCTGTATTCAAATGGCAAGTGCAAGCTGTCAAGTTTAAAGATGTGCATGCTCTCGTGACTGAGGTATATGTGTACTTGTACATGTATACTCAAATGTGATATGCATCTGAAGATGGTAGCTTAAAATGCGGGTAGCTTCTCCTATAGGTGGTCAAATCTTGACAGCTCTGTCTGTCATTCGGTTGCACAGGCAGACATATCTTATGTATATAGGTGTTATAGAGCCCCTCAAATATACTATTGAATACCCATGTGCCCTGTATTATGTGCAGAAAGAAATACATACACCCTTTTGTACACAAATTTACACAGTATGCTGTTTGAAACACAGGTATTGAAGTATTTGTATGTTTATTTTTATGTAATATGTCACTAGTTAAAAGCAGAGACACACGCATGCATACCTTCACAAACTTGGTCAGACTTGCAACAGTGATATGGTAAGGATTGCTGTTTTACATTTGGTAGGCCTAACATTCTGAGCAGTTGATGAATAGTGAGCCTTCAAGAGAAAACTGAGTTTTAAGACATCTTGGGGGAAGGATTAGTGATTAGGCTATTTTGTATGATACTATGGAATTGTACAGTTGAAGTAGGCCTATTTATGCAACTCTGTTGCTTCTTTCTGCACCTTTCTTCATCTTTCTGGACTTCTGCTGCCTTTTTCTGTATGTTTCTTGCTTCTTTCTCCACCTTTCTTCCTCTTGCTGTACATGTCCTACCTATGTAGGCATAGTTAGAAATTAGCATTTAAAAACCTTAGAAATTCACTGAAAAAAACACAGGTTTCAGGGACATTATAGTTAGGCTGACAATTCACTCATACAAAACCAGAGAAATTCAGCCGTTATAGTTAGCTGAGCTAACAATAACTCGTTCCCCCACAATGCACTGCTGATGACATCACATATTTTATCACTCATGACATGTTCACGGACCGCTATATATATCCAATGATAAAGGTTCCTTTTGATTAAAGAACACCACGGTACTCTGCTGCAGGTTAGAGTCGCAAATATTTATTACTTACAGAGAAGAAATGGAATCAAGATGTTTTGGTGCTCACTACACCTTGGTCACTTGACACAATCACTCACACACCTACAGACCTAGTCAGAGCTCCACTCACTCACCCATAAAGTCACTCATGCATGTACTCACATACCCATACAGCCACTCATACTCCCACTCAGACACTGATACAGACAGTCACACACCCACTTAGATCACACATTTCAGAGATAGTATCACTCATTAGTAGTACAATTAGTATGCTAATCCAACTTTTGTAGTAGGTTAGTATATATGTTTAGCACCCATAAACTCTTAAAACACACTCACTTGATGATGTCATCAGTGATGTCATTTGAGATGTCATTAGTTATGACATCAGTGATGTTACTGACCATGTCATGAGTGATGTAATATGGGAGAGCATAACAGTGCATTCTTGGGGAGTAAGTTATAGTTAGCTCAAGAAACTGTAACTGCTGAATTTCTATAGTTTGTATGAGTGAAATCTGACCCTAGCTATGACGTCAATTTAACATTTGTTTTTTTCAGTGAATGTCTATGGTTTTTATAATTTTATTTGCTAACTATAATGCCCCTGTAACCTTTGTTTTTTTCAGTGAATTTCTGCAATTTTTAAAAATATATTTCCTAACTATAATGTCCCTGCAACCTTTGTTTTTCTAAAGTGAATTTCTCTCTGACCAGCTCTCAGCAATCCCGCTGTGTGGGACTTACTGAAGCTAACAGGAAGGGCTTCTGGCCCCTAAGGACCCAAAGCAGCCAAGGGACTTAATTCCCACAACCAGTAGTGGCCCATGAGGAGCCCTTGCAGAGTAGTGGAGAAAGAGGGCGGGCCTCCCATGAGCTCTCAGCAATCCCACTGTGTGGGACTTACTGGAGATAACAGGAGGTGTTATTGGCCCCTAAGGACTCTCAGCATTTAAGGGGACTTCATCCCTCATCCAGAAGTGCGCAAAGAGGTGTGTTTGCAGAGTGGTGGAGAAAGGGGGCAAGGCCTCCCATGAACTCTCAGCAATCACACTGTGTGGGACTTATTGGAGGTAACAGGAAAGGTTGTTGGCCCCCAAGGACCCTCAGCATCTAAGGGGACTTCATCCCCCAAAAAGTAGTGCACCAGGAGGTACGTTTACTTAGTCGTGGAGAAGGGGCATGGGGCCTTCAATCACCTCTTGGCAATCCCACTGTATGGGACTTACCGATGTAACAGACGGGATTGTTGGCCCCCAATGACCCACACCAGCCAAGGGAACTTCATCCCCCAACAAGTTGTGTGCCAGAAGGCCCCTTTGCTGCTTGAGAAAGGAGATGGGGCCTCCAGCGATTTCCCCAGGGCTGGCCTTTCAATTTTTTTTAACATTTTATTAGGGGAGGGGGAGCGTGCTTCTTTTTTTAATTATTTGACAGGTAACGCAGCTGCAGCGTGGCTTTCATCAAATTGACTTTTTAAAAACTTTCTTTTGCTCTGACTGGGTCCCCATGGGACCCCGAAGAGGCCTAGAGGTCAGTGTATTCCTACTCTGCCCGCTCCTCTTTTTTTTAACATATTTTGTTGGGACTCAGCTGGAGCTGAGTCCCAAGATGGCTGCCAACACTTCATGGCTTTGAAGTAAAGGCAGTTAATCAGATTTGAGCACAGGACTTTCAGGATCCTTGAAGGATCCACGTCACTATATATACAAATTGGGATTTTCCTTAATATTTTCAAAATTACTGAACAGATTTATGCCAATTTACAAAAAGGTCGATTTCAGGCCCAACAGCTACGTTTCTGCCAAATTTGGTGTAATTCCATTCAGCAGTTTGGGCTGTAGTTATGTCTAAAATTCCAACAGGAATTAACATCGGAAATGCACGATTTTTTGATCCTCCCTTTTTCCCTGCCCCACGGATCACCCAAAACTTTCAATGCACAACAAGAATCACTGGGGCACTTAAAAAAAATTCATGAAGATTCGTCAAATAATGCCAAAGATATGGGCAATTCAAAAACACTTTATATATTTATTATCTACTGGCAATCATCAGTAGCTAGTTATAGTTAGTACCTAGTTTCCATATTAAAAGCATTTTTTGACTTGTCTATATCTTTAGCACCTTTTCACTTATCTTTTTTTGTTATTTGGTGTAAATCCGTTCAGTAGTTTTGGAGTTATTAAAGGAAATTGAAATTTGTATATCTATGTACGCGATTAATTCATGACGAATTGCGAATGTGTGCCAACAGGAATGCCGATATTGGTTGGCCGCAACCTGAGCAGAAAGCTGTGGCTGCATTTCAAGTAATGGGATTAGGTCCGCGGGGCTGAAAAATAAGAAGAAAAGTGGCATAATGGGTCAGGGTAGAGGTACCTTGACCCCATGTATGGAGTACAGGGTTGTTTGTGTGGCATTTTGTGCGTTCAAAACATCCAAAAACTGTTTTTGCCTGATGTGATATTTGCAAATGTGTTGTGATACTTAGTGAGGTCTCCGCGTAATGTTGTGAAGAATTTGCGAATACAACTACAAAAAACATTCACACCCACTCACAGACCCCCTCAGAGACTCATTCACCCACTTACAGACCCAGACAGAGACTCACGCACCCACTGACAGACCCACTCAGATACTCATGTATTCACTCACAGACCCACTCAGAGACTCATGCACCCACTCACAGACCCACTCAGACACTCACACATCCACTGATAGACCCACTCAGACACTCATATACCAACTCACAGACTAACTCAGAGACTCACACACCCACTCACAGACCTACTCAAAGACTCATTCACCCACTCACAGATCCACTCAGACACTCATGCACCCAGACATAGACCTACTCAGAGGCTCATGCACCTACTTACAGACACATTCAGAGACTCACACACCCACTCACAGACCCACTCAGACACTCATGCATCCAGACATAGACCCACTCAGAGACTCGCACACCTGCTCACAGATCTACTCAGACACTCATGCACCCAGACATAGACCCACTCAGAGACCCATGCACCCACTCACAGACACATTCAGAGACTCACACACCCACTCACAGACCCACTTAGAGACTTAAACTCCCACTCACAGACCCACTCAGAGACTGATGCACCACTCATAGACCCACATAGACACTCATGCACCCACTCACCAACACACTCAGACACTCATACACCAACTCAGAGACCCACTCAGATTCCCACTCAGAGATTCATGTACCTTCTCACAGATCCACTCAAAGACTCACTCACACACTGACAGACCCACTCCGAGACTCATGTACCCACTCACAGACCTACTCAGACACTCACAAACCCACTCACAGACCCACTCAGCACCCAGTAACAGACCCATTCAGACACTCATAATCTCACTCACAAACTGACACACATACTCATAGATGTACTCACAAGCCCATTCAGACACTCTCACACTCACTCTGAGACACACTCACGCAGATACTCATGCACCTACTCAGACACTGTTAGTGGTTGTATTAGTGGCTGTGTGGTTGAGTTGATATGTGCATGGCTGTATGGATCACTGAGTAGGTGTGTGAGTGTTTGCATGGGTATGTAAATGAGTATGTCAGTGGTTGTATGAGAGTGGGTGTATATGATGTAGTATGGTGTGTTAGAAAATCTGTGTGTGATTCTGTGGATGATGTCATTAGTGCTGTTATCAGTGATGTGCTTTGAGATAAAATGAGTGATGTCATTAGTGATGTCATTTGAGATGCCATTAGTAATGTCACTGACCATTTCATGCGTGATGTTATATGTGAGGTTATAAGCAGTGCATTGCGGGGGCGTAAGTGAAATCTGAGCCTAACAATAGCATCCCTGTAACCTTTTGTTTTTTTAGTGGATTTCTAAGGTTTTTTTAAATTCTATTTCCTAACTATAACTATCCTGTAACCTTTGATTTTTTTAAGTGAATTTCTGAGTTTAAAAAAAAATCTAATCCCTAACTATAATGTCCCTATTACGTAAGGATTTTCAGTGAATTTTTAAGTTTTTTTTTGTTGTATTTCCTAAAAGTAATGTCCTTGTTACCTCTGCATTTTTAAGTGAATTTCTATAGTTTTTTCAATATTATATTGTACGTAAAAGGTGTGTTTTCCTATTGTTCTTGGTAGTGATAAATTATATACTTTTTTTTTCTAAGTTGTAAGTTATAAATGTGATTTTATAATTGTATGCATTAGTGTGTAAGTGGGAGTATGAGTATGTGTGTGTATATGTATGGTTGCATGTGTGAATGGAAGTATTTCTGTTTGTTGATATGTGTAATTTAGTGCATAATAGTACGCTTTGTCTGTATGTTTTTAATAAGTGTGTTGTAAGTTGAGTATAGTTTCATTATTTTATTTTATTTTTTTAAATAATTTAGAAGTTCCGTACCAGACTCAAACCTCCGCGAATGGTGGGCGACTTCATGCATTGTAGCCAAAACAAAAAAAATAAGCATTGGCATAGCCAATAGGTCTCGCCTTTGGGACCTTATAAGTGTTTAGCCATGCAACACTTGATGTTGTTGCACCAAGGATATTGTGCTGGATAACTTCAGCACAATATCCTTGGTGCAACAACATCAACTGTTGCATGGCTAAACACTTATAAGGTACAAGGTTTAGCCATGCAACAGCTGATGTTGTTGCACCAAGGATATTGTGCTGCAAAACTAAATACTTATAAGGTCCCAAAAGCGAGACCTATTGGCTATGCCAATGCTTGTTTGTACTTGCACTGGTTACAAATGCAGAAAAGGCTGTACCAAGGAGGGACTAACAAGCTTAATAACGACTTGCAAACCTGCATCAGAATGTTCTCAATGTTGAAAATTAAGGATGCTGGATATGCGACTATGGATAGATTACTGCAGAGCAACTTTTGTATCAGTTAGTCACTCTTCAGAATGTCTGGATTTACATTATTGCAATTCAATATTCATTGCATGAACCCAGTTTACAAATTGAAAATTACTTTGTGCTTACTTAAGGATGCGTCATGCTGCATTACCGACAAGGGCTTTGGCCGTCATTCTAATATTAACCTGTGGCATGTGCTGACTGTGACAGTCCTTGCCTTTTCCCAGAGCCGTCTTAACAGCATTATAGACCCCTGGACAAAGCAGTGCACTGGGCCCTGCCTACACAGCCACTCAAGGAATAAAAATGTTTTAACGGAAAATTAGTGTTAAAGTCGGGACTGCATGGTGAACATATGTTTGTAAGGCCCCCGGGCAACTGCCCAGCTTGACCATGCATTAAGATGGCACACTCAATCAATCAATAAATCAATCACGGCATTTATAGAGCGCGCTACTCACCCGGGAGGGTCTCAAGGCGCTGGGGGAGGGGGTAAGTTACTGCTCGAACAGCCAGGTCTTGAGCTGCTTCCTGAAGGAGAGATGGTCCTGGGTTCGCCGAAGGTGAGTGGGGAGGGAGTTCCAGGTCTTGGCTGCCAGGTAGGAGAAGGATCTTCCTCCGGCGGTGGTTCTGCGGATGCGTGGTACGGTGGCGAGGGCGTGGCTGGTTGATCGTAGCTGGCGTGTGGGCGTGTAGAAGGTCATGCGGTCGTTGAGGTACTTTGGGCCCAGGTCGTGGAGGGCCTTGTGTGCGTGGGTGAGGAGTCTGAACGTGATTCTCTTGCTGACGGGGAGCCAGTGCAGGTCTTTCAGGTGCACGGTGATGTGGCTGTGTCGGGGGATGTCCAGGATGAGTCGTGCGGAGGCGTTCTGGATGCGCTGGAGTCTCTTTTGAAGTTTGGCTGTGGTTCCGGCGTAGAGGGTGTTCCCATAGTCCAGTCGGCTGGTGACGAGTGCCTGGGTGACGGTCTTCCTGGTTTCAGTGGGGATCCATCTGAAGATCTTGCGGAGCATGCGCAGGGTGTTGAAGCATGAAGATGAGACAGCGTTGACTTGTCTGGTCATCGACAGGGAGGAGTCCAGGATGAAGCCCAGGTTGCGTGCGTGGTCCGTTGGCTTGGGCGCGGTGCCCAGGGCCGGGGGCCACCAGGAGTCGTCCCAGGCGGAGGGTGATGAGCCCAGGATGAGGACTTCCGTCTTATCTGAGTTCAGTTTAAGGCGGCTGTTCCTCATCCAGTCGGCGACGTCTCTCATCCCGTCGTGTAGGTTGGCTCTGGCGGTGGTGGGGTCGTTGGTGAGGGAGAGGATCAGCTGGGTGTCGTCGGCGTAGGAGATGATGTTGAGGTTGTGTTGGCGTGCGATGGCTGCGAGGGGGCTCATGTAGACGTTGAAGAGGGTTGGGCTGAGTGAGGATCCTTGTGGAACGCCGCAGATGACTTCGGTGGCTTCGGATCTGAACGGGGGAGGCGGACTCTCTGGGTTCTTCCGGCGAGGAACGAGATGATCCATTCCAGTGCTTTCTCTCGGATTCCGATGTTGCTGAGGCGCTTCACTAGGGTGCGGTGGCAGACGGTGTCGAACGCCGCAGAGAGGTCCAAGAGGATGAGGGCAGCTGTTTCCCGTTGTCGGTTAGGGTTCTGATGTCGTCGGTGGCTGCGATAAGGGCGGTCTCGGTGCTGTGGTTGGCCCGAAACCCGGACTGCGAGGGGTCGAGGGATCCATTCGTCTCGAGGAAGGCGGCAAGCTGTCTGTTGACGGTCTTCTCGATGACTTTGGCCGGAAACGGAAGGAGCGAGATGGGACGGTAGTTCTTGAGGTCGGTGGGGTCCGCCGTTGGTTTCTTCAGGAGGGCGGTAAGCTCGGCGTGCTTCCAGCTCTCCGGGAAGGTGGCGGTGTGGAAGGAGGAGTTGATGATGTCCCGGAGATGGGGTGCGATGGTGGCGTCGGCTTTGTTGAAGACGTGGTGTGGGCAGGGGTCGGTTGGTGATTCCAAGACAGGGATCAACTATTCACAGATCAGTGTGAGGTAGGGTAAACCACATCCACTCTGTGGCCAGAGGTGGCCTATCTCAGCATGGTAGCTGATCCCTTTGGAACCATTGGCTGCTTTCTAACACAGACCCAGTAATGGTGGTGCAGACCTCTGTCTAGGGATTGTCAGTGGTCCGCACAGCCCCCACTCACATGCTGAACATTCTTCATGTGGATGAATGCACGTCTCTTATGAATGGTGTCCCCGTGGCATTGTTGGGTAACACAGCTTTATGCAAGCACCCTTGTTGGCAGCAAAGCAATGCTTTGTGACTACAGTGTTGCACCGGGACCCACAAACTTTGTTTGTTTGCCTGTTTTGATCTAGCTTGCTCCCAACCTACCCCTGTTTTGATCTAGCTTGCTCCGAACCCTTCCTTCATACCCCACATGTCTAGTCCAGCTAATGTGGTAATTAATGATGAATGAGGGAACTTTATCAATGTTATAGCAGATAAAATACCACATGGTGCGCATTATAAGGCTACAGAAGACACTGAGTTCTGAGGTGAAACAGTGCAATGAAGTAGAGCCCCGAATTCCTTTGGAAGATTTTGAACCTCAGAGGTGATTTACAAAATCCAGACAGCATTAAATAGCTGGTATTGTAGTTCTTATAATTTATGGACACACCTTCAGGCTTCCTCTAAAATTCTGTTACATGCTTGGCACTGTGCTTCTTATTCTTATGAAAGATTAAGCATGGTTGCATATATGAAATATAAATGTGGGATTTTTACTGTGAAATAAATATTATGATTTTCCGGTGTTTAAATTTGACTTTGCAGCACTTTTGAATGTGACTTCAAAAGAGTGTGTGGTAATATGCACATAGATTCTTGCTTTTTGAATTGAACCCTCGCATGGCAAATCTAAACATATTGCCATAAGTGTCTTGCAGTCTAATGACTATTAAAATAGTTCAGAAGAACGGACTGAAAGGCGATCTCATAATTCATTTAAACACGCGTAATCTGAAACGGTTTGCTGGCTGTGGCAGAGGCACTTTGATGTCCAAACTAGACTATACTAAAACATAGAAATAGGATTGTATACAGTTTTTGCAGTCTTTAATAAAGTAATGCAGAATAAAATACCAGCCACAGTACATTATAATGATGGGAGTCAATCAAGAGATATGAAATTAGATAAATAAATGAGGTCTTCTATATAGTCACAGAACTCCAAGGTGACTTGCAGCATCTTTATAATTATAGGAAGGGGGTGTTTCATTCCGTATAATTGATTATATCAGCATTACTAGTCATCCCACCCCTTGTTAACTTCTTATTAGTTTTACAACTACATTCTAAATATATATTTGCTTGATAGAAGTCACTTAAAGAAGGGACTGTTCAGAATCTGTGGTAACGTGCAAATTCTTGTTTTCCTCTGATGAATTCCTGCAATGCAGTAAATACACATACTGCCCTAAATGTCTCTTTATCAGGATATGACTGCGAATTTCTTAGGGGAATAATGTTAGGAAATAAGGAAACTGGAAGTCTAGTTCTTTGATTGCTTTAGAGTGGTTATGGCATTTTCTTATTATAGGTGACTAGGGATGTCACAACAGGACTTAAATATAAAAATTAGGTACAGGTTTTATACAGTTAGTAGACGTTTTTTATGTATTCAATAAAGAGTAGTAGTGCTGACAAGATGAATCTGTGCTAACACGATGAATCCGTGCCAAACAGTGTAAACAAAATGCACTTACCACGTGAGTCTAGGGGAGGGAGAGGGTGGGAATGTTCGTTACATGTTACAGGGAACAGAGGGGGATATGGCAAGCTGATGCAGAACGAATACATACCAGTGACAGAAATATTGCTACTGCGACTTACAGCACTGGTTTGCGGGAAAACTGCCCCTGGCAGGAAAATGAAAGCGAAAGTAACTTCGGGGTGTTTACGGCTCTGCAGCTGGCCCGGAGATCGATTCCAGCCTGCCACTTAGGAGGCAGTTACAAGGGGCCTGCTCCTCACATATGAAAGGGTGCTCCTGACTTATTGAAAGGGACTAAAATTCCGATTTTCGTAGCAAGCAGCAAAGTAAAATCGTGATTTGCATTTCGTGTCTTTACTGAACTATTAGCAGCAAAGGAATGCAATGATGACGAGGGTGACCAGAAACTCCACATCACCGGAACGCAACTGTTCCAGTTCTGTGTTTTCATCTAACATGTCAGTGCATCTGGGAGTTGATGTCTCGGTTCATTTTAATTGAGCCAGTTGCAACATCTCACCTGATAACAATGACTGACAAGAGCATAGTCCAGGAACGGAAGAGTACTTATATCCAGGTAAAATGCAGCCAGCACCTAATCAGTGGGCCTCTCTCTGACGTCATCAGAGAGACCCGATCCAACAGGGAACCAAGGTCAGAGATGCCCCGACAAAAGGAAACACTCAGTTACACACCTCGCGCTGCCAGACACACACAGGCTGGTAACTTGAAAAGACTTGGGCGGGGGCCGCAGATTGGAGTCAGTTCGGACTGCGGTGGTGGTGCCGCTCCATTGGAGGCAGGATACAGACTCTGCCAAGGCTGGCCAGGAGGCTGCAGGTACTAGCAGGCTCAGCCGTGACTGCTGTACTACACTCACTTGCACAAACAAAGAGAACAGCGTGTACTCGGTAGCAAACCTAATCCGTTTATGTCATTTTAAAAACAAAGACTCACAGCATATTTATGCTTCCTCCTCCACTGAACGAGTTCGGCCCGTCGGTCCCGGCGTGAGCGCCCACCGGCGCATAGGCATCTCACACGCCATGCTGATCATCATGCTGTAGACGGTAGTAATTTTTTTGTGGACAGTGCACCCTCACTGACTATATGCAGTGGGATGACAGGACTGTGTAACTGCTGGCGCACGCCTCATGCACTTACCACAAAAGAGAGCATGTCAGGTTGTTCACTGTTAAACCCACTTGCAATATCTTTGCATGGAACAACATTCCCCGAAGCCATGGGCAGTTTGTTTTATTTCAACCCTGCGTCCCTTCTGTCCGCTGTTGAAGCCTGTTTAACTTCTAGCTAAAAACGTAAACAGTGGCGTTTTCTCTGCTGCGCGTGTACGCTGTTAACGATTTATCTCCCCATCCACCGTCTCATGGACTGTCAGTTTGTTTTAAATACCATTGCCTGTGTTCCATCAGAGAAAGCAAATCCATACTTCAGCGAGACTTTCATGGGATTGATTGCTTTTGAAAGAGAACAAACGCACCACGACTGAGCTTTGGAGGGGTTAAACAATTAGTTATAAACCATACCATGGCGCTTTGCTGCCACCTACTGCTGGAAAGCGGTAAAATTTCAACTGTGAAAATTTCACGCGCTTGACAAGTGTCGGCAAAAGTGAAAGCGTTTCACTTGCGGGAGCGAGCAGCGCAAGGAGTGATTATTGCTACCATATGGCGCCAGCTCCCGCAAGTGAATCGCCAAACATGCACGCGTTTACCATTGAAGGCAATGGAACG
Source organism: Calotriton arnoldi (assembly GCA_963921515.1). Lineage (NCBI taxonomy): Eukaryota > Metazoa > Chordata > Amphibia > Caudata > Salamandridae > Calotriton > Calotriton arnoldi. The sequence continues at coordinate 212,348 of CAWUFW010014857.1, forward strand.
CGTGTACGTTTTTGGCTGAAAAGCCGAATCGATTGCAAAAGGTCTTTTTGCCTATGCAGCGCATGCGCGCTGCGTAGGCGAGACCTAAAAATATATATATATCACTGAAAAAACCATAGGTTTCAGACACGTTATAGTTACAAATTAGCATTTAAAAACCTTTGAAATTCACTGAAAAACCATAGGTTTTAGGGACAGTTATAGTTACTTGGACATTGCACTCGTACAAAACCCGTGAAATTCCCCTGTTATAGTTAGTTCAGCTAACTATAACTCGCGCCCCGCAATGCACTGCTGATGACGTCACATATTACATCACTCATGACATGGTCAGTGACATCACTGATGACATCACTGATGACATCTCAAATGACATCACTGATGACATCATCCAGTGACTGTGTGTTTCTGTAAAGTTTAAATATTTTTAATATATATAGGAAAAGACGTATTGAAGAATGAGTGGGTGTGTAAGTGTCTGTATGGATGATTTAGTAGGTGCGTGACTGACTCTATAAGTGAGTGATTTAACGTATCTTACTGAATGCATGGGTTAGTGACTAAACTGGGTGAATGTCTGTATCCGTCTGTCTGTTGCTGTGTAAGTGGCTGCATGTGTTTGTGAATAGCTAAATGAGTGTCTATATGAGTTATTGAATGCTTGTCTGAGTATCTGTATGGGTGCCTGAGTGTTTGTGTGGGAGGGGTGTGTGCAACTCTGTGCATAGATGTGTGAGTGGGTGATTCACTGGGTGGATGGTTTCAAGAGTGCATCTGTGATAGACTGTATGGGTGGGTAAGTGTGTGTAAGAGTGTGTTAGTGAGTGAATGTATGTCCCAGTGGTACATGTGTGAGTAACTACATATGTGAAAGGCAGTATATATGTGTGTTGGAGTATATAAATAGCTATAAGCAAGAGTGAGTGATTGTGATAGTGGCTGTATGGATGAGTGTGTGCTTGTATCAGTGATTGTATAAGAGCGTAACAATGTGCTACTATTTGTATGAGTAAGTGAGCTGGTGTGTGTATAACTGTATAGGTGAGTAAATGGCAGTGTGTTTAATTATTTGCATGACTGACTAGGTGTCTGAGTATCTCTATGGATGAGTGGCGTTGTTTGAGTGTCTATATAGGAGTAAGAGTGCATATGATAGTCCTGTACTGAGTGACCGTAAGTATGAGTGACTGTACGGGTGAGTGAGTGGATGTGTGTGTGTAGACCTAAGAATCAGTGAGTGGGTATGTAGTTATTGGTGTTGGAGTGTCTATGGTTTTGCGAATGGCAGTCTATAATTTAGATTGGGTATATCAAAGATTATATTAGGGTGTGAGGAGGTGCATCAGATTATCACGTGGATGATGTCATCAGTGATGTCATTTGAGATGTCATCAGTGATGTCATCAGTGATGTCACTGACCATGTCATGAGTGATGTAATATGTGACGTCATCAGCAGTGCATTATGGGGCGCGAGTTATAGTTAGCTGAACTAACTATAACAGGGGAATTTCACGGGTTTTGTACGAGTGAAATGTCCAACTAACTATAACTGTCCCTAAAACCTATGGTTTTTTCAGTGAATTTCAAAGGTTTTTTAAATGCTAATTTCTAACTTTAAAGTGTCTGAAACCTATGGTTTTTTCAGTGAATTTCAAAGGTTTTTTAAATGCTAATTTCTAACTATAACGCCCCTAAAACCTATGGTTTTTTCAGTGAATTTCAAAGGTTTTGTAAATGACAATTTTTAAATGTATTAATTGTTATATTTATTTTTTTGATACTGATTTACTACATTTTTTAAAACTATTTATTTTTATATATTTTATTTATTAAATTACATTGTAATTACATTATACATTACATTACAAAATATACTTTCTCAGAATGAATTACTTTAGTTTAAATAGTTTGCAAATAGGCAATAGAGTTTTAAGTACAGTAGTTACAGTTGTTGCAATGGGCAACACAATTTCAAACACAATGCAACATTGAGCTCAATGTGAATTTCTAGTTAAATGCAATTAGTTACTTTATGGATTACTTTTCTAACCACAGGACTGGATCCTAGATTCAGTCCTGGGACATCTCCTGTAAACAGTTGAGTAAAAGCGTTTTGGTTACAGTAGTGATTTTTAAGGAATATTATTGTATTTTAAAAGTTGACACTTAGAAACTTTTTCACATAGAATCACCAATGTTATCCTATGGGAGGAAATTCACTTAGCAGGTAAGTAGTGTTATCGTTACTTTTTCTTACTCAGTGTTGGATCCTGGATCCAGCACTGGTGCATCTCCTGTAAACAGTTGAAAGAATGCGTTTAAGTCATACAGGCGATTTTTAAGGAATATTTGTAATTTGTGAAAATCGACACTTTGAAACTTTTCTGCTGAAAACCAGACAATGGATTCCTATGGAAGGAAATGTAAGTTACTGGTAAGTACGGTTAGAATTACTTTTCAGGGTCAGTGCTGGGCTAAAAGATGCAGCACTGGGTTCTCTCCTGATAACAGGTGAGTAAATTGGAATTCGTACTTTGGTTGATTTTAGAGGAATATTATAAAGTTCCAAAACTCCACACTTAGAAGAATTTCCAAGTGAAACCAGTCAATGTTAGCCTATGAAGGAAATTCAAGTTACCGGCAAGTACGGTTAAAATTACTTTTCAGGACCAGTACTGGGCTGAAAGATGCAGCACTGAGGTCTCTCCTGATAACAGGTGAGTAAATCAGAATTCGGATTTCGGCTGATTTTAGAGGAATATTTGTATGTTTCAAAAATCAACACTTAGAAACTTTTTCAGCAAAAAGCAGGCAATGATATCCTATGGAAGGAAATTCAAGTTACTGGTAAGTACGGTTAAAATTACTTTTGAGGATCAGTACTGGGCTGAAAGATGCAGCACTGAGGTCTCTCCTGATAACAGGTGAGTAAATCGGAATTCGTATTTCGGCTGATTTTAGAGGAATATTTTAAAGTTCCAAAACTCCACACACAAGAATTTCCAAGTGAAACCAGTCAATGTTAGCCTATGGAAGGAAATTCAAGTTACTGGTAAGTACGGTTAAAATTACTTTTGAGGATCAGTACTGGGCTGAAAGATGCAGCACTGAGGTCTCTCCTTATAACAGGTGAGTAAATCGGAATTCGTATTTCGGCTGATTTTAGAGGAATATTTGCATGTTTCAAAAATCAACACTTAGAAACTTTTTCAGCAAAAAGCAGGCAATGATATCCTATGGAAGGAAATTCAAGTTACTGGTAAGTACGGTTAAAATTACTTTTGAGGATCAGTACTGGGCTGAAAGATGCAGCACTGAGGTCTCTCCTGATAACAGGTGAGTAAATCGGAATTCGTATTTCGGCTGATTTTAGAGGAATATTTGCACAATGGTGAAGGGAGGGGCGGGGCCTGAGGTGACATCTGTGCAAACGCGCCCGTGGCGCGTTTTAAGTTGGGGGATTAAGTCCCTTGAATCATGAGGGTCCCTAGGGGCCAACTAGCCCACCAGGAACCTCCAGTATGCGCCAGGGGCTGCGTTGCAGAGACGTGTAGAGAGGCCACACCCCTTTTACACCTCTCTGCAACGCAGCTCTGTGGCGCTTTCTGGATGTACCTGTTGGGCTAGTTGGCCCTCAGGGACCCTCAGGATTGAAGGGATTTAATTCCCCATCTTAAAACGCGCCACGGGGCCTGTTTGCACACGTCACCTGAAGCCCCGCTCCCTCCCTTCACCACTGTGCAAACGCGCCCTTGGCGCGTTTTAAGTCGGGGATTAACTCCCTTGAATCCTGAGGGTCCCTGGGGTGCAACTAGCCCACCAGCTACCTCCATTAAGCGCCACAGAGCTGCGTTGCAGAGAGGTGTAAAAAGGGGCGTGGCCTCTGTACACCTCTCTGCAAGGCAGCCCCTGGCGCATACTGGAGGTTCCTGGTGGGCTAGTTGGCCCTCAGGGACCCCCAGTATTGAAGGGGAATTACTTCCCATCTGGAAACGCGCCAGGGGCGCGTTTGCAGAGTGGTGAAGGAAGGGGCGGGGCCTGCGGGCCCGATCGTTTTTTTGTTTTTTTCCTGAAGGGGGGCTGTGTGGCCCCCCTTCCTTTTTCCTATTTTTGGGCCCTGGGGACCCCATCCCCCAGGGCCTTACCCCCTTTTTTTTTTTAATTAAACGGGAAGGGGGCCACGTGGCCCCCCTCCCGTGGCCGAATCCTGCCCCAGGGACCCCATCCCCCGGGGCATGGCCACACTTTTAAATAAATTTTTAAGGAGGGGGCTGCGTGGCCCCCCTCCTCAGGCCTCCTTTTGCCCCGGGGACCCCATCCCCCGGGGCAGGCCTTTTTTTTTTTTTTTAAATTTATTTCTGGGGAGGGGGGCCGCGTGGCCCCCCTCCCGGGCCACTTATGGCCCCGGGGACTGCATCCCCCGGGGCCTGGCCTCTTGTTGGGGACTGTGGGGGGGTCCCCAAACCCCGCCACACAGTCCCGCCGGCTCCCCGTGTCCTAAGGGAGCCGGCATTGCTTCCACATGGGGAGCAGCTAACATGCTGCTCCCCATGTGGAAAGCAATTGTCTTTGGATATTGAGCGAGAGCAGGTTTCCCTGCTCTCTCTTCCAATATCCAAGCAGTTTGCAATGACAGGACGGGAGCCGCGAGGCTCCCGTCCTGTCATTGCAAACAGCAGTGTCCCGGGGTAGGCACCTCGGGACACTGCAGGAGCCGGCTCTGGGGGTGGTGGTCCCCAGGGCCACCACAGGCTCCAGGAGGGGGCCGCGCGGCCCCCTCCCCACATCAGCACAGCCCGGGGAGGTGGTGGTCCCCGGGCTTCGGGGGTCCAAAACGGACCCCATTTTAAATGTGTTAGTGCCCCAGGGAGGTGGCGTTCCCCAGGGCATGTGGGGGCTCGAGCCCCCCACACAGGAAATTTAAAAAAAAAAAGAAGCCCCGGGGAGGTGGTGGTCCTCGGGGCTGCGGGAGGGCCGAGTGCCCTCCCGCACCATTTTAAAATGAAAGCCCCAGGGGGTGGTGGTCCCCGGGCTTGGGGGCCCTTGAGGCCCCCCATACATAAATTTAACCCCCACCATGCCCCCGGGACTTGGGCCACCCGGGGCAAAATACAATCGAGCGCGGAGACCGCGCTTCGATTTTTATTTTTATCGGCAGGATCCGCGCACCCTGAGTGCATCCTGCCGATTTAAAAAAAAAAATGCTTTTTCTGCCCAGGGGGTCCTTATGGGACCCCTGAGCAGACCTAGGGGTCAGGGTGTTTCTACCCTGCCCCCTTTGTGCGCTTTGCGCACTTGTTTCTGTCCCTCGGTTCTACCGAGGGACAAAATGGCTGCCAACATTTCCTGAATCGGAATGTTGACAGCCAGCTGACAGCCAATTAACATGCAGCTCGTGATCGGGACGGTGCGCGCAGGGTGCGCTCAGGGTGCGCGGATCCTCCATGCCCATAGATATATATGTACTTTTACTTTTGATTTTCTCAGCAACTACTGAACGGATTTACACCATTTAACAAAAAGGGTTCTTTCTGAACCAAGAACTACCTCTTTGCCAAATTTGGTGTAATTCCGTTCAGCAGTTCGGGCTGTAGCCGTGTCTAAAGTTTCCTATGGAAAAATGAATGGGGAAAACGCGTTTTAGGACCCCCTTTTTCTCGGCCCCCGCTTGACGAATCACCCCGAGACTTTCAGGGTAGGAGCGGACCGGAGCGCCCCACAAAGTTTGAAGATTTTGCGAAGATACGTCAACCGGCCAGAGAGTTATTTCAAATAGAATGTCGCGGATTTCCTATGGAAAATAGGTTCTAACTATAACTATCTACTGGCGACCGCCAGTAGATAATATATATATATATATATATATATATAAATTCTAGCTCCAACTTCCTTGTAGAAAAGAGGAAAAGACCACCACACGCGAAAGAGGTTAAATCCTCAATATGGATTTATTTGCACACTATAAACAAACCCGTTTCGGCGTTACGCCTTCTTGTAACATGCTAAACAGTAGTCAGTAGTCTGAATTGTGAAAAATAACTAATCTGAGTATAGGTAACACAGATCTGCTAATATACGGTGTTGGTGTTTAATGGGAAAATGTGGAATAGAAGCCAAATGATTGTTGTTTTGCACGTTACAAGATGGCGGTACACTATAGCCAGTAACGAAGTACCTCCCCTATGTTTATGTTGTGTAATTGACATAAAAGTGATTGGTTTTGTGGCGGCCGCCGACATTGACGAATGTGCAATGCAGAAACGCGCTTGTTTATAGTGTGCAAATAAATCCATATTGAGGATTTAACCTCTATCGCGAGTGCTGTTCTTTTCCGCAAGGAAGTTGGAGCTAGAATGTAATGCACAAAACTGCCTTCGCGCGACCAAGCACCCGTTGCTGAGTGCAGAAGCGGATGGCAGAACGTAACGGAGCGTAGGATATATATATATATTCACAGAAAAATCCAGAGGTTTCAGGGACGTTGTAGTTAGGAATTAGCATTTAAAAAACCTTAGTGTAACTGCATATGTGAAAGGCAGTATATGTGAGTGTTGCAGTATATAAGTGACTGTATGTGTGAGTGAGTGAGTGAGTGTGATAGTGGCTATATGGCTGAGTGTGTACTTGTTTCAGTGATTATAGAAGAGAGTAAGTATGTGTTACCATCTGTATGAATAGGTGAGGTGGTGTGTCTATAACTGTATAGGTGAGTAAATGGCAGTGCAATTTATTCTTTGGGTGACTGACTAGGTGTGTGAGAAAATCTATGGGTGAGTGGCGGTATGTCAGTGTCTGTATGGGTATCAGTGATTTCTTCAGTGCTGTCACTGACCATGTCATGAGTGATGTAATATATGATATAATCAGCAGTGCATTGCGGGGGCGCAAGTTATGGCTAGCTCAGCTAACTATAACAGCCGAATTTCTCTGGTTTTGTATAAGTAAAATGTCAGCCTAACTATAACGACCCTGAAACCTGTGGTTTTTTCATTAAATTTCTAAGGTTTTTTAAATGCTAATTCTTAACTATAACGTCCCTGAAATGTCTGTTTTTTTCAATGAATTTCTAAGGTTTTTTAAATGCTAATTCCTAACTATAACGTACCTGAAACCTTTGTTTTTTTCAATGAATTTCTAAGTTTTTGTACATGATTTTAATTATGAAAAGATTTTTTTAACTATTTTTTTATTTTCTGTTTATGTCTTTTTAAGTATTTTTATTATGTTTTAAAATAATTATAATCTGTTTAAAAAAATATGTAACATAGCTGATGAAAGATTTATAGTGTTATCTATTTAAAGTAACACTGTTTTATTGTTTGTCATTTTGATCAGTGTGATATTATATAATAGAATTTTCAATAGAAAAAGAATGTTTTTTTAATGTATAGGTTCTTTTTCAAGTATTTTTTGCTGCATAAAATTTTGTAAGATTGCTTTTAATACTATGAAAGTTGTTTTGTTGTATTCTTATGATAACTATCTTTTTTTGTTTTTAAATTTACAAAAAAGGGTCGCGCACTGTACAGGATTCTACACGATGGGTGCGTGGATGTGGTATACGAATCTCAGTCTCAAAAACACATTAAGAACAAATTAATATATGTTTTAGACATAGAGGTTTATTACTGACTACATAAAAATAGTAATAAAGGTATTTTAAATTTGTTTTCAAATGTTTTTGACAGATTTTTGTGGCTACGATGGTACGCATATAGGATGCGGTTCTACACGGTGGGTGCGCAAACTTTGCCGGCACGTATTTCCGGATTCGCGTAGGAAACGCAACTCCAGCGTAATTTCAAAAGTATGAAATATCACTGTGGAAACTTTAAATATCAGATTTGCTTAAAGACTTTCACTAATATACTTTACAAAACAATTTATAAACAGCAATTCATACTTTAGAATTAAGTGTAGCAGATTTTACGGGTGCACGACGTATACGTGACGGGTACGCGTCCCTTACGCGAATCCATGGAATGGAATGGAATAGACTTTTGTATAGCGCATGGCTACCCGGAGGCATCCCAGCGCTGTAGCAAGACTGCGGAAGAAGGGAAGAGCCCTCAAGGGAAGAGCCAGGTCTTCAGTTGTTTCCGAAAAGCCAGGTGGTTAGGTTCTTTCCAGAGGGAGAGGGGGAGGGAGTTCCTAGAGCTTGGCTGAGTTATATGAGAAGAGGCGACCACCTGATCTGGCCCTCATAATTCTTGGGACAACTGCCAGGTGGAGCTCATCAGAGCGAAGTCTTCTGGAGCCTTGTATGGTCTAACTAGGGCCTTAATGAGAGGTGGGCCGTTTCCCTTCAGGGATTTATGGGTGATGCATAGGGCCTTGAAGTGAATTCTTTCCTGTACCAGGAGCCAGTGAAGGGTGCGGAGAGCGGGTTTAGCTGAGCAGCGGTTGCTCGTTCCTGTGAGTAATCTGGCTGCCGAGTTTTGCATGACCTGCAGCCTAGCGATCACTGACTTAGGGGCACCTAGATAGAGAGAATTGCCAAGATCTATCCTGGACAGGATCAGGGCCTGGATCAGGAGCTTTTGAGTTTGGCTGGGGAGCAAGGGGAGAATTTTTCGGATCATTCTAAGAAGGCCATAGCACACCGCAGCAGTCTTTCGCGCTTGGGTCTTAAATGTGAGATCTTGGTCCAACCAGATTCCCAAGCTCTTTATTTCGGTGTTTGAGATGGGAGCTGGGCCAATACAGGCTGGCCACATAGTGCTAGATTTGAAGCTTAACTGGTTACCGAGCACCATCAGCTCGGTTTTGTCACCGTTGAGCTTTAGATGGGATAGGCTCATCCAGTTGGTAACTTCCTTAAGGCAGGAGTGAAGATCTGTGGGTGACTGCTCAGCCTGATTCAGTTCTACAACCAGCTGGGTGTCATCAGCGTATGTAACTATATGGACACCGAAGGAGGATACAATATCCGCCAACAGGGCCATATACACATTGAAAAGAGTGGGGCTCAGGGACGAGCCATGAGGAACTCCACACTGCAAAGGGAGGGATTTGGATTGGGTGTCTCCTTCGAATACCTGAAAGTGTCTATTTTCAAGCAACGATTGAAGCCATAACAGGGCTGTGCCTGACACTCCCACCTTCTTGAGACGGTGAACCAGGGTATGATGGTTCACCGTCTCGAAGGCTGCGCTTAGGTCAAGGAGGATTATGACGGAGGACCCTCCCCGGTCGAGGATCTTTCTTGATGTTTCCACCACCGATAGCAGAGCTGTTTCGGTGCCTTGATGGGACCAGAAACCAGTTTGTGAAAAATGGAGATGGTCATGGGATTCAAGGAATTCCGACAGGAAGTTGTTGACATGTTTTTCCACCAGTTTGCTAATACCAGGGAGAAGCGAAATGGGGCGGTAATTGCCCAGTTCGGCCGGATCCAAGTGAGGTTTTTTAGCAAAGCTTTGACCATTGCTTTTTTCCATTCAGGAGGGACTGATCCCGATGTTAGGGATGCATTGATTAGGTGGGTAATGGGGGGGATGATTGTGGGTAGTACCCGTTTAAGAATGTTGAGTGGTGCAGGATCAAGAGGCGACCCGCTTTTAACAGAGGACAAGATGGGTAGGAGGGATTCCTGGGTAAGAGGGGCAAAAGTATCCAGGAGGTACTTATTCTCATTCTGTTCCGGATCTCTAGATTGAGGCGTGGACGTGGTGCCTGGGGGGGGGATATGCTTCAGGATGTTTTGAATTTTAGTGAAAAAGAAGTCTGCTAGTTCATTGCAGCGCCGTCCCGAGAGGTCTGGTGCTACCGGGGGATCAGGGAGTTTGAGTAGTTTTTTGATAATGAGAAACGAGTCTCTGGGGGAGTTGGCTGAAAGAGAGATTTTTTGTTCATAGTATGAGGCCTGGGCAGTTTTTATTTCAGCCTTATAGATTGCTATTGCTGTCCTGTAATCTGCTTTCTTATCGAGGGCAAAATCTTTCCTCCATATCTGCTCTAATTTTTTTGTGTGCTGTTTCAGGAGGCGGAGCTTGGGAGTGAACCATGCATGTTTATTGGGTCCGGTTTTCTCCCGGATGTTTTTTTTTGGAAGCACCGTATTTAAGGAGTTTTCGATCCAGGTGGAGAAGTCTCTGAAGGCTACGGCTGGGATGGCATCGATGATGGGTGTGGTGTTATCTAATTCAAGAGTCCAATCTTCTACGGAGAGTTTCGACCAAGGGCGTATTTTAATGAGTGTTGACGGGGTGAGGGGACCCCTTTTTGAGGTGCGCCAGAGAAAGGGGACTAAAATGTGGTCTGACCATGGGAGGGGGCGATCCCTTTTAGTTCCTCAAGATTTGAAAAGATCGGGTCAAGAAGGTGCCCTTTGGTGTGTGTTGCTTGCGGGACCTTCTGAAGTAGTTGGTAAGATGCGAGATCTAAATGTCACATGGAAAGACATTTCACATGGAAAGAAAGCGTTTCATTGGTGTAAAAGCTTTTCATTCTGTTAGAGGGAGGATCCAACACATGTTTTATTCATCTTATTTTGTGTGTGTCTTCCTGTCAGGACATCTTTTTTGTAGGCTCTTACAATTACTTATTTTTGGGGTGTTTTGACTTGCTTTCATTGCAATGGCATCCAGTCATCCAGAAGAAGAACTGCTGGACGAGCCAGAGGAAGTTGAGGAGCCTGTGAAAAAAGAAAAGAAAGTATTGTGCAGGCTTTTTTCACAGTGTCTGAGGGGGAGAAAAAGGTAAATGCGAGAAAGGTTATGTGCACTCTCTGCCAAAAAGTCCTTTCACGAGGATCGGACAAAAAATATTCATTTGGAACATCATCAATGAAAAAGCACCTAGAAACAATGCATCCTACTCAATTGGCCAGAAAAGTGATGGCACGTGAAAAGAGAGAGCAAGCTGCCCAGGCTGATCCTGATCAACCATCTACATCAGGAGCAGCAGTTCTACCTACACCTCAGCCGCATGTTTTTCCTGAGCTAGCAGATGCTACCATACTCTGCAGGAAATGTCAAGCAAACCTGTGTGTTGGAGAGCAATGCATTCATGTCATCATTAACATGATAAAAACACACAAGTGTTAATTTTTTTTTAGTTTGACAATCTATTTTTTAAAAAGACAAAAACACCCCCAAAAAAAAATGTGTTTGAAAATACAAACAAATCTCAAAATAGTTTAAAAAAAAGGTTCTTATGGAACCACCTGTACTGGTTGAAAATAGAAAAATTGTATGTAGTAAAACTGATTGCTTGGATAAATGTGTGTGTGGATGAATCTATGGATAGTGTGTGGATTAGTGGATGAGTGCATGGGTAGTGCCTGAATAAATGGTTGAGTGTATAAGTAGTGCCTGAGTGATTGCATGAGTGCATGGGTAGTGCATAAGTGATTCCATGAGTGCATGGGTACTGCCTGGGTGATTGCATGAGTACAGGGGTAGTGCCTGAGTGAATGAATGAGTGCATGGGTAGCGCTTGAGTGGAAGGGTGGGTGCAAGAGCAATGCCTGGGTCACTGGATGAGTGTATAGGTAGTGCCTGAGTGAATGGATAAGTGTATGGGTACTGCCTAAGTGAATGGCTGAGTGCAAGAGTAGTGCCTGAGTGAATGGATGTGTGCATGGGTAGTGCCCAAGTGAATGTTTGAATGCAAGAGTAGTGCCTGAGTGATTACATAACTACATGAGTAGTGTGTGAGTGATTGCGTGAATGCAGGGACAGTGCCTGGATGATTGCATGAGTGTATGAGAAGTACCTGAATGAAAGTATGACTGCAAGAGTAATGCCTGGGTAATTGGATGAGTCTATTGGTAGTGCCTGAGTAAATGGATGAGTGTATGAGTAATGCCTGACTGGAAGAATGGGTGCAAGGTTAATGCATGGGTCATTGGATGAGTACATGGTTAGTGCCTCCGTGAATGGTTGAGTGGAATAATAATGTCTGAGTGATTGCATAATTACATGGGCAGTACCTGGGTGATTGCATACGTGCAGGGGTACTGTCTGAATGATTGGATGAGTGCATGGATAGTCCCTGAGTGACTTTATGAGTGCAAGGGGAATGTCTGGGTGCTAAGATAAGAACATGGGTAGTGCCTGAGTAAAAGGATGACTGCAACAGAAATGCCTGGGTAATTGGATGAGTGCATGGGTAGTGTCTCACTGAATGAATGAGTGCACAAGTAGTATTAGAGGGAATGCATGAGTTCAACAGCAGTGCCTGAGTGATTGCATGAGTGTATGGATAGTGCTATGGTGATTGCATGAGTGATGGGGTACTGCCTGAGTGATTGGAAGAGTGCATGGGTACTGCATGAGTAAAAGGATGACTACATGAGTAATGCCTGGGTCATTTGAAGAATGCATGGGTAGTGCCTGAGAGAATGGATGAGTGCATGGGTAGTGCCTGAGTGGATAGTTGAGTGCAAGAGTAGTACCTGAGTGATTGCATAAATACATGGGTAGTGCCTGGGTGATTGCATGAGTGCAGGGGTAGTGCTTGGGTCATTGCATGAGTGCAGGGGTACTGTCTGGGTGATTGGAGGAGTGCATGGGTAGTGCCTGAGTAAAAGGATTGATGCAAGGATAATGCCTAGGTTAGTGGATGAGTGCATGGGCAGTGCCTGAGTGAATAGTTGAGTTCAACCCTAGTGCCTTAGCGATTGCATGAGAACATGTGTACTGGGTAGGTGATTCCATGAGTCCAGGAGTAGTGCCTGGGTGATTGAATGAGTGCATGGGAAGTACCTGAGTGAAAGTATGAGTGCAAGGGTAATGTCATGGTCATTGGATGAGTGCATGGGTAGTGTTTTAGAGAATGGATGAGTGTATGGGTGGGGCCTGAGTGAATGGATGAGTGTATGAGTACTTCCTGGGTGATTGTATGAGTACATGGGCAGTGCATTGGTGATTGCATAACTGCAGGGTCAGTGTCTGGCTGATTGCATGAGTGCATGGATTTTGCCTCTGTGAAATGAAAAATGCAAGGATAATGCCTGGGTTATCCTATTAGTGCCAAAGTTGTGCTACCGAGATTAGGTGAGAGCATGGATAGGGTTTGTGTGAAAGGATGACTACCTGGCTGATGACATCAACGACATAATGAAAGTTTTTAAATAGTGTAAAGGGTCAACATTATTTTTATTAGAAATAAATAACATATAAATGAACTTTAAACATTGTTTCACGTTATCATGCATATTAAGTTATGTATACTTACCTTTTAAGTAATTCAGATACATAACTCTGTTGAACTATTTTAGAGTAGTATTGTCATAAACAGCATTAAAACTCTTTTCAAACATCACCATTACCTACTGTAAACAAGAAGAAAAACTTATGTAATGTAATGTTTTACAGAAATTATAATATTATATTTTTAAGAAAACAATATAAATTTAGAATTACATAACATTTTTAGTTTCCTTTTGCTGTTCTCAGATTCTACTGAACTTCACCATACACAGTGATTTCAGCGTAGTATCATCATTGAACAGTGGGGAAAAAAACAATTAACGAGATTGTAAAAAATACCCAAATCAGCGCAGAGCATTCTTGTTAATATGAGTAGCTATGTGTTTCCCTATCTACAGTTTCTTAATTACGTCCTTCTTGTACATTAAGTCTATTATTTCTCTTAACTACATTTGCTAAAATGTACACTCTCATTTACATCTGGTACAATATAGACAACAAATATATAAACTATTTGCTTTTAAACACAATTTTCCAAATGCAATATCAATTAGCACAAATAATAATCCAAACACTAATTATAAATAGTAATTGTTTCAATCCTGACCACTTTCTGTTCACATCTTACCAATAGGCCGAATAATGTATTTAAAACTTTCGCTTAGAAAATATCCAAAATAAATTTGTTAATTTGTTTTCACATCTTCCCAATAGGCCGAATGATGTATTCAAAACTTTGGCTTCAAAAATATCAAATAAGACTTTGGAAATTTGTAAGGCAATCTAGGTTTGAATTCCAAGTTGGCATCATTGCCATGTGTCCATCCTTTATTACACTTTAAATACACAGTATAGTGTCCAGATGTTGTAGTAGGTCCATCATGGAAAATAACAGCCACTGCTATAAAAGTTCTTCCTGAAATAGATATTTGACTTGCAACAAAAGTTTTAATTTTCGTTTCCAATTTTCTTCCATTTGCTCTACAACATTAAAACATTAAAATGAGATATTTTCCAAATCTTTCTACATTTAATGTAAACAACATCTCTGATCTACAATGTGAACATTTCAAGTCCTGATTGGCTGTTTTAATCAATTTGTTAAAAGGTACTGATTTGCAGTCTGGTATCGTCAAGTACATGAATCATTCTGTTTGTATTTCAGTGGTGGTAGTAAATGAAGACTCTTCACATTTATGATCCCATCTGTCTCTTAGTCCAAATAAGTTTTCAATTTGTATTCCTTCATATTCTAACACTCCAAGCATAAGCATTAAACATTCTTGTGCATCTTGTTGTACATTAAGAGTAAATGTCAATGAACCAGTACATATATCCAAAAGATGCCGAACGCCAGAAGCAGTATGGATTTTACTTCTGTCAGTTACCAACTGTTGAAATACATGATGTAATAAAGAACAACATCTTTTTTCATGATTTCCCATGATTTCACAATGAAGCTCTTCTAGATAAAACACAACATTCAGAATCACATTAGCATAGCAGTTGATACCTGAACTATTTTCCAACTGGTATCCCACAATCTCAATAACAGTTTCCATTTTCTTTTTCTTTATGCCTTCAAGTTTCTCTTCATTCCTTTTCTGTATTTGAACCTCAATTCCATGTTTGACAAATTTCCATTTTGGACGGAATATACGTTTCTCATATATGGGATATTCACCCAAATCAGGAGCATAAAGTCTCCTCAAACGATTATACTCTCTTACACAAATTGCATCAGCACTAACCTTTTTCTCATCGAAATCTATCAAATATAAACCACATAATGTTCTTACTCAAGATAATGCAACATATACCATTCCCTCTTTGAACACTGTACTTCCGATATTTACAAAAGCACTGTCTATACTTAAACTTTAAGATTTATGAATAGTTACTGCATATGCTAAAGACATAGGAAATTGTTTTCTGTGAACATACAAGTCTTTTACAAGCAAAAACATTTGACACAACGCCC
The DNA here is from genome assembly GCA_963921515.1 of Calotriton arnoldi. Taxonomy (NCBI): domain Eukaryota; kingdom Metazoa; phylum Chordata; class Amphibia; order Caudata; family Salamandridae; genus Calotriton; species Calotriton arnoldi. Next base: position 227,488 of record CAWUFW010014857.1, read on the forward strand.
ATTCTATCTTACCTCTTTTATCTTCAAAAATTCTATTCTATCTCTGTTCTGAAAATTAACAAAATCAACAACTTATCCTATTGCTCCATTTACTAAACCTTCATCTACATTCAAATTACGCTGTACATACATGTAAAGTCTTTTCTAAGCCTGCAGTTTTAGATACAGACTTTTCCAAAGAATCCAATTTAGACTGTAGTTTTTCTGTGAGAAGAATAGTCACTCCTTGGTGTTCAATTTTATCAATAGCTTCAACTCCCACTATTTGTTGTTTTTCCAGTTTTAAAACGTCTTGATTAAATGTAGAACACTCTTGCAGTGTAGGCATTAGGCAATCTATAGACTTCTTTTCTTCAAGCTTATTGTACATTATTTCAGCCGCTATGTTTCCAGTTGTAAACAAGTTCCTTACTAGCCGACTTTCTAAAGCCTGTTTACCATGTTTTGTCAATACATCAATTCTTATATCTTGAAGAATATTTCCATAATGTTCATCACTTGCTTGTCGCATATTCTTAATAAGTTCTTTATATTCAAAATGTGACCAAATGTTTACATTTCCAATACTTCCCAAAGATTTCCTAGTGTCTTCATGGACAAGTGTTTTAAAAACAGGTTGTCCTTTTACAGGAGTAAGTTGTAGTAGTTCTCCGAATACAATTACATGTTTTCCTCCAAACAGAACATCGTTATCTGTTTTTAAAATCTGTTGCAGTCTCAAGTGTACAAAGGCAAGCATTAGGTTTGAGACCATGCTCACCTCATCAATGATTAGAAGTTTCATTTTCTTCAGTACTCTTGACACTTCATAACAAGCTTCTCCAGATAGCGTCTGATATCCAAATTTATTATCATGTTCAACTGGTAGCATAAGTAATCGATGTAAAGTAATCCCTTTAATGTTGTGTGCTGCTAATCCAGTTGGAGCTGTTACAACACAAGATAAATGCGATTCTGTAGTTTTGTGTAGATAACTAGTCAAAACTTTAATTAAGAAACGTGTTCCTGTTCCAGCTTGACCACTGATATACATTAGAATTGGTTTGAATGATGAACATTGGCATTCTGTTTTTTTCGTGCAGCAAACCATGTTGTGTCACTTGTTGATATATTTCTTTTTGTTCAATATTTAGCTGTTCTTCTAACTTTTCGATCTGGATAATATCCTGTTGTGCTTGTTGCATTGCAGTTTCTACTTCATTCATGGCTATTGCTGCTTCATTTTCAATAATTGGTTGTCCTAGTGGATCTTGACTTAGTGCAGCCGAACTTTGACTATCTTGAGAACTGTCTCTAGCTATTTCAGCAGCAATAGTAGTTTCTTGTTCAATCTCATCATTTAACATTTGTAGATAAGTTAGGAAAATTGTGCATTGAATGCTATCTTTACATGCATTAAAAGAATCTTCATAGCAGTCGAAATCTCCAAGTAATTCCGTTTCACTTCGCCAAGGCTTGAACAGTTGTAGAAGTGCTAAATAGAAAAATTCCCTCTTATCTGGACTTTCGCAACTCAGTTTTCTGTGGTTAATAAGATTTCCTTTGGCATGTTTAACCAAACATCTGTCACATCCAATTACTGCATATTTTTCTTCATTTATATTTTCTGTAACGTTTATTTTAAAGCTGTAATGTTGAAGTATTTCATAGAGACATAGGTTTTCCAGATGTGGACTCTTTTGGGATAGTATGTATCCAACATATTAGTTTTAACAATAGCTGTACTTTCTGGCTTATTCAGTGCTAAGTATTCAATTTCTTGTAATGTTTTCAATACTCTATTTCGTGTGCAGGCAAGACCTAAACTCACCCAAATGATTCCTCTTGACTTTGAATATAAACTGGCAGAGCTCAACTAATCCGAACATTCATAGCATCCAATCTCTCGGTGGGAAAGCATTTTCAAGTTAAAGCTGTACAATCTCTTGCTAAGACTCTTTTCCTGTGAAATTTCATCCCACATTTCTTTCATCTCTGTCTTTTCAGATTTAACAACAAGACAGACCAACGGCGGACCAGGAAAGCCGCACTTCACTGCTGCGTTCCTTTAATAATGGTTTGTTGGATGATTTAAAAGCGTGTGCACATACAACTCCTGCCGCTGTTGGGTGCAAACTGTGAAGCAGATCAGATACTGGATGAATGTGGAGAGGTGCACCACCAGACCATCTTTTTCCAATGATAAAGACTGACAAAATTCCTTTATGGTTGGATTTCCTTTATTTTAATGACATCATAAAATAGGCTCCAGCCAATGCGTTTCGTTCAATAAAGATTGAACTTCATCAGGGCTGAAAGTAACAATATAAAAACATGAATATACATGTACACTGAAGTGGACACAATGAAACAAAATGCATGACATAAAACACATATGATACGAAAGAAAACACAGTGACATCATACAATGATCAAATTGACAACAGAGATAAAGAGCTGGCAACAGGAGATAACAGGACAGAACTAACTATGGTCACAAATAACTTGTACTTAAACAACATATAATAAAAAATCTAATTCACATGTTGTTCTATAAATAAATATTTACAACACCAGCACATTGATGCACCAACCCGTGAAAATTATTATTAAAAGAGGACTGGTACGTACCACGTAATTGTATTAAACAGTTACAGTTGAATGAAGGGCATGGGAGTTGGGACATATATATATATGAATGTGTTCCAAAAAGGGGCTGTCTATTCTGTGGACCACAGTACATGATTACGGTGTGCACCCGGATTTCACCCTTATTGGTGCGTTACATCCAAATTCATATTATATCAAGCCGAAAAGTACATAGACACATAACAACATAAGAACATAAACAATGTCAGGTGGGTGCTCTTAACTATGAGCTAACCAATGTAAAACACAGCCACCCCATTATCTAGTGAGTATATCAATTCTGGAACAAAACAATCGCATACCTTTTAATTTATGTGGACATTTAATAATCCAATGTTGGGATGTGGTAGTTGATCGGCAATTTAGAGTGCAATGCGAAATGCAATGATATCCCAGTGTTCCATAAGTGGGAAACAGTATCAATCAATGCGCTTTAGAGGTATCATGCTGAGGCTCCCTGATAAGGGCTCGGCATTCGTACCTAAGTAACAAGAAATGAAGGATGATTAGGAATATGTGTTGAGCCACACTGTGGTCAGTGGAACAGGGATGTAAAATAAGCGGAGGGCCTGAAGAGAAAGGCTTCCCGCACTAACTATCTGAGACGACCAAGAGATTCACAGTAAAGAAACATAAGATAAGAAGAAAGTAAACTAGTGAGTAGCGGGCGTCTTACGTGAGGCCAATGACATGTTAAATGTGATGGGACTGTTTGAGCATGCTGGACGTATACATATGCAACAGACCCAAAAGGGCCAGGCCATGGCTGAGATAGTAAACATGAAAATGCAAAAGACGCAAAGAAAAGTCTACGTCACACACAATTGTATAAGGTGTACCCATGTCTACGGAGGTTAGCTAGATGGTAGCACCATTAAACAGGGGACATAACCCCTGTGTGTAAGTCCCTATAAATAAATAAATACCGTACGTGTTTGTCCATTGCTTTAAAGTAAGCAGAGCAGGCATGTCCAATAATGAGTTGCGAATGATCAGCTGTTGCGGGGATTCTGCTCATACACAGAACTATGCACAAGAAAACAGGACCTCAGTAAATAGGGGTATACCTCCTATCACCTAGGTACCCAAAATCCCAACCGACTAGCGATAGTGTCTCATTCGGTCTCCTATAAATATCAAGAAGCTACGAATGTTTAGACAACCCAGAACGCGAGCACTCCCGACTCCCCTTAGAGTCGTGGGAACAAGACACTCTTTCGCTCTCATGTACTTGTCCACAATAAAAATAATCAGAGTCACTAAATAAGTTCAAAATGTTTATTTTGACTATAGTGATTCATAAAACAGTATGCAAACCACAACTAGCAGCAAAATGCATAAGGCAAGAATCATTAGCATTGTTACAATACCATAGAATATAAAAGGAGTCGTCATTTTAGAAAGACTGTGAAAAAGGCAAAATAACTGGGCCTAATCACCCTCCCCACGGCAGTAAGAAGTTATTTTATATAACAGAAGATCTCTAGGTGTTATTAGCAGACCCCTACCTGAAAGCCTATACCTGAAAGCCTAAACCCAAAGGTTTACATCATAGGAACAGCAGCGCTCAGCTCCATGGAACGGCTTTCTTCGAGTGTTTCAAAAACATGCAACAACGTTATATCAAAGCACGATTCTTCCGCATTGCAGCTGTTGGTAACATGTTTTGTCTAGGTAATAAGAACTGATAAGAACAGAATAACAAGAGACATTGTTCACCGACCTTGCACATTATGTTCAGACAGAATTAAAGGGAAGGCTGAGAGCGTGAAAGACAATCTGTTATCATGTACAGGGCAGAGGCAAAGTGTCGCGAAACAAACGATTAGCATAGGCGTGCGCAAAAGCAGCAGCATAGGGCAAGAAAAACTCATGCTAACTTAGCAATGTCGACAATGTGTCTTAGGGCCATATAACCCCATATAACACCCTCCCCCTGGTAAGTCAGTAGGACATAGACAGAAGAACAAAAACAGAGTTCAAAAAGTCAGGCATTGGTAAAAATATAGGTACGGGACTTTCTAAAAAAAAACTAATCGGAGAAAAGAAAAAGGGAAAGTTTGAAAAAAGCTAACCGCACTTTGAGCTTGAAAAAAGAGTCTGTATGCCAGACAGTGGAACAGGGACGATCCAAGTAGCCAATCCATGAAGGTTTGGGTGCAAAGGAATGCAATTCCTTCCAACAGCTCATCATTGTCATTGGTGGAAAAAAGTGAAGATATCCTATTAAGTAAGTCGAAGGATCAATCATGTTCCTCACAAACAGGAGCATCCAAAAAATAGAAAAGGCAAACTTGCGTGATATTCAATGAAACTTCATTGTAGGAATGTCTGCGCAGCCGCACAGATATCCCATTGATCCAAGAGTCCAAGTAAAGCCGCACGTGTCATCTGACCATCCACAGAACATGCCACGTCATGCGTCTCTAAGGGACCCATCAACCGGCTGAAATCAGGGATTGGACACCACGTGTTTGATATGCAAAGTTCCATCGCCCAGGAGAAATGACACCGTTTGCAATGAAGCACTGGTTGCACGCAAGTAAAGTAGGCAAAGCGGAATGTCAAGTTGTAACTGACGCCAAGCGTTGCTAAAGGCAAGCATCCAAAAGCCTCATACAGGCGATTACGGTACAGATGAAGTTGGTCCTGCCTGTGCAGAGCCACAAAGTGAGCAGCCATTACGAAGCACAAGAAGGAGAAGCAGGACACCAGCTGCGAGCGCCAATATTAAGGGGAAACCTACGAAGTTGCTGGAAAATATAGAATGAATAAAAGCCGGAATTACCCCGAATATAGTTTGAAAGGAAGAGACCAGGCCAGATCCCACACATTTAAAAAAATGGGCAAGGCCTGTCGTATCAGATGCATTAAATATTTGGTGAATTAGTTCACCAAAATGAAGTGGGAGGTTAGTGTTAAGAAGCGACTGTATCTCACTCGAGGTCCGAGCCACCTGCAATCTGAATGTTTCACGGGCGGAAGTGAGGGCCACCTCCTGTTGGAATAAAAGGACTTTGAGCCTGCTCAACTTGTTGAACTCTGTTTTCAAAGTCGGAATGGAAGGCCAAAGGGAAGAATCTAAACTCCCTTGCGGGGGCGGGAAAAAGGACATTGCTACAGCAAGTTACGCGCTGGGAAACAGTTACCAAGTATGGGACACGCGCCCGCAAACCACAGCAGTCTTGATTGTTTAAAATGAGATAGCTGCCGTTAGTAAGCAATGTAAAGACAGGCGTGATGGATGGTACTGGGGCCCCTTTCAAAAAGCAAGCTAGATTGGGCGCTGACACGTTACACTCGCCGTGCAACTTAACGTGTTTGCACACAAGAGAGTGACCCAATACCGAATCACACTCCTCCCCTGTGAGGAAAACTTCTTTACCCTCCCTCAAACACTGATAAGCAAAGGACAGGACCCATAATTCATGCAGAAAAGCAGTGCCAAGCGATTAAAAGCGGCCAACAGGAAAGTGTTGCATACATGATTTAAACTGGAAAAGGGCAAAGTGATAACGCCATGAATTAACCAAAAAGCAGAGTCCGTTTCCGCTACGGAGAACGGCAAAGGCTCCAATTGTTCAATATGTAACAGCATGTATACAGCATCTTTCATGGACATAAACTTCTGTTTATCAGTCAGGTTAAAAGGCAAAAATAAAGCGGTGGCATTTAAATAATTTCAAGGCACTTTACCCATTTTCAGTGTCTGCAATGTCCAAGCAAATTGCATGACCGACCTTAACTGATTCTGACCATGCTATAACACAGAAACATCACTTTGCACAATATCTATTACAGAAGAAACAATATTGTCTAAGGTATAAATGCGTGAAGAAAGCGTGTTAATTCTGTTTTCCACTACTGCAAGGACTTTTTCCAAGTTTGCCTGGTCAATTTGACGCAGACGGAAGGCGGCTTCCATCTGTGAAAGCTTCCAAATTTCATTATAAGAGGCATAAAGAAAACGCTTGGCCCATGGATTACGTGGGCCTAGGAGAAAATCCGCCAAATCTATATCGTTCGATAGGATTGAAAGGTGCTGTTTGACAGATGCAAGGGGAGAGTGTTCTAGCCACTGCTGGCACAATTACCTACTGAGTATGTAGTCACAGAATGATGAGGTGGATAACGAGGATCAGACTTAGTCTGAAAGAAACCAGGTTTAACATTATAGAAACGCAGCTGGCATGCATTAGCATTAGATTGCCACAACAACCATCCTAATGGATCAATTTCAGAAACATTAAAGGAGGTATTTTGAAGGAGAGCCTGCAAAGCCTCAATGGTGTAGTTATTATGTAACTGCCAATTATTATATTCAACTAATGATGGAATTGAGGGGGTATTTAGGTTCTTGACAGTTGCAAGGCCATAACAAGATGATTGTAAATGGTTTCATTTAAAAACAGCAATTGAGTCGGGATCAGGCAGGCACGATGTAATGCCTCAGTGCCCTGAACCTGCCATGGCTTTATGCCCCAGATTATTTTTAAATCTATAGTCTGTTTCCAATGGTCATAACCATGTGTGACCAACTGCATTCTAAACGAGTTGGCGTAAATTAGCTTAGTGTGGGATAGCAGGTACTTCCATGTAGGGGATTTTTGAAGCCTAAAATAATAGGATTCAGGATTAGTCAAATCATAATTAGAAAAATAGGTGAATTTATCCACAAGCGTTTTAGAAATCCCTTTTAAGGGATTGGAACAATGTTCCCATTGGGTAAAATTAAAAACAGGTCTCATGGTGTTTGTTTTGTGTAAAAAATGATGCCCATAATGTTGATAGCAAAAGAGATCACCATAATTGGCAGAATTTAAATACAAATCTTCAGCATCAAAGGCAGCATAATATTTTAAGTCTGAAAATAATGCATGAACTGCCTGAACATCCCAATCATCCGAATGTATGTCCCGTGTCACCACATCTCCTAATGAGACGCAAAATACGTACGGAACTCTAAGGACCTCAGTCGTGCCATGGATTTCGTAAGCTACTTTGTCCCAAACGATGCCATCGGGAACTGGGAAAGCTGAAATGTTCACAAAAGACTTGTCACGTTTCATGATATGGGACGATGGGTGAGGAGCCAAAGTTCCATCGACAGTTTTTACTGCAGAGCGTTCAGGGAGATAATGACCATTTATAAGTAAAAAGAACACTGTCACAAATCCAATTGACATGAAGAGGAATATCAGGATAAGCACCAACCAAATGTAGGTCCATGGGGGAACGAAGTATGTCTTTTTGAACCAGGAGTAAAAAATACGCAACTTAGACTCAGGTGCATCAGGCAAACTGGATGATGAGGAGGACAAGGCAGAAGAAAGGTGTGCCGGTTCTCCTACACAGGCACTCACTGGACTTGGAAGCAAAGGTGAAAGCGTTGAATCCTCCATTTGTACACGTGGGCTAGATGGTATCTCACACAAGGAATCAGTAGCCGGAAAAGGACACACAAGATCCATCGCAGAAGAAGATTGTCACATAGGCTGAAGATCAAGTAAAGTGTCCATTATATGAGCAGACATTTTTGTGGCTGCAGGCGTCGACAAAGTTAATGGTGCTAAAGATATTGCGTTGCACAAAACTGCAGGTGTCACACTATTCAGAATCGGCCACACGGTGTAACTTGACATTGTCCACTAAGATGTATCTGTTGTCTTTGCGACCTGGCAATGGTGGTAGAATGACAGTACGAGTACCCTTCAGTCCAAGTACAGAAACCGGAGCACGATAAGAGGGGCCAAATACTTTTTTGTTTTCAATCTTCTCCCGTACCAGATCTCCAACTTTAGGAAGCCAACCGGTAACAGGAATCAACTGTGCATCAGCAGGCGAAGATGGTAAATGCTCAGTTGCCAGAGTATCACAGGACTTTTGTAGATCCTGTAACATAGCAGAATGATTATCTACGTCAAACTTAGAGGCAGCCGCCACAATGTCCAGACCATCAAGGTCAGGAACAAACATGTGAAAGTCAAAGAGCATTTCGTAAGGGGTCCGCCCACCCAGAGATCTTCTAGGGAGATTATTTAATGCACGTTGTACCCCATACAAGTGGGACAGCCAGTCCCTGCCAGTACCTAAGACTCTAGCTGTCAAGGATTGCTTTAAGTCACGGTTCATTCGCTCCACAACTGAATTGCCCTCGGGCCTGTATGGAGACGAAAACTGCACCTGTACCCCCAATGACTTCATTGCATCCTTGTAAGCCTTAGAGGCAAACGCTGGACCTTGGTCAGAATGGAAGGTACCACAGGCAAACATCCCGATAAAGACACGCAAATCCCTGATGACATTTCGAGCGTCAGCACTACGTTGTGGCCATACCCAGAGGAATCGAGTGCACGAATCAACCGCAACCAAGATATACTTGTATGCAGTATCAGAAGAAAGAGGACCGCAGTGATCAAGATAGACACAGCCAAAAGGTCTATTAGAAATACATAGCTGTGTTTGTGGCGGACGTGGGACTGTAGAATGCTTGATTTGCTGACAAACATCACAGAAAAGGACATAGTTACGAGTCTGTTTTTATAAACCACGCCACTAGTAACGTTGCTGAAGAATAGAGACTATTGACGACACAGCAGCATGTGCCGAAGCAATGCCGCCGTGCGCGGCCTTGATCAAAGCTTGTCTGCGGTCAGAATTGGGAATCTGCCGATCCCCAACTGAAGAAATGCTTGCATAAGGAACCTGTTCGGGAGTTACATGATAAGAGTACTTAGAAGGGAAACCCGCAGGATAATTACCTCCCTCCCTAGTTGCAGCGACCGCTGCCAGAATTTCATTATCAACCTTACTCATAGATCTTGTAACTGCTGCTACGGAACACGTGGCTACTGCAGACTTGGCCGCTTTATCAGCCATAGAATTACCAAGAGCGTATGTTCCGATACGCTGGTGGCCAAGAGTGTGAATAACATGTGTGAGAGGCAGACGTTGTTTGAGATCTGTGACTCGAACCCAAAGCGTTTTATGCTTAATTGCGCTGCCTTTAGAATCGCGGTAATCATTTTGAGACCAAAAGAATAAGTTGTCATTGAACGACTGGACACAATAGTAAGAATCGCACACAATAAGAGTATTCACAAGAGGATCAGCAAACTCCAGAGCTAGAACAAGAGCATGCAGCTCGGCCAATTGTGCCGTGCAGTCTCCTAGTGCCTGAGTGTGCACAATAGAAGACTTAAACCCTCCATCTTCAATGGAGCCAGCCACAATAGCGCAAGCCGCTGAATAAGCATGTTTGGAACCCGTGGCCGGTTGCGCCGAGCCATCGGTATAAATTATGCATTTGTATTCACTCAGAGGAAAAAGGGACAAAGGAGGAGGATGAACAAATTTATACTGCAAAAACTCCTGAGTCTGAAGAGATGGATCAAAGACAAATGTGACATCCAAAGACGTCAAAGAAGTAGCCCACTGAATCCAACGTGGGTGCAATGCCTTAGAGTTAGGCACACTAGCTTTAGTCACCGCTTCTAAAGCAGGGAAGGGAGTGACCATAAGAATGCATTTGCCCTGCGCCAGTGAGCGTTCCTTTAAAATCACCATCTGCACTGCCGTCAAGATTTTTTCTACAGAGGAAAAACGCATTTCAGCCGCAGTGTACAAGTGTGATTTGTATGCAATAGGTATTGTGTCTCCTTCATTGAATGTTAAGTACGTGAAACCCACTGCCCCTGAAACAATACGTATTACCAGGTTGGTGGTGTTATCACGAGTCATTAAGAAGTTAGTCGCAAGCAAATCCGCCTGCAAAGACTGCAGAACAGAAGTATGTTCCGGAAGCCAGCTGGCAGAAGAGAACTTAGGTTGTATCAACGCATAAAGCGGTTTGATACGCTGGGCATAATCGGGAATGTAAGTCCATCCGAAGTTTAAAAAACCCAGCAGGGATTGTAACTTTTTCAAAGAAGAAGGTGGCTGAAAATGTGCACATTTCTCTAGGAAGTGAGGTACTAGACCCTTTCCCTCATTATTGAGCTCGTAGCCCAAAAAATGCACTGCCAGATGGGCAATGTGTGACTTTGCAAAATTAAATTTGTAACCGTAGTCGGCAAAAGACAATATTATGTGGTCGACTCGGTCAAGATGCGGGGCGAGGTCGTCGTCAGTCAAATAGATGTCATCAACATAAGACAAGGCCTCAGGGTCAATGTCATGCAACAAAGACACAATGCACGCCGCAAATGCCCCGAAGCTGTTCTTATACCCCATAGACAACCGCATACATTTTTTCTGATTTCCGACGGCACTGAATGCTGTCAGGTCACCACTCGCATGGTCGAGATTGTGACTGTAGAAACCATTCGAAATGTCAAGTGTCGTTTCGTATTTTTACGAACAATATTATTCACCAGCGCTGAACTGTGTGTGTTTTGTACCGCAAAGGTGCGGCAATGGCTGTTCAAATTTCTATAATCCAATACAATCCGAAAAGAACCATCAAGTTAAGGGACAGTAAAGCGAGGATTATTCATAGGTGATACACATGACTCAATGACCCTCTGATACTCCACTTGTCTTAGAATGTCACAAACCGAAGCCTTCGCTTCTCGTTTGATGGGATATTGAGGTTGAGGCTGTGGCATAGAGCGCAATGGCATTTCATGAGCTGGAGAATCAACGTCCCAACCCACCTGATTGCGATACACCGCTGGGGCTAAGGCCAAAGCCTATTCCTGCGCAAGAGCCTGCGCTTGTTCCTCAGGGACACAACGTGAAAAACTCGGAAGTATCACATCTTCCCCTCTAGAAGAGGCTAACACAAAGGGTGGCGGCCAATCTTTCTCCGCCAATAAAATGTCATATGTAGCGGTTAGATTCTCCCAGAACACAACCTTAATGGGACGCAGTATATCACCTTCAATTTGGAAAAGGACTTCATGTAGTCTATCCGGGGGGGCAACCCGGGTATCTGCAGTCTCAATGGTAACAAATGTGTCAGTTGCTGTCACATCCAGACGGGGACGTAGAACCTCCCTGACTATGGTAACTTCCGCCGCGCTGTCGAGCAGAGTCACTGCCCAAGTCTGATCCAGGAGTCACGTCCTCACCGTCTGTGGCATATCTCGCTGTTAAAGCGGCAACCTTTTTCTTTTGAAAAGGAGGACGGATTCGTGCAAAATCACCCTGCTTTTCCTTGACTTCAAACTATCGAGGCTGTTCACGAAGTTGTGACGGGGGTTGACTTCTACCCCGATCCTAGCGATCCCCTCCACCGGCTTGTGAGCCTGATGTTTCCTGTAAAGAACAAGGAGAACGCTGATCAGGAACCTGAAATCTTTCAGGAGTCTTAATTTTAGCGCGATCACACAAGTCATAAGTATGTTCAGAAGCATCAGGGGTCGGTGAACTGGCAAGCGAACCCTGCTTCTGTTGTTGGGAACCCTGTTTCTTATTTCTTTGCCAATTCTTTTTAGGAAAGAAAGGGCGCCCATCCTTGTCAGGCTGGGCTTTCTGTTGTACTTGAGACTGCGTTTGTGTTTGAGTTGTAGGCTTATTTCCCAAACTATTGCGGCCTATGGTTTTGTAAGCCTTTGCAATAATCTTTGGTAATTCTCATGGTCTGTCAGCCTCCGCGACTGCCTCTAAGCGTTTGCTACTTGAAAACTAACAGCATCACAATTGACATTCGCAAGGATCATATCAGCAACCACGTCCAACACTCCCACCAGTCTCATCCCCAGCTCGACAGCCGCTTCTGCTCTGTGTTCATATTGAACGCGTTTAATCCCAGAGGGGAGTACGGTCATGGAGGGAGTGCCGAAACACATACAATACACCGCTGCAAACACCCTTCCCCAGGTGTTACAATCAGCCAATTCGGGAATTAAGTCTTTAGGTAAATTAATAGTTAAGATCCTGTGTTTATCCACAGGAGTGGTATTAGGAAAGACAGCTTCTATCTGTCCAAATTTTTCGGCAAGCCAATAAGGAAATTCATCCTTATTCTGTGGCCATTTGCCCATGACAGAATTAACTATAACGGGACTGATGGTCACGCCACCAGGACCCGCAGGTTGTACTGCAGCGCCAGGTGGTCCAACCTGGACGGTGCGTGTTACGTACTGTATTACAGCTCTATAGACGCGTACCAACGATGTATGTAAGACGCGGAGCACTGCCAAAGTAGTAGTTGTAAAAGCACGTGGGTGTGGGGTAAACCCAGCCAAAACGGGCCATGTGGCCCCATCTATAGACAAAGAGCCTAAACGGGCTGCCGTTAATGGGTGAGGAAGGGCACCATTAAACCAAATACGGTGTTGCCAAGCTGTAAGCAGAATCTCAAGTGCTCTATAAGGCTGATACTGCTGTGGAACGGCGGTGGCAGCATATGTGTGAAACAAATCATCAGTGCCATCCACCGCCGGAAAGGTGACCCAAGAGTAAAAAACTTCAAACTGGTGAGCCGGATCGGCTTCCACCAGAAAAATAAGCGCGGCCCCAGCATCAGGGACTGCATAATGAGTCAAGTGCGCCCTCAGCGCGGCTCTGCTATGAGCCTGAATATCAACTACAGCCATGATAGAGAAGATAGCAGAACAACTTAAAGAGTGGCAGCGCAAACTCGGGTCATAAGAAAAGAAATACCTTTTAAAACTTCAAGCTTGAATAAACCTATAAAAATGTCAATATAGGAGGTCACAGCTGTCTCCGGAAACAGAAGTGAGGTTATTGTGGACCAGCACAAGCACTACTCAAGTGTCTCGCAGATAAGAACCAGACCAAACGTTGGCGGCGCCATGTTGTGGGGATTCTGCTCACACACAGTACTATGCACAAGAAAACAGGACCTCAGTAAATAGGGGTGTACCTCCTATCACCTTAGTACCCAAAATCCCAACCGACTAGCAATAGTGTCTCATTCGGTCTCCTACAAATATCAAGAAGCTACGAATGTTTAGACAACCCAGAACATGAGCACTCCCGACTCACCTCAGAGTTGCGGGAACAAGACACTCTTTCGTTCTCACGTACTTGTCCAAAATAAAAATAATCAGAGTCACTAAATAAGTTCAAATTGTTTATTTTGACTATAGTGATTCATAAAAGAGTATGCGAACCACAACTAGCAGCAAAATGCATAAGGCAAGAATCATTAGCATTGTTACAATACCATAGAATATAAAAGGAGTCGTCATTTTATAAAGACTGTGAAAAAGGCAAAATAACTGGGCCTAATCACCTTCCCCACGTCAGTAACAAGTTATTTTATATAACAGAAGATCTCTAGGAGTTATTAGCAGACCCCTACCTGAAAGCCTAAACCCAAAGGTTTACATCAAAGGAACAGCAGCGCTCAGCTCCATGGAACGGCTTTCTTCGAGTGTTTTTCAAAAACATGCAACAATGTTATATCAAAGCACGATTCTTCCGCATTGCAGCTGTTGGTAACATGTTTTGTCTAGGTAATAGGGACTGACCAGAACAGAATAACAAAAGACATTGTTGACCGACCTTGCACAATATGTTCAGACAGAATTGAAGGGAAGGCTGAGAACGTGAAAAACAATCTGTTATCATATACAGGGCAGAGGCAAAGTGTCGCGAAAACAAACGCTTAGTAGAGGCGTGCGCAAAAGCAGCAGCATAGGGCAAGCAAAACTCATGCTAACTTAGCAATGTCGACAATGTGTCTTAGGGCCATCTAACCCCATATAACACAGCATGGTGCGAAGTACAAAGTGTGTGAGACACTATAAAAGACATAACGTGGGCACGGGTCACTTGGACAAAAAGAAAAGAAAAGAAAAGAAATTACGTGACTAAAAACTCAGGCAGCAAAGCGTGGGTAGGTTCAGCACATATACACATATCTGCATGCCCATGCACTAGGTGGAAAAGAAAAACTAAGGCCGCCTATGTGTCAGGGAAGTAGTGGCATAAGGCGCAAAGGTCAAGTGTGGTATGTAACAGGCCCATGCAGCTTCAAAATGAGGCCTGTAATTACAGCCATTAGAGAAATTATAAGAACAGGAGGGCAACTTAACCCCCCGACGGTATGGGAGCGCATTTTATTGCTGCGCCTATACCGAAAAGCTTAGTGTTTAAATGCATTTGTAGATGACAAAGGACATATTGCATGGTCACAGAGGCAAGTCAAGAACAGAAAAAGAATAAAGAAGAAGGCCCAATGGCGATACGTGAATGCAAACAGTTATGGCATACCAACGAGACAACGGAAAGACCTGCCAGTCTCGTTTAGCAGTAATTACCTCGGATGCGTACGATCGGCGACTAACCTCAGGACCAGATTCTTGAACAAGTGCCCTGCCCTGAACACATCCTTTATGTAGTGATGGTGAGGCACAAAAAAAGAAAAGAAAAGAAAGGAAAGGAAGGAAAGACGGCTCGCGGTGCAGGGTGCCTGGTGGAAAATGTGAGACATCCGCTCTCCACTGCACACCCTGCGCTGCTACCTGTGGCCGCGTGCCTGCTTGAAAGAAGGATTAGATGGGCCCCTGGGTGCCGCGCAAGGGCCATAAACAAAAGACTGGCCATGTGGGTCAAAAAACGCACTATTGCAGTAAGTTAAAAGGTTAGAAATGAGAGAATTGGATATAAATAAAAAATTATAATATATAAAGAAAATATCCGACCTACGTCAGGGCATGATAAAGAAATATACCCGCAGACAACGAGTCAGCACAAATAAGTGCCCGTTGAAATGGTAGGGACCAAAGAAAATGTGGAACATGGAAAGTAAGATGTAGGTTAGGAGGAAATATACAACACTTTAAAAATATAACATGCAGAGCAAACGGACATACAGTTAGACATGGGAAAACAGGCCGGCATAAATGTGGGCCTGTTAGTATAGAATAATCAACAACCTATATAAGTGAAAAAATGCTAAAAGGAGGCAGTAAATATCAGGAAAATGTATCTACAGTCAAAAGGAGTGTGACATAGGCACTGCATATATTTGAAAAGCAAGTGCTTAAGTAGCGATACTGTGTTATGTCAAAGACATAAGAATATAAAAACAAGTGCAATCGCAGTCAATAAGAACAGTGTGTACATAAATCACACTGTCAAGGTCAGGAAGCTTGGGGGGGCCAACCAATGGGCTGGACGAGAAGTGATCCACAGGGTGGCAGGGGGTTGCCAATGGTCACTGGAGCGATTGAAGAAACGTGAGTCCCCAGGTGGGCGGGGGCAGGGGAGGTGTGCGAAGAGGGGGATTTTGAAAATTCCTGTAGAAAATTATATCTGAACAGCAACGAAAACAAAAACAAAAAGAGAGGCAGCAAAGGCATAATACCCAAGACTCAAGGTATCCCACCAATGGTGAGAAAGCAAAAAGCCTACGGTCCATCCCCGAACACTGTACCAAAGGTTGCAGGGTGGGTAGTAAAAGAACATTATGCGAGCATGGTCAGGCTTATCTCAGAAAATAATGGAACTCATCATCCGTGTTATGCCCTCTGGTAATGGACTGTAGTCTGCATATCCATTTGGCCTCAGTTTGACGTAATGTGAGTTCCCTGTTCCCCCCATGGTTGTTGGACAGGATGTGGTCGATGCCGAAAAATCCAAAAGCCATGTCCCCTATGTGTGCTACACGGTAGTGTTCAGTCATGGGTTATCTGCTGTCAGAATTAATCAAGGCTTGGCGATGTTCTTGCATTCTCGTTTTGAGACTACATACGGTACTGCCCATGTATATCAAGCCGCATGGACATTCCAAGATGTATATTGCATACTGTGTGTTACAATTGATGAAGTGCTTGATTTTATGTACGTGGTTGGTGTTGTAGCAAAACTCCTTACGTTTGTTATGGCCATATTGGAATATGTTGCAATTTGTGCAGGTGAAAAAACCCTCAGGAGCCAATGGCAACCAATTTTTATCGTGTGCTCTCTGGGTTGTAATATAGCTGGGACATAGGGACTCCCTCAATGTGCGTCCCCTCCTGTATACTATGGATGGATTCTCATCAATAAAAGGCTGCAGTGTGGGTATGCCCAGTAGGAGATGCCAATGTTTCCTGAAAGCTTTAAATATTCTGTCGCTATGTGCAGTATATTCTGTAAAGAACGCCACCTTCTCCCTAGGTTGTCCCCTTGCATGTTTTTTGTGTATTGGGACTGATGTGTTGTCCCTTAACGTGTCAGTCCTGGAGAGACTGAGTGCCCTCTGTTCTGCTCTGTCCAGAACTTTGTGGTCATAGCCACGACGTTGGAAGCATTGCTTGATGTTGGAGATATTCTCCTTAAACCTGTTCTCCTCACTGCAGATGCGTTTTGTCCGTACCATTTCCTCATAAGGGATATTGGAAATGACGGAACTGGCATGAGCACTGGATGCGTGTAGCACACTGTTACATGCTGTTGCCTTCCTGTAAAGTGTACTGTGGACCACCCCTTCCCTGACAAAAATGGATGTATAGGAAATCGATATGCTCCTTGTGATGCTGCATTGTGAGTTGGACATTGTAGGGATTGTCATTGAGATATGCCAGATATACCGCCAACTGGATATCAGATCCCGACCAGAGACAAATGATGTCGTCTATGTACCTCCCTCAGAAAATTATATGATTGGTCCAGGGGGAGGCACATTTGCTCCAGGCATGCTCCCTCTCAAACTAGCCCATGAAGAGTCCGGCATAAGAGGGAGCGAATCTGGAACCCATTGCAGTTTCCTGCAGCTGATGGTACCACTTCTCATCATGTTTAAAAAAGTTTTTTGTGAGAATGAGATCAATCATATCCATGATCATGTTATTGTAAGAATAGTACTCTGCCCCTTCCTTATCCAGGTAGTGGCGCAGTACCAACATGCCAAAGTTCTTTTGGAAGCATGTGTATAATTCTACTACGTCAAGGGTGACAAATTGCAACTCCTCAGACCATGTGAATCTCTGAAATTTGACCAGAATGTCTTTCAGGTAGGATGGTAGGTTAGTGACATGTTTCTGCAGAGTAAGATCCACAAATTCGGATAACCTTTCTGTGGGTGAGCCCACCCCGGAGATAATGGGTCTACCAGGTGGAAACTTTACTCCCTTATGCACTTTGGGCAGAATATGTATACAAGGAAATCGTGCATTCTCCACATGTAGATATCGAAACTCATCGTCAGTCAACAAGCATTTATCCCTCCACTCCATAAGTCTCGTGTTGATAGTGACCGTTAGTTCAGAGATGGGGTTGTGATTGATAGGTTCATAGAGCTGATGGTCATCCAATTGGCGAGAAATCTCACCCATATAATCATGTATGTCCATCACCACCACATTACCACCCTTATCCGCTTCCCTTATTACAATAGTTTCATCATTTTGCAATCTGTGGAGGGCATCCCTTTCCCTTCTAGATAGGTTGAAGGGATGGCGGGGTGTATGCTTATTGGGGATCTCTAGTAGACGTAACTCCTGTGTAATTTTATCACCAAATTCGTCAATGTTAGGATGAAAGCCACTATGGGGGACAAATCTGGATTTACATCTAAGGCCAGTGTCATGGTTATGACTCTCACTGATGTCTAAGTCATTCAGGATTACACGCATGTCAGTCGTCTCATCATTCTCAATGGAAAGTAATGCCTGAACCTCACGTATCTCACCAATAGTTCTAAGTACAGTAGGTGTATCAGAACCATTTATAACAGGTTTTGGTGATTGCTGTGAAAAGAACTCTTTTAATTTGAGTGCACGTAGGAACTTATACAGGTCAATATGAACGTCTGCCGGGTCCCCAAACTGCGTAGGGGAAAATCCCAGCCCCTTTTTCAAAACATTACTTTCATGTTCATCAAGTTCTCTGCCTGAAAGGTTAATAATCTGTAAATGCATTTGCAAGGGTACAGCTTCTGTTAGGCTAGTGGTGTCCCCTGTGGTGTTCACCCCTGTCTGTATTAAATTTGTGGCAGTGTGGGCAGTGTTCTCTCATTCTTTTTTGAGGGAAGTAGCATGGAATGACTGTCTGCCTTTCCTTTGCCTCCTTGACCTCCCACCTCTCCTTGTCTTTTTGAGCCCTTTTTGTGTTGTCTATCGCCTAAAGAGTACATTTCCTAGTGGCATCATATATAAAAGAAGCATACAAATATATTTATTCCAGTGTTTTATACCTCTACCATCTTTATAGGCATAACATGTGTGAGAATACATGTGCAAGCAGACATATACCTCATTCATAAGACTATAAAGTCCCTTAAACTTGACAGACTGCACTTCCCATTTCAAAGAGGCACCAAAAAATTATGCAGTGTATTTGAAGTGTACATTTCCATAGACCAATACGAGCTAACCTAATCACTATTCCTTCTACCAACATGTCTTAAACCTCACTTTTGTGCTGCAGCTTCACTTTTCAGCAACTTCTGGGAGTGTTGGGCCTAGCTAACTACAAAACAGCAACTTTTTCAATGTGTCTGTTAAAAGTCTCACTATACTCCTACAAGCATGCATGTATGTGTCTGTACCTTTTTCTAGTGGCATCATATATAAAAGAAACATACAAATAGATGTATACCTGTGTTTTATACATCTAACATCTTCAGATGCATAACATGTGTGAGAATATATGTGCAAGTAGAGACATACCTCAGTCATAAGACCATAAAGTCCCTGAAACCTGACAAACTGCACTTCGCATTCCAAGGAGACACCTACATTTATAAGGTGTACTTGGAGTGTTCTTTTACATAGACTGATACGAGGTAACCTAATCACTAATACCTCTACCAACATGTCTTAAACCTCACTTTTGTGCTACAGCTTCAGTATTGAGCAACTACTGAGAGTGTTGGGCCTAATCAAATACAAAGCAGCAAGTTTTTGAATATGTCTGTTATAAGTCTCACTATATTACAAAAAGCAAGCATGCATGTGTCTGTACCTTCTCCTAGTGGCATCAAATATAAAAGAATTATACAAATAGATGTATACCTGCGAACTGCCAGACAGAGTAATGTCTGGGTAATTACATCAGTGCATGGTTAGTATCTGAGTGAAAGGATAACTGTACGGGTAATGCCTGGGTCATTGGATGAGTACATGGGTACTGTGTAGGAGAATGGTTTAGTGCAAGAGTACTGCTTCAGTAATTGTATGAGTATATGGGTAGTATGTCGGTGATTTCATGAGTACAGGAGTAGTGCCTGGGTGATTCCATGAGTTCAGGGGTACTGACTGGATGAGTGGGTAAGTTCATTGGTAGTGCTTATGTGAATACCTGAGTGCACTTTTGACTGCAAATGACAGTGGGATGTGAATTATCACTTTCAAAACTAAAATAAGTGTGTTTAGAGTCATTTTCCTGCCCGAAATTGGTCAAAATAGAATCTTCTGAGTAGGGGGAAGAGTCTGTAAAAATTGCAATTTTGGTCACTGTGAGGCCTAAAAAGTGGTTTTTCAACATGAGGCACGATCCAATTGACATTTTGAATAATTTTTTGTACAGTCCAAAAAATCAATTTTCTGATGTAAAACGATGAACCAGGACCTGTTGAACTTTCCTCAGATGGTCAGTAATGGTGATTTTTGAATGTTTAATCTTTTGACTGTAAATGACTGTTCAATGTGAATTATCACTTTTGGAACTAAGATAATTATGTTTAGAGTCAATTCCTTGCCTGAAACCGGTCAAAATAGAATCTTCTGAGTAGGAGGAAATGTCTGTAAAAATGGCAATTTTGGTCACTGTGAGGCCTAAAAAGTGCTTATTCAACATTCGGCATGAACCAAATGACTTTTGAAAAAAAAATTGTATAGTCAAAAATATAAATTTTCTGATGAAAAATGATGACTTCGGACCTTGCGAACTTTCTCCAGATGTTCAGTAATGGTGATTTTTAAATGATTAATCTTTAGACTGCAAATGACTGTTGGATGTGAATTATCACTTTCGGAAATAAAATAAGTGTGTTTAGAGTCATTTCCCTGCCCAAAATCGGTCAAAATAGAAGCTTCTGAGTATGAGGAAAAGTCTGTAAAAATGGCAATTTCAGTCACTGTGAGGCTTTGAAAAGGAGTTATTCAACATGAGGCACGATCCAATTGATATTTTGAATCATTTTTTGTATTGTCCAAAAAATGCATATTTCTGATGAAAAACAATGACCCCGGACCTTACGAATTTCTCCACATGGTCAGTAATTGTGATTTTTGAATGTTTGGCCTATTGACTTTAAATGACTGTTGGATATGAATTATCACTTTTGGAACTAAAATAAGTGTGCTTAGAGTAATTTTCCTACTCGAAATCGGTCAAAATAGACTATTCTGAGTAGGAGGAAAGGTCTGCAAAATGGCAATTTTGGTCACTGTGAGACCTAAAAAAGTGGTTATTCAACATTGAGCATTCAAATGACTTTTTGAATAATTTTTTGTATAGTCAAAAATATTTATTTTCTGCTGAAAAACGATGACCCCGGACCTTACGAACTTTCTCCAGATGGTCAGTAATGGCGATTTTTGAATGATTAATATTTTGACTGTAAATGACTGTTGGATGGGAATTATCACTTTTGCAATTAAAATAAGCGTATTTAGAGACCATTTTCCTGACCAAAATCAGTGAAAATAGAAGATTCTGAGTAGGAGGAAAAGTCTTTCAAAGTAGTAATTTTGGTAACTGTGAGGCTTTAAAAAGTGGATATTCAACATGAGACACGATCCAATTGACATTTTGAAATATTTTTTGTACAGTCAAAAAATGTATTTTCTGATAAAAACGATGACCCCGGACCTGTCGAACTTTCTCCAGATGGTCAGTAATGGTTATTTTTTAATGTTTCATATTTTGACTGAAAATGACTGTTGAATGCGAATTATCACTTTTGGAACTAAAATAAGCGTGTTTAGAGTCATTTTCCTGCCCAAAAATCGGTCAAAATAGAAGCTTCAGAGTTGGAGGAAAAGTTTGTAAAAATGGCAATTTCAGTCACTGTGAGGCTTTGAAAAGGGGTTATTCAACATGAGGCATGATCCAAATGACTTTTTGAATAATTTTTTGTATAGTCAAAAATATCAATTTTCTGATGAAAACGATGACCCCGGACCTTACGAACTTACTCCAGATGGTCAGCAATGGTGATTTTTGAATGTTTAATCTTTTGACTGTAAATGAATGTTGGATGTGAATTATCACTTTTGGAACTAAAAAAACGAGTGTTTAATGTCATTTCCCTGCCCAAATCGGTGAAAATAGAATCTTCTGAGTAGAAGGAAAAGCCTGTAAAAACGGCAATTGTCACTGTGAGGCCTAAAAAGTGGTTATTCAACATAAGGCATGACAGAATTGACATTACAAATCATTTTTTGTATAGTCAAAAAATCAATTTTCTGATGAAAACGATGACCCGGACCTTACGATCTTTCTCCAGATGGTCAGTAACCGTGATTTTTGAATGTTTAATGTTTTGACTGTAAATTACTTTTGGATGTGAATTATCACTTTTGGAACTAAAATAAGTGTGTTTGGAGTCATTTTCCTACCCGAAATCTGTCAAAATAGAACCTTCTGAATAGGAGGAAAAGTCCGTAAAAATGGCAATTTTGGTCACTGTGAGGCATTAAAAAGTGGTTATTCAACATCAGGCACAATCCAATTGACATTTTGAATCATTTTTTGTACAGTCAAAAAAATCAATTTTCTGATGTAAAACGATGAACCAGGACCTGTTGAACTTTCCTCAGATGGTCAGTAATGGTGATTTTTGAATGTTTAATCTTTTGACTGTAAATGACTGTTCAATGTGAATTATCACTTTTGGAACTAAGATAATTATGTTTAGAGTCAATTCCTTGCCTGAAACCGGTCAAAATAGAATCTTCTGAGTAGGAGGAAATGTCTGTAAAAATGGCAATTTTGGTCACTGTGAGGCCTAAAAAAGTGCTTATTCAACATTCGGCATGAACCAAATGACTTTTTGAAAAAAAAATTGTATAGTCAAAAATATAAATTTTCTGATGAAAAATGATGACTCCGGACCTTGCGAACTTTCTCCAGATGTTCAGTAATGGTGATTTTTAAATGATTAATCTTTAGACTGCAAATGACTGTTGGATGTGAATTATCACTTTCGGAAATAAAATAAGTGTGTTTAGAGTCATTTCCCTGCCCAAAATCGGTCAAAATAGAAGCTTCTGAGTATGAGGAAAAGTCTGTAAAAATGGCAATTTCAGTCACTGTGAGGCTTTGAAAAGGAGTTATTCAACATGAGGCACGATCCAATTGATATTTTGAATCATTTTTTGTATTGTCCAAAAAATGCATATTTCTGATGAAAAACGATGACCCCGGACCTTACGAATTTCTCCACATGGTCAGTAATTGTGATTTTTGAATGTTTGGCCTATTGACTTTAAATGACTGTTGGATATGAATTATCACTTTTGGAACTAAAATAAGTGTGCTTAGAGTAATTTTCCTACCCGAAATCGGTCAAAATAGACTATTCTGAGTAGGAGGAAAGGTCTGCAAAATGGCAATTTTGGTCACTGTGAGACCTAAAAAAGTGGTTATTCAACATTGAGCATTCAAATGACTTTTTGAATAATTTTTGTATAGTCAAAAATATTTATTTTCTGCTGAAAAACGATGACCCCGGACCTTACGAACTTTCTCCAGATGGTCAGTAATGGCGATTTTTGAATGATTAATATTTTGACTGTAAATGACTGTTGGATGGGAATTATCACTTTTGCAATTAAAATAAGCGTAGAGACCATTTTCCTGACCAAAATCAGTGAAAATAGAAGATTCTGAGTAGGAGGAAAAGTCTTTCAAAGTAGTAATTTTGGTAACTGTGAGGCTTTAAAAAGTGGATATTCAACATGAGACACGATCCAATTGACATTTTGAAATATTTTTTGTACAGTCAAAAAATGTATTTTCTGATAAAAAACGATGACCCCGGACCTGTCGAACTTTCTCCAGATGGTCAGTAATGGTTATTTTTTAATGTTTCATATTTTGACTGAAAATGACTGTTGAATGCGAATTATCACTTTTGGAACTAAAATAAGCGTGTTTAGAGTCATTTTCCTGCCCAAAAATCGGTCAAAATAGAAGCTTCAGAGTTGGAGGAAAAGTTTGTAAAAATGGCAATTTCAGTCACTGTGAGGCTTTGAAAAGGGGTTATTCAACATGAGGCATGATCCAAATGACTTTTTGAATAATTTTTTGTATAGTCAAAAATATCAATTTTCTGATGAAAACGATGACCCCGGACCTTACGAACTTACTCCAGATGGTCAGCAATGGTGATTTTTGAATGTTTAATCTTTTGACTGTAAATGAATGTTGGATGTGAATTATCACTTTTGGAACTAAAAAAACGAGTGTTTAATGTCATTTCCCTGCCCAAATCGGTGAAAATAGAATCTTCTGAGTAGAAGGAAAAGCCTGTAAAAACGGCAATTGTCACTGTGAGGCCTAAAAAGTGGTTATTCAACATAAGGCATGACAGAATTGACATTACAAATCATTTTTTGTATAGTCAAAAAATCAATTTTCTGATGAAAACGATGACCCCGGACCTTACGATCTTTCTCCAGATGGTCAGTAACCGTGATTTTTGAATGTTTAATGTTTTGACTGTAAATTACTTTTGGATGTGAATTATCACTTTTGGAACTAAAATAAGTGTGTTTAGAGTCATTTTCCTACCTGAAATCTGTCAAAATAGAACCTTCTGAATAGGAGGAAAAGTCCGTAAAAATGGCAATTTTGGTCACTGTGAGGCATTAAAAAGTGGTTATTCAACATCAGGCACAATCCAATTGACATTTTGAATCATTTTTTGTACAGTCAAAAAAATCAATTTTCTGATGAAAAACGATGACTCCGGACCTGTAGAACTTTCCCCAGATGGGATGGGCAAGATGGCGGGTGACTAACAGCGGCCGTTCCCTCCGTCTCCCTCTATGGCTCCACGATTCAGCGAGCAACTGCACAGCCTGGGAGCAACGGACGGCTCAGCGTGTAGTCGGTGGCAGGAACCATTGGAGATCGCTTACTGCTACCTCTCTTCTGAGCTATGTGAGGCTGCACAAACAGATTTTGTGAGCTACGTGAGGCTGCACAAACAGATTTTCTGGCGGCAGCTAAGGAATTCACTGATCCTTCGGATGATGTCCAAAGGCGGAAAAGCCACGAGAGAGCCTATTTCCGTGGCCCCAGGAAATGGTGGAATTAATGCAGCCGGCAGTCTGCAGGAGAACAGCGGGACCCTGAAAATGAAAAATGAAAATATGGTATTTGTTTGAGTGCACAGCTACTCAAGCTAGAGTGTACTGGCGCATAGACAGTGGGGGGAGAAAGAGTGGAAAAGACCCACTTAGTGATTAAAACGCCAAGTTTTAAGATTCTTCCTGAAGGAAAGTAAGTCTGTGTTTAACCTCAAGGCCTCCGGAAGGCTATATACCACAATTTCGTGCCTAGGAAGCTAAAGGATCTGCCTCCAGTACGGGCCAGGCGTATCCTGGGCACGCTGGCCAGGTTGGCATTGGAAGAATGTAAAGGTCTAGAGGTAGTGTAGTGATTAACCCGCTTGATTAGGTAGCCAGCTCCTGCGTTGTGAAATGCTTTGAAAAAGATGGTCAGGGCTTTGAAGTCTATCCGTTCTTTTATGCGGAGCCAGTGTAAGGATGCAAGAATCGGAGTCATATTAGATCTGGGTTTAGGTTTAAGGATGGCTCTGGCCACCGCGTTTTGAACCACTTGTAAATGCTGGATCAGAGATTTAGAAAGGCCGAGGTACAGGCAGTTGACATAATCAAGTTTTGAAGTCACCATCGCCTGCACCACAATCTTTCTGCTCTCCAGTGGAAGTAGTGGCAGGAATTTATTTAGCATTCGGAGTATGCCGAAACATGTGCCAGTGAGATTTTGAATCTGAGAGCGCATGGAGAGTGTTTTATCAATCATAATTCCTACATTTTTAGCCTTCTCCTTTTCTACGGGTGGAGGTGGCAGATCTTCGGGCCACCAGGAGCACCACTCAGAAGTTTCCAGGTTTTCAAAGAAAACCACTTGCGTTTTGTCTGGAATACACTTAAGCTGATTAATCTTAAGCCAGTTGAACACCTTCATGAGACAGGCCCTAATCCTTGCCCCATCAAAGTCTGAGCCTTTATCACAGGTGAAGATCAGCTGAGTGTCATCAGCATAGGAAACAAGTTTGGCACCCTCTTCCTCTACCATGGATGCAAGGGGGGATAGATAGATATTAAAGAGGGTAGGGCTGAGAATGGAGCCCTGAGGGACACCTACATCAGAGGCAGGCACCGGAGATGAAAACAGTGGGAGCCAGATATCCTGAGATCTATTACCCAAAAAGGAGGACATCCATGTCAAGGCGGTCCCGCACAGGCCGATGTCTTTGAGCCTGTTTAGGAGCCTTTCATGTGGGACCGTATCAAAGGCCGCCGACAGGTCGAGCAATATCAGAACGGCCTTGCCTCCCTGGTCCAGTTTGCCCCTAATGAACTCTGTCACTTCCAGCAAAGCGGACTCCATGCTGAAGTTAGCCCTAAATCCGGATTGGGATTCATCGAGAAGCTTCCCATCTTCAATGTGTTTTTGCAGGGCCTTGTTTACATGCTCCTCTAGTACCTTAGAGAGGGCCGGAAGCAGAGAAATCGGCCTATAGTTGGCCGGATCCAACCGGTTGGCGTTAGCCTTTTTTATCAGTGGAAGAATCTTTGCGTGCTTCCATAATTTTGGCATGGTGCCTGCGGAGAGGGAGGCATTAAAGAGCTGATGTACTGTAGGGTTAATGATGGGGGCTAGTACAGTCAGGATGTTTGCTGGGCAGGGGTCGGACAGGGAGCCCGACTTAATGCATTGGAGGAGGAACAATGACTCTTCCAGCTGGAGCTCCGGGAAAGCATGTAAGGATGGAGGATCCAGGTTTTGAAATTTACTGTTAACACTATGATAGAAAGACAGCTCCTCTTCCGAGGTGTTAGAGAAAGCTTGTTGGATCAAAGAGATCTTTTTATAAAAAAAATTGGGCAATCTGCTTTGACCATTCTTCGGTGCATGGCCCTTCAATTGAGCCGGCTTTCGGTGAGCTGAAGGATTTCACTATCCTAAAGATTTCTTTACTTTTGTTTTGGGCAGTTTCAATTTTGGTATGGAAAAAGTTCTTTTTGGCTGCTTTTACCAGAGTGTAGTGGGTTTTTTAATTTTCTTTGTAAGCCTTCCTGTCTTCCGGCAGGTAGGATTTGCGCCATTTCCGTTCCTTTTTTCTACAGTTCCTTTTACTAGTTCTGAGAAGATCACTAAACCAGGGAGCCGGCGCGGCCGACCTCTTAGAGGAATGGGAGACAACCGGAGCCGCTGCCTTGATGTTGGTACGAAGCCAAGAATCTATTTGAAGGGCGTCCGAATCTGGGATGTTAGACAGCTCTGGTAGGGAGCGTACTAGGGCGTCGGCTAACTTTGGGATGGATATTTTATGGAAGGCTCTATAGCTGGAGGTCTTTTGCCCTACGATCGCCCAGGGGGTTGTTACAGAGTGGGGGATATCAAATTTAAGAAGGAAGTGGTCAGACCAAGTGATAGGAAGAGGAGGACCGGCTGATAAGTTAAAGTTATGAAAAATTTGGTCGAGGGTATGACCTTGCTCATGGGTAGCCGAAGAAATAGAGGTAAGCATCTTAAAGGTCTGCAGCGTCTCCAACAAGAATGTAGCTTGGGGATCTTTCCCATTCTCCATATGTATATTAAAATCTTCCAAGATCAGGCAATCTTTGTATTTTAGGTACAGGGAGGAGATGGCTGAGTTTAGTGAAGTGATTTCTGATAGCACCCGGGGGTCTGTAGATCAGAAAACCCGCAATGCTTTGATGAGGGGATAAAATACAGCGGAAACCTAAGGACTCTGTGCTCTCTATGGTTTCCATCGGGATAAGGGAAAAGTCTGAAATATGCTTATAAATTATATATTAATATAATTATATATATATACATTTATAAATTATAAATTATTATTACCCTACTTGACTCCAAGCAGCGCGGCGGAGTTAGCAAGACAAAGCGGGAAATCAAGAAGCCAGTTGCTGCCAGATCCAATGTACAGGTAGAGGGGGGCCTGCACAACCCACGGTCGCCTCAATGTTTGCAAGTATGGCGGGGGACACACAGAAAATACATACACCTCAAGAGGAAGGGGAGGATAAGACCATAATGGAGGAGGTTGGGGAGGATAACAAGGATGAGAATGGAGAGGAGGACGGGAGTCCTATCACTGGGGCAAATGAGAACGCAAACCTCCCAGACAATGCAAGGGATAGAGGTTCTGGAAATGAAGCAGGACTTGAAAATTTGACTCAGTCAACACCCAAGGCACAAGGGACATACACTAAGGAAGTCAACCTGGGGGAGAAAGCTGTGAGGGAGAAAATCCAGGTGGTATTCCGAGGCGCAGGATCGTCTAGAAACCTACGGGCTCAGGCGTGTGCTTTCTCACCAGAGTTACCGGGGGGAAAAGTGTATTCATTAATGGATGAATCTGAGGTATCGGAACAAGATGATATTCCCTCAAGCTGTGAGGCTCTATCGGAGGACAGCACCAGTTCTTCAACACAAACAACGCAAAGGAAAAAACCAATGAATAAAAAGAAAAGCAGAAAGGAAAGCTTAAAAAAAAGCATCAGTAAACAACTTAAGTGGGACTATTCGGATGCACAGATATGGCCCCAGAAGGAGGGATGAGACGAGTCGGATAAAAATTAGGAGCCCTCCTTGATGACTATCTTAGTGTCAATCAAACAAGTACAAGAAGAAAACAGAAATGAGGGATGCAGAGCGAGGATTGCCGCAAAAAAAATCCAAACAGGGATTCGCAAGTTAAATAAAACCTGCGGGTAGATTGTGGAATGCCTGGCCATGTAGAGACGCAGACAGAAGCACTGGAAGCTGAAGTGGAATCTCTAAAAGCATAAGGCACGAGACAAAGTGCAGCTATGATAGATGTCATGACCAAACTAGAAGATTATGAAAATCGTCAAAGAAGAAATAATCTGCGCGTCTTGGGGATTACAGAAGGTCTGGAATGGAATGAACCTAGAAGCTACATGGTAAAACTTTTAAAGGCAGCATTCCCCGAGCAAATAAACTGGGACTGGGATACAGAAATACAAAGGGCACACCTCTTTCCCTTATCCATGAAAAAATCATCAGAAAGCACAAATGAAAAACCCAGAGCAATTTTGGTCTTCTTCGGAAACTTTCTACTGTGGCAACTAGTATTTGACAAAGCCCGTCCCAACGCGCCAAAGGTCAGCAATTGGGTCTCATTTTTTGTCAGACCAGACTTCGCACACGCAACAGTGGAAAGACGGTGGCACTTAAGGCACTTGTTCTCCCCTTTCAAAAACTTGGAGCCAAGGTCTTCTTACAGAATCCATCTATGTTATGTTATGTTATGTTATGTTAGGCGGATTTATAAAGCGCATGGCTGCCCCAACATCGGGGCGTCCCAGCGCTAGCAGACAAGGGGGCCAGGGAGGATGAGCTAAGTGGGAGAGAAAAGCCATGTTTTAATCAATTTCCTAAATGCCCAATGATCTTTTGTGCTCCGTGCAGCAAGAGGGGCGGCATTCCATAGGGTGGGGGCCAGTGCCCTAAAGGAACGTCCTCCCGCTCTCCGCCTGCGCACTCTTGGAATACTGGCCAGGTGCAAATTGGCAGAGCGCAGAGCCCGTGCCGGAACGTATGAAGAACAGAGCCCTTGCAGGATTTGATGGGCTTGGCCATGTAAGATCTTATGCGTGGTGCAGAGAGTCTTAAACTGGACTCTCTGTTCAATCGGCAGCCTTAGGAGATGACGAAGGAGATTGGAAGCATGACAGTGCTTCGGTAGGGCAAAAAGGGTACGTGCTGCCGCATTCTCTGCCCGTTGGAGTCTTTTCATGACAGATTTATTAGCTCCAAGTAGGAGCCCATTACAATAGTCCAATCAAGACAGCACTACTGATTGGACAATCGTTTGGCGGAGAGATGCATCAAAGAATCCGCCACTTTTTTCGCATGGTTCTCAAATGAGAGGGCATTGTCCATCAGGACCCCTAGGTTCTTAACTGCTATTTTTGGTTGGGGAGGAGTACCCAGAGCCCTCGGCTACCATTGGTTGTCCCATTGATGGATATCCCGACCTACCAGGAGCACCTCAGACTTGGTGGAGTTCAATTGTAGGCAGTTGTCTGCCATCCAGTCTGAGATGACCAGAAGATCCTCTTGGAATTTCACTTGATCCTGTTTACCGTTGTTAGAAAAGGTAAACACCAACTGGGTATCGTCAGCATATGATACCATCTTAATGTTCCGTGCTTTCGCCAAGAGACTCAAGATTATATTTAGAGGAACAACATGTAGCTTTACATCTGAAGTGCAAGCACAGGAGTACCTGGAAGAAATCAAGAAGAAAGAAGAAGGGAAAGGACCTCCCAAATAAAACTGAACGCTTGACATATTGCAAATTTTTCATTAGGATGGTATTAAAAGAGGCTGAGCAGTTAGGAAGATAAGGGGTGGGGAGTTGAGGGATCGTGGGGTATGGGGGCAGAGCGTCGCCGCACATCATGCCTGATTGCCTTTATGCTAGGGGGGTGGGGGAGGGGAGAGTGGGTGGAAGGGGCACATTGGTTTACACTAGGGGTGGTGCAGGTGGACAAAAGTAAGTATTGAATTGGGTAGAGATGTTGGGTCAAGTGGCAGATGGGATTTTACGCATGCAATGGGAGCACAACAAAAGGGGTGAAAAAGTGAAACCAAGAGAATGGGGAGATTAGGAATAGCTACATTGAACATTTGTGGTTTAAATGATGTCACAAGGATTAAACTTACTACAGGTGGACATAGTCTGCCTGCAAGAAACCCACCTAGATGGTACACAAAAAGATTTGCTGAAATACCTTGGTTACACTATAGTTGGGGCAACAACTCAGGGAACCCGCACAAGGTCACGATTTTAGCCAGAAAAAATTCAATTTCATTTTTACCAGTACGCCCAGATGGGCTAGGACGCTGGGTGATTGCAGATGGGAGAGCCCCAGAGCTTCCTAATTTCACTCTATGCTCCATATACAGTAGCAACGTGGATGACCCGTCATTATTGGGGTGGTTAACTAATGAATTAGTACATTCACCTCTGCCGATAATATTATGCAGAGATTTTAATATAAATCTTGCTGCCAACTGGGGACGGGACCAAAAGTATATGGGAAGGAAACCAAAGGTGTATCAAGCGCCATGCAACCTATGTCAGGTACATGGTCTGAGCGATGTCTGGTCACTAAAGAGGCCTGAGGATCATGGGTTTACTTACTACTCAGCTCCACACCAGAAGCATGTTACGTTGAATTATTTTTTGTTTCATCTACACTTCTGGGCAAAACTATAATTAACCGACTCTCTAGAGTCTTATCAGATCATAGCCCACTGGTTTTACAATTAGAGGGGGGAGGACCAGTCAACAAGGCCTCCGCTTGGACCTTTGAGAGGGCCCTATTGCTAGATGAAGACTATGTGGGACACATAAAAGGGTGGATCCCCGATTTTATACAGAGAAACATGGGCACGGCCTCACTGGGAGTGGTCTTGGACACATTAAAAGCAGGAGTGAGGGGCGAGACAATACAATACTGAACTAGGAAAAGGAAAAAAGAGAACAATCAGAGGAGTTTAAATTTACAGGAGTTAGCCCAGGTAGAAGAAAGATTGGTCGTGGATTTAAGGCAAAACCAGGGAGTGAAAGAAGCACAAGAGGAAGTGGCCCTCGTAAAGGCAGCAATTCAAGCAGAGCTATTAAGAAAAGCACTAGATAAAGTAATAGCTCACCAGGAGGAATTGTAAGAATGTGGTGAAAAGGTGGGCCACCTGCTAGCCGACAAGGCAAGAGGTGATACGTAGCGAAATACTGTCAATAAGGGATCCTGACCTAGGGCTGGTGACTGAGTCAAGAGAAATACGGGCAGCTTTTTATAAATTTTACCAGGTGCTTTACACTGATGAGGTGGGAGGACGGGGGGAAATCTGAGGATCAAACAAATCAATTCCAAATGCATATGTGATGGAGGCCCTTACCAAAGAGGAAAGCAAGACCCTAGATTCCCAAATCTCTTGGGATGAAATTGTAGAGGCAATGTCAAATCTACCTAGGGGAAAAGCGGCAGGGCCAGATTTAATTCCTACAGAATTTTATAAACTTTTTGGAGAAAAACTAAAAGAAATATCGACATCTGTGTTTTTGCAGACTTTGGAAGGGGTGGTACCACCAAAATCTTGGGCGCTGGCAAAAATTATAGGGGCATATTATCAAGGCGGCGCTATGAAATTATCGCCGCTTTTGCGTCCGTTTTCGGGCGAAAAGCGGCGATAATTTCATCGCCTTATCAGCAAAGACACGCTATCGCATGTTTTGCTGACTTAGCGCCCGTTTCCAGCAAGCCTAACTTTGCATCGCTAATGAGATGCAAAGTATGCGTGGCTGTGAAATAACCCTGGGCGGTGAACTACGCTACGCTCGCGGAGCTTGCGTAGTTTCGGTAACTTCGCGATTCGCGTAGAACGTGAAGTTACCGTGCACTACGGTATTTGCGGCGTAGCGTAGCTGTTTATCTTCTTCGCGCGCTCAATATACGTTCTCGCGCGCGTGGTAACGACCTACCGTGATTCTGCGTTCACCGACGCTACTTCCTATCCGTTCGCGGGCGCCACAAGATTTGGAATCCGGCCGCACGATCCCGCGAGAGTGTGCGAACGCGAACACGTCATTCGGACGCGCGATCTGACTTCCGGCGGCAGTGTTGGTAAGATCGCGATCCCGAACACGAAGAAACTACAAACTGGCGAAGAATATCTCTCGAGCATCATAAAACCTTCTCGAAAATGATGGTTTT
The DNA here is from genome assembly GCA_963921515.1 of Calotriton arnoldi. Taxonomy (NCBI): domain Eukaryota; kingdom Metazoa; phylum Chordata; class Amphibia; order Caudata; family Salamandridae; genus Calotriton; species Calotriton arnoldi. The sequence goes on from CAWUFW010014857.1 coordinate 259,995, forward strand.
GCTCCAAAAACTCCTCAGATTGTGATTTGGCTGTAGTTTTTTGTGCAAGGAGTCCTTTTTCTTTTTTCCTTTTTTTCCAAGAGGAAGGAAGTGCCCCTGATTCTCAAACTTCCTGTTCCTGTCCAGCAGGCTCCTCCCAGTGCTTTGTCCATGTGCTGTTCACTTTCATTTGGATTTGGAGCTGGAAGGATCACTTTTTGTGTCTGTCTGCTGCATCATATCATTGGATTGGATTTGAGGACTCTTAGATTTGAGATTTTACAAGTAAGTTGGAGAATTGGTGTACTTGTTTGTTTGATTGGGGCTTGTTTGTACCTACATTTTTTGGGGGATTTCCATCGTTTTTAAAATTTATTGTTGTGGCCTGTAGTTTCGGCAGGGGCCTAGTTGTTTTTCTTTGATTGGAATTTCAGCCAGTAGGCCCAGACTAGAGCCAGAGGTACCCATGGGTGCATGTTTCTGTGGTGTCTGTTGAATTTAAACATCATGTAGGGCATGTATGGATGGCATTGGATTGAATTGGTAAATGTGGTTTTTGGGGTGTATTTCACTTTTTGGGTGTAATATATACCTTTGTTGGATGTGTGTGTGTGCTTGTTGTGTAACTTTCCAACCTTTCGTAGCCCTGTGGATTTTCGTTTTTGCATTTTTGTATTAAAGCTGTGTTGTTTAGCACTGCAGGCCTCCTTTGTCTGGTCATATTATTAGAGGCCTGCTTGAGTTCATTGTTTTCCAGGGCCTGTTGTGACTGTGAGTGACCACGTGGCTTGGGGTCATTTTGTGGTGGTAGTTTAGTAGTGTGCTGCTTTTTCCATATAGGCCTGCATGTCTTTTCTTTGTTCCCCTTGGCTTATGCTTGTTGTGAACTTGTGGGTGGCCTGGCCATGTGGTGGCGGCCATTTTGTGGGACCAGCCACTGTCCTTTTGCCATAGGCCTCCAAGCTTGCGGCCTAGTCTGCCAGTAGGCCCAGAGGTAGTCATCCTCATGGGTGCATAAAAACTGTTTCTTTGTTGTCTGTTGAATTGTAACATAATTTAGGCCATGGATGGCATTGGATTGATTTGCAAAATGTAGGTTTTGGGGTGGTATTTCAGTTTTTGGGTGTTTGTTAAATAAATAGGCCTTTTCAGCCAGTAGGTAACCCTGGGCGTTCAGCTCGCGGACTTTGGGCAACTCCGCACTGCGCGACAACGCGGACTTACACTTTTTATCTTCTTCGCGCGCTCAATATACGTTTTCGCGCGCGATAACGACTTTTTGTGACGATCGCGATGCCGAACACGCAGAATTTACAATCTGGTGAAGAATATCTCTCGAGCAGCATAAAACCTTCTCGAAAATGATGATTTAGTTCATTTTGCACAAAAGACTCATCAGGTTGTCATTTAGATGTAGTTTGGTGAGCAAGGAGTCATTTTCTTTTTGTTTTACAATTTTTTTCAAGAGGAAGGAAGTTGCCCAGAGTCTCCAACTGCCTGGTCCTGTCCTTTGTCTTCACTTTCTTGTTATTTTGGGTGGCCTGGCCATGTGGGTGGCGGCCATTTTGTAAAGCCAGGCATTGTGCTTTTGCCATAGGCCTGCATTGTCTGTCTTGTGTTCCTTTTCTTGTTGTTGTGGGTGGCCTGGCCATGTGGTGGTGGCCATTTTGTGGGACCAGCCACTGTGCTTTTGCCATAGGCCTCCAAGCTTGCGGCCTAGTCTGCCAGTAGGCCCGGAGGTAGTCATCCTCATGGGTGCATAAAAACTGTTTCTGTGTTGTCTGTTGAATTGTAACATAATTTAGGACATGGATGGCATTGGATTGATTTGCAAAATGTGGGTTTTGGGGTGGTATTTCAGTTTTTGGGTGTTTGTTAAATAAATAGGCCTTTTCAGCCAGTAGGTAACCCTGGGCATTCAGCTCACGGACTTTGGGCAACTCCGCACTGCGTGACAACGCGGACTTACACTTTTTATCTTCTTCGCGTGCTCAATATACGTTTTCGCGTGCGCGATAACGACTTTTTGTGACGATCGCGATGCCGAACACGCAGAATTTACAATCTGGCGAAGAATATCTCTCGAGCATCATAAAACCTTCTTGAAAATGATGATTTAGTTCATTTTGCACAAAAAACTCCTCAGGTTGTCATTTAGATGTAGTTTGGTGAGCAAGGAGTCACTTTTTTTTTGTTTTACAATTTTTTTCACGAGGAAGGAAGTTGTTGGGTGGCCTGGCCATGTGGTGGAGGCCATTTTGTGGGACCAGCCGCTGTGCTTTTGCCATAGGCCTCCAAGCTTGCGGCCTAGTCTGCCAGTAGGCCCAGAGGTAGTCACCATGGGTGCATAAAAACTGTTTCTGTGTTGTCTGTGGAATTTTGACATCATTTAGGCCATGGATGGCATTGAATTGAATTGCAAAATGTGTTTTTTTTTGGAGGGTCTATTTCACTTTTTGGGTGTGTTAAATAAATGCCTTTTTTGCGTGTGTAATTATAATTATGTGTTGTTGTAGTGGTTGTCTAACTTTCAAAAGTGTTTTTAGCCATGTGGATTTTAGTTTTTGCATTAAAGCTGTGTGTGTTTTATAAGGCATCCTTTGTCTGCCCATATATAGGCCTGCTTGAGTTCATTGTTTGCCATCCCTTGTGCCTGTGAGTCACCATGTTGCTGGGGGCCATTTTGTGGTGGTAGTTAGTAGTGTGCTGTTTTTTCCACATAGGCCTGCATGTCTTTCCATTGTTCCTCTTGTCTTACTGCTTCCAAATCCATCCCCATTGCCAGCTGCAGCTCCCTGATGCTGCTACATACATCACACGTGATGCACAAATTTAGGCCAAACATGCTCCACTACATTTTAGTTTTTGTTCTTTACTATTCTTATTCTTCCAGAGTGTACACACTAGCACTACACAGTAGCCAGGAAAGCCCTGGCCTTGTTGTCAACGTCTCATAAATGGCTACACTGTGTGTTGTTGTTCACCGAGTTTCTAAAATTTAATAATTGAGGCCACCACACACTAAGTTCTATATTATATTTGTTTGATTTGTGCTATGTTTGACTGATGTTCTGGCTTTTTTGCTTTTAGGTGCACAAAGACTGAGGAGGAGGTGTGTCATCATTGCCCATTGCACTGCCAGACAGACATCCTGCTGCTGTACACACAACACAACACCTGACCAGACATCTCTGCAACTGAGTGCTGCTGACATCTGAAGAAGATGGGCCCAAAGAAAGCAGGTACCAGGTCCTCCAGTACCAAGAAAGTTGCTATTGAGAAGAAGGAACAGAAGAAGGAAGTGACACTTAAGTCTGGTGTGCCAACCAATACCTTTTTTGGGCAAAAAAAAAAATTACGCCTGCAGCAGCGGTGTCCGGGGGGCAAGCTGGAGGCAGAACCTCCGCATCAGTGGGCCCAACCCACCAACCCAGGCCCAAGCACATGAGTGTGGAAGAGGTAGCCAGCCTAATGGTGGAAAGCAGTGATGCTGAGCCTGAGATAAACTTATTGCTATCTCAAAGTAGTACCCAATCAACGCAGGAGGAAACACAGCAGATAAGTGGTCAACAACAACAGCCGCAACCACCGCCCGCAATAGTAGTTGTTGTTCCTCCTGAAGTAGGGGCAGTTCAGGAAATTGAGCCTCATGCAGAGGTAGAAGAAGAAGCCACTCATTCAGAAGATCCATTGTTTTCCAAATCTCCAGCAAGGAAAAGGAGGGGTAGTCCATCAAGTTCTTCGCCAAGCCCCCCTTCTGATGATCTAGATGCCACTTGGAAGCCACAAACTGAGTCTGAGAGGGAGCCACGTTCCAAGACCAAGCTAGGGAAAAGGAATGTTCCAGAAAGCCTTACACTTATGGAGGTCGATGTAGAACAGCAGGATGATGATGATGAGCCAGTCATCACGAACATCACTCCCGGCCCGAGGAGATGTAGACCAACATTATTACCCTATCCAAAATGGCTGCGAGGGATGTAGCACGCATACCTCCACAGGTAACACCAACACGACCTACAGCTTCCATATTTGCATTAGCAAAGGCCCGGCAGCGACCTACATCCAGCACAACCACCACCTCAGTAGGAGTAGATACTGGTACAGCAGCACAGAGTCAAAATCAACACACACCCTCCAGTTCATCCGGCATTGGAAGTGGCACCTCCAGCAGGAGGCCAAAGTTAAGCTCCCCAGTTTGGGACTTCTTTACGGTTAGCGAAAAGGAGGAGAACATTGCTATATGCTCCATTTGTAATAGCTCTGTTAATCGTGGTAAGCTTGGTACAAACTATGGTACCGGAGGCCAAATGACCCATCTGAAAAAACACCACTTGATCAGCTGGGGGGACCACCTTCGCGGCATAAAAAAAACTGCAACCATTGGTGTTGGTGGGGATAAAGGAGTTGAAGATCCGATAACGGTGGAAGAGGAAGGACAGGGAGACATTCTCTCTGGTAGTGGTACACAAGGTGTCCCTGACCCCAGCAGTGCAGTGTTAATGTCGCCCATATCTTCAGCAACATCTCAGTGGCACAAGAGTAAGAGTCAGCCTGAGACACCAAGGAGTACCAGGTCCGCAATCCAAAAAAGTGCGTTGTTGAGCCTAAGAGAAAGGAAAACCGTGCAGCCTACCATTATCAGCATGTTTGGGGGGGAGGGGCAGTACTAACGCAACCACCCAATAGCATGTTTGTACAATGCGAAGCTGGCTAAAATGTTAGCACTGGACCTTCTCCCTTTTTCTTTTGTTGAAGGGGTGGGTTTTCTGGAATTTGTGTCAACCATCTGCCCAAAATGGCATGTTCCCAGCCGCTACTATTTTGCCAGAGTTGCTGTTCCAGCACTACATCACGACGTGCTGGAATTGCTTGGAAAAGCCTTGAAGCAGAGTGCTGTTCACAGTATCCAACTGACAACAGACATGTGGACCAGTTGCCAAGCCACAGATTACATGTGCATCACTGCACACTGGATCTCTTTGCGGGGGTTAGAGAACAGATATCTGCTGGTGTTGGCGCTGCTGAGATTTTTCATGCCACTCGCAAACATGCAACTGTAGCCATGTTTGCCATGGAGAAATCTCATACTGCTGCAAACATTTTGGAAGAGTTTAACACCAAGGTCTTTGAGTGGCTGCGCCCAAGAGGGCTTACGATTGGTTTTGTTGCCACGGACAACGGCAGTAATGTAGTTAAGGTCATGCGCAATGGTGGCTATTTCAGGGTCCCGTGTTTGGCACACTGCATTAACATTGTTGTTCAAGACTTTTTGAAAAATGAATCCAAAGTCAGCAACTTACTGGCCACCTGCAGAAGAATATGCACACATTTCAGCCATTCTTTTAAAGCCCGGAAGCAGCTGAGGGTCATTCAACGTGAGCATAAAATGCCAGTCAAAGCGCTCATCCAGGAGGTGCCAACACGTTGGAACTCAACTTATTACATGCTTGATCGTCTGTTTGAACTGTACATACCACTCAATGCTTATGTCATGCAAAGATTAGGGGAACCTACTGTGAGAGGCACGACCGTTGAGATGGGTCAATGGGACCTCATTAAATGCCTGACTGAGATGCTACTTCCTTTTGAGATCTTCACACGTGAAGTCAGCAGGGAGGACTGTACTATGGGCCAAGCTATCCCATTGTTGCACATGCTAGAGCAACAGCTGAAGGAGGTGTCTGAAATGTACGCAGGTGTGGATGACAAACAAGACGCATATCATTTGGCGGAGACCTTAGCCGCTCGCTTATCTGAAAATACAAGGATTCAAAATAAAATTTTGTCACAACCACATTACATTAGTGCCACAATTTTGGATCCACGGTACAAAGTATTTCTGAACAGCAAGGCAGTAATTCCTTTTTCGGAAGTGGATGTTGCCAACTACAAAACTTTGATAGCTAAGGAAGCCACTATTTTCGAAAACGAACGGCTGTTAATTACAGGCCCCCCACCCCAGGCCATAACAAGTACTACAGGGCATCCAGAGTCAAGTTCAACTTGGGAGCCTGAGGGCAGTGCGTTTGCCTCCCAGCAGTCACCTACACCAACAATAACATCAACAACAGCAAGAACAGGATCATCCACAGTACAATCTGCAACTGATTGGTTTCTACGGCAGGGGTATGGTAAGTCCAGTGCTGATGCAAAGGCAAAAGAGGCCGAGCACATCGGAGCACCCCTGAACATTGAGCGGACGGTCCAGGCCTATCTGGATGACCCAACAGAGGTCTTCATGGATCGAAACCCATTGGTGTATTGGTATGGGAAAAGAAGCCAATGGACAGTGCTCAGCAGGCTGGCGATAAAGTATCTGGCTTCCCCTGTCGCAAGTGTCTCTTTTGAGCGTGTTTTCAGTGCTGCTGGTGCCATTGTAACTTCAAAAAGGACCAGTCTCTCGCCCAAAAGCGTGGAGAGGTTAACCATGATCAAAATGAATCAGCACTTTATACCACCGGATTACTAAATACGTGAATCACAGCAGGAAGAGGAGAGCAACTTGGATGACGTAAATAGTGCGTTACAGGACCTACTTCTGTCCGAACCACCAGAGTTTGAGGACGAGCTCCTCTTCCCTGACAACTAGGCTTTCAAATTGTTACTTTCTTCCTTCCTTTATGTGTCTGTGTATCTGTCTTTCTGGTTCAAATCAAATCACAACAAATCCATCACCACCGTCTTCTCTTTTTATTTCCCTATTGGAGTTGCACGTCTGTGCATTTAACTGTCCACTCTTCAGAGTCCTGCTTCATCTTCCTGTCTCGCCCTAGTACATTTCCATCAAGCCAGACATTGGAGTACAAGAAATGTTGCCTTTAACAGTCCCTCCATAAGAAGTGAAACGTGACTATAGCTATCCTCCATTTTGTTTCCGAGCCGAAACTCAATGATGTCCGAAGGCTACCGCCTCTGCAGGTGTCCACAACTCTTCACTGTCAGAACTTGGGCAAGCATCCAAAAGTGAACTCATCACTGTTCGAAGGCTACAGCCTCGGCAGGCATCCAAAGCTCCTCACTGTCAGGGCAGAAGGTACTTGGCAGAGAAAGACAAGACTCTTCGAAGAAACTTGCTGACATTTGTGCAAACTCAAATGACCAGCAATGAGCGCTACCCAGGCCGCGGCCCATCATCACAGTGCTGACCATGTGAAGCAACTTAAACTGTGAGAAAGTGCCACAGATGAATAAGACGAAAACCAAAACAGCGACTAACACTCAAAATGAATGTGGACTGGAGTAATGATGAGGCCACTGCCCCGTAAAAAAAAACCCATACACCTGTCAGAACTAGGCATCTGATGATCTGACAGCCAAAGAGAAGAGCAAGACAGGTAATGATGGAATGCATTGGATGCTTGCAGACTCTGAGCGATTGCTGTTGTTTGTTGTTGATGTTGTGCATGAAGTCGAACTCTACTCTACTAGTTAATCTACAAAGTGACTCAAGTCAGTGACAGTCAATGTTTCCCTTCTTGTTGTTTAATAACCAAATTGTACTCCTACTACTGCAGGTGCAGGCCAATATCTGTTGCAATTTTTTAATATGGAATATGGACTTAATCGGAGTCACTACAGACTGAGTTGGAGTTGGACAACACGTATCACACCATGATGATGACCATACTATCTTTGCAGTCAGTCAGTTGGATCGGAGATGATTGAAGGAATAACTGCGTTTCACGAAGTGGCATAAGGTAAACATAAACACAACAATTCAACAAGAAAGTAAACACAGCAGACCTATATGTCCATGTAGTGGTGGAGTCGAGTCAAGTCATGACTGACAGCGGCGCATTGATTTTGTCACTTAGTTTTGAAAATGCTAAGTTGCTGCATATATGCCTTTTGTCTGGCTCTGTCAAAAATTAAGGTAAATGGAGGTTGGGTCACGGACGGGCTGGTGCTGTGGTGGGCCTGTTCTGTCCTGTTGTTGTTGTAGCTTAATGCTGTAAACAGAATATACACGATATATCCAAGCCGCCTCAGTCTGAAAGTGTTCTCTCTTCTCTTCTTGGACTCCACCGTAATTGATGCTTTTTTTATTCATTGATTTTTCAATACCCCTTTTGTTTTTCCATCTAGACGTTACAGCCCGGCCTTTACCCTGTGCTATACTGGGAGACACAACTCACATTTACCTTACCAATCCGCATCAGGAAGGCCACCAAGATGGATGTGCGGAGCGTCCATGGAAGATAGGACCAAGAGGAAGGACGAGATTCAACTCCACAATTTGACCAGGATAATAGTAACTTTAGTATCATTCATCATTCATCTTTTAATTAATTGGAATCCTTTTTTCTCTTCAATCATTAGGACTGTGTGTTGTGTGTTGTTGTTTGTTTGCTAATTGATCCCTACAACTATTTTTAAATTTTCTTTGCTATCTTTAAAAGTAAGCCCAGTACAATATGGAATTTGGGTCTCTGAGGGCGTATTACAGGCAAGGCAAATTGCGTAGAATATACTGCTGCCCTGTACTGTCTAATTGTCTAGTAGGAGTTAGTAAGTACTACTCATTAACCATCAAGTTATCTTCATCATCATGCATGCATTTCCTTTTTCTCCCTTTATAGATTTTTTGGATAAGATCATGGTCGTCTGCCAAGATTGTGCTTTGCTTTTGTTGTCCATGCGTACTGTTTTTCTTTCTCCAACCTTTCCCCAAACCCCCCTTCCCATCCATTCATCAAACCCTAACCCTCTTCCCCCGGGCTGTGATTTATATTGAGGTGTGATGTGACTACATAAAATGTACACCAATTGATTACACGCTTGCTGGGGCAGATGTGGTGAAAGCAACACTAATTAAATTTCAAGGCAGGGCGAGGAGCTTCTTCTGCTTGCCCACCCATGCTCAGTCTATGTGCAATCCGTCACCGGCTAATAGTACATCATAATTAATTGCCAGCATTGATTGGATTCATCATCAAACTCCTACCACACAGCAGTAAAGGTTACGAATTACGATTGTGTTAAGTTAAGTGACTCACTTGACACAACTACAGTTTGTAACTAGGCTGTCCCCGCCACCATTATGTTTTATTTGACTTTAGCAGTTGCAAATGCAATATTGTTTGTTTGGCAGTCTTCTTCTGTACTGTATTTTACTTCGTTCTACTACTCCTCCCACAGTCGCTTTCAGGCAAGTGACTGTCTCTTTTTATTTTTTAGCAAATGCTGCTGCCAGTGTCTACTCTACTACTACCACCACAACCATGGCATCTTCTCCATTCTCTTGGGAAACCATGCAGCCATCGCTGTGCCGAACGTAATCATCATCAATCACAGGTAAGATAAGTTTGGTGGGAGGTATAATGGACTAGGAGGAGAGACTGACAGTACTAGTAGGACAAATAACTCAGTGAGGGGTACCGCATCTATCTGTTTGTGTTACATCATCGGCAGATTATTTAAATCAAACACTGGCTGCGGCCCTGCAGCAGCAAGGAAACCATGTGACGTTAATTCATAAAATAGTAACCCCCACAAAACATTAACATTGTATGTTTAAGTATAAATATAATTTATTACCCTAACAAAAATAAACTATCCCACACCTGACCTACCCCTCTCCCTAACCCCAACCAATGTCCAAAACGAAAAAAAGTCCAAAGAATGTCCAGAAACCCCAACGCCCAATTCCCACCCACCAACAAAAGGAATAAAAAAGGGACAATGTAACAGGGTCCTATAGTTATATTCGGCGGGCTTTAAGGTGTTTGTCCACCAGAATTTTGACACGCTCCTCTAGTTGCTCCTCTAGCCGTGCCACCCGGAGGAGAATCTTGCATCGAAATGCCCTGCAGTGGCATCCAGGGTGGGGGACAGCAGTGCTGGCTGCAAGAGAATTGCGGCGGCGGGCGGCTGCCAGACCGCGGCGCCATACCACTGGAGGTCTGGCCTGGCTGGGGCCCGGGGCATCGGACGAGGCTGCAGCTGCTGCCGCCTCCTCCTCCTCCGCCTGAGCCACCAGCCGCCGGTACTCCTCACAGATGGCCTCCAGTTTCCAGCGCCGGGCCATGGCTGCCAACTCCTTCCGGGATGGTTTGTCTTGGGAAGGAGTACTATCTATATCAAGAAAGAAAAAGAATATTGTTGTAACCAGTACTCTTAGCAAAACAGTAACACAAAATTAATTCAACACATAATGGCACAGTAGCACTAGCAAGAAGCACAGTACATAACATTTCTGGTAATAATCTATCTATCCTCCCACTTCCTCGGCCTGTAACATTTGTGGGAGTTTCAGGCATTATACTAGCACTATGGACTCCAGTACACAGTACACCAGTCTTCTTCTTATCTCTACTAGTTTAGCGAAATGACATAACCTGGTTGTAGCCGGCATGCCAGCTCGGTCATCTATGCTTGCACCCAAGACAAACATACGAGTCATGACGCAGACTCACGTTAGTTTGATTTACTACTGTCTGCAGGTGGGGAAGCTCATATTTTTCTATTACGGGTGGCACTGGCCATACTCTCTCTGTTACACGAAGGGCAATTGGTCAATTTCACTTTGACAGTGCCCTGGCTACTACAAAAAGGCAGATTATATAACTGATCCAATGATCATTGCTTTTATATGGGGGGACGACATAAGGTCAGTAGCGGTCGGTGGTGGGACTCGGGGAGTGCTGCCGGGCGGTGACGTAGGGAGGGGCAGGGTGGGGGGTAGTAAACTATGGATTACGGCCAATTACAGGTAAGTAAACATATAAATAAATAAAACTAATTTTGTTGCGCCCACTGCATTGCTTTTGGCGGTGCAGTGCGCACAATGAAATTCGCTTTATTTATTATTATGTTTACAGTAAAGTTACCTGTATTTGGCCACGTAATACATTGTTTACTGCTACTCTCCACCCTGCCCCTCCCCACATCGGCTTTGCTACTGTGGCGCGGTTTCTTTTACATTCCCTTAAAATAAAACTGTGCATCCTGTGACAGTCTCCAACTATGCTGTCTATGATGAATATATACAGGCATCCATCCATTCTAAGTAAATGTCAATCATTCTTCTTAATCTCTCCACAAACCTTACTTTGTTTCACCAACAACAACCCATGCGTCCACTCACTCCATTGCTTGCCTTCGCTTAGAGTTTCACCCAAACACCGCTGATGATTCTTGCTATCCACAGTATCCACCCATACTGTGTCGCCCACCCAGGCAGGCATCCATTCTTCTTTCACCTTCCACCCATCCTTCAACAACACATGCATCTGAGTCCTATCAGCCACCTATCCATGCTTCCAACGTATCCTTCTCTGCCAGTCATCATATTAAATCTCGCCCGTCCTTCCTCCTTCCACCCTTCTTTCCCTTTTTGTTCAACACATCCATCAAGGTCATCTGATCTGACTTTTAGTCTCCTCCATAAAACTTTCACAGCTGAGTTGGAGTCAGATAGAAGAGGCCATTGGTTAATCAAGTCACGCTGGTAATGCTATTGCTACTGCATTGCTAATGCTAAGTAAAGGGTGTCTTCTCTTCTTCAACCGTTGTATAATGTTCACTACAACTTCATACCTAATAAGTCTCAACAACAGTACAGTGAGTGAAGTCAACACCCTTCCAGCTAGTGCAATGTCAATAAGTAATGAATATAACTTACCACCGCCCGCCACTGCTGCTGGCTCACCCCCTGTAGCTCCTGCAGGTGCCGCATCTCCTGCCCCCTCCGGAATGATCGAATCGCCGCTGGCCCCGCCGGCACTGGTGGTCGCTACTACGCCTAGATAAAAACATGACACATTTTTAGATGCCTGTGTACATCTCCCCCTATTTATTCTTTTTCACTAGCAAGATTGAAAAAAAAAGTTAATACATACATATTATAAATCACATTCACTAATCCAAATCGGGTACTAGAGTCAGTAGACCCTAGTAGTGTTATGGTCCCTAGGGTCATTATTTATTATACTATACTCTACTCTTTGAAAAGTTAGCCTGAGCCATGCAACCATTTTTCGCTTCATGTCTTTTACGCATGTTACCTCGCAGCTTGTTGTGCAGTAACAGTAAGACGCCTTTTTGAGCCCACATGAGCACATACAGCTACTGTCTGAGCGTTGCGTACAAGAGGTCGAAAAACAAGCCACTTTGTTATGGAGTTTGGTTAGTCCGTATTGCTTAGCCATAAGTAACATGTTACACTTTTTTGGCAGGACTGAGAAATGCTTGCATTATACTATCTAACGCGCACCATTTTTCTCAGGCAGAAGATTTCCTTCTACGAACCAGAGATTTGCAGAGCTTATGAATGATGCATGTAACCAGTAATTCTACGTTCTACGGTGAGGAGTCTCCCAGAATTCGCACAGATCTTTTGTCTTCTATCATCATTCACTTGTTGTAACAATGTTTATTGTTTTAATCTTATGCATTTTGCTGTTGGAGCTGGCTGGAGTACACTGCATTTTATAGAACAACATACAGAGCTTGTTAGTTGAAAATAAACCTTTTGAACTTACACATAGACTCTGTGGTATTTGGTGTGGTGGTGGTGGTGGACTTACACGAGTGAGTGAGCGAAAGGGTGTTATGTTCTGGGTTGTGTAATCATTGGGTATCTTCGGGTGGGGGTTCGGGGACCTAATGAGACACTATAGCTAGTCGTTCAGGGGATTGTGGGTTCACTTCTGACTGAGGTGTGAGGAACGTCCAAGTTCCAAACTCCCATCACCAACATCCTATTTCCTTGTGCATAGTTCTGCATGGGGCTGTGCAGAATCCACATATCAGTAGTAGTATGTACTATATCCTATCAAAAATAGTCAAATATCTGGTTGGGCATTTTGTTTGTGGTAATTGTCAAAGCCTCAAGATTAAGAAGCCTAGAAGAGGACAACCGAAAGGACTGGACTCAGTGGCTAGAGCTATTGGTCAATCTGAGTTTTATTCAAAACCGTACAATAAAGAGTGGCAATGTAAACTGGGCAAGCTTAGCGACAGACTAATAGTAGTAGTACAGACATTCATAGCAGAGGCAGTTAGAACTTAGAGGCAGGGATAACCAGAATTTAGAAACAGATAGTCAAGTCAAGATCAAAGAATCTTTTGTAAAAAAATAGAATTAGGGAGTGGAACCAGAATTAATAGTTCTGAAAAAATAAGGTGCAGTAAAAGTTAGGGCAATATAATTGTTAATATTAACCACTGGAAGACTTACTGGGAGCAGCAGGGCCCTCGGTAGAGTAGCGGTCCTCTGGTGGTTGTCCCGCCGACTCGGACCCCGTCTTCTTGCCCCTGGGTGCTGCAGATCAGTGATCATGTAAGATATAATAAAGAAAGACACAAACATTAATGATTGCTGTGAAACAAATAAATTATCTAAAAAAACGCTCAAAAAACGTTTTATGAAACAAAAATTGCAATAAAATTGACCTATCTAATCCGATCGACTACTGGTTTGCGGGATTCACGGACAGTCTACTTATTTGGGAACACTAATTCAGTGTTCCATTCTGATTGATTCAAATAAAATCCAGAACACTAACTAAGCCTAAGTACCACCTGACCTAGCCCACCTATTCCAGGCGGGCCAATTGTTCATTAAGACCGCATTTCCATTTTTTTTAGCCCTCAAAAATGCATAGATGAGAAGGAGGACACATGCATAAATTGGTGCATAATGCATACACCAAATTGTTGGTTGGTTGCGTCTGATGTTCTGCAGCTGACTGACACTGCTAAGCTTACCACTCACTAAACAAACTACAAAAGGTTCTACTAAGGACTGGGGTAAGCAGCACTCAGTGACAGAGGATGCGTCACGCAGACCGCTCAAAAATTATCAACTAATAGTAACTAAACCTAGTATCAAACTATCAATCCATCCACCACTATTTGACAGGAGGACAAAGGAAGGACTAGAGTCTCTCAAGCTAAGCATTACCTAACTGAAGTTCTTTAAAGTAAACTCTTACATAATAATGACAAGCGAGCGCAAAGTTGCAAACAAGTAAGAGTAGCACCCAGCACCTGTGTCCTACAATCACAGAAGATTTTGAAACGTAATTTACCTGCAATGTAAGCAGCAGTATTCTTGTTATTTGTAAAAAATGTATACACAAATCACAATACTTATACTACTATATATATTAGCTACTCACCAAGCCCCACGACCTCGACACCTAGCAGGTTCAACAGGTCCTGCTCCCGGTCGAGGATGTCTGACCACCGGTGGGCCAGCTGGTTATGGGTGCGCCGGACCCCTAAGCAGCGAAACACTGCCCGGCGCACCTTCGCCCACCGGCGGTGACGCTCCTGGGTCGGGTACCCGGAGCCTGGCCTGCTGCCTGCTGCCAAGGTCAAGGGGAGGTGGTGCTGAACAAAAAAAACAAGGGCGGCCACCTCCGCCTCACTAAAAAGCTGGCAGGCTTCCACCCCTGCAGGGCGCAGTCTGCCGCAAGGCAGGCGGCTCTTGGGTGCACGCGCCTTGCCCTTCAAGCCGTTGCTGCTGCTGCTCCCCTTCGCCATGGTTCTGGGGTGGGAGGAGGCGGAAAAGAAAAGTTAGAAGGGAAAAATAAAGTTAGGGGAAGAAGTAGGAGCTTAAAGAAGAAAGTTATATAAAACAGTCGAAAAGTAAAAAAAACACAGTAAAAAGTAGGAAAAAATGCAAAATATAGACTTAGGCAGAGAGAGAGATAGATAAGAAATAAAGAAAAATTGAAAAACAGTGTAAAAAACTAAGGATTGCAAAGATTGAGGGAGGATAGAAAAGCAGGCCCAGAACCATAGCATAGAGTGAAAAACAAGATGGCCGCGCCCATCGTGACCGCGTGGGTAAGTTTGCGCGATATTTCTCCCCGAGCACGCAAAAAACGTCGCGAACACGTACAACGCGTTCCCGAACATGGAATGCACATCGCGAGCACGCTCTATGCGACCCGGAACAGAAAATAAAGGATCGCGAACAGGCGGGACAAGTGAAAAACAAAATGGCAGCGCCCATAGGCGACCGCATGGGTAAGTTCGCACCCCCGAGCACTCAAACAGCGTCCCGAACACGCACAGTGCGTTCCCGAAGAAGAAAAACGCATCGCGAATGGGCACGACAAGCAGCTACGCACGCTCGCGTAGCTACGCGTAGCTCGCGTAGCGCTCTGACATCTTCACGTAGCTTCGCGTAGCGCGACTACGCGAACTACGCCCAGGGTTACTGTAAAACCAACCAGGGAAAATATCGCGAAGGCAGCTTCGCGATATTAACAAGGAAGGGTAGCGATTTTTTAAATTGCGTTAAGTATGACTTAACGCAGGAATTTAACGTCTGTTAAATTCCTGACTAGGGCATACTTAACATGGGGGGTGGATTCTGTGGCTAAGACCACAGGCCCTATCATCTAGGATATCACCGTTTTCCACCATGGAAAACGGCGATATCCACACTATCTCTGGAATTTTTATCGACTCGGCGATCCGCGTTGTTGATAACGCGCTAACCGGGCGATAAATTCCAGAGATAGCCGGCGATAAATATGCAAGCGCTAAGCGCGCTTTGCGATATTTATCGCCGTCCCTTGTTAATATGCCCCTTATTTTTTCCGAAGAAGGATAAACCAATTCAGGAAATGGGTTCCTATCACTCTATAATGCTAATCAATGGGGATGTTAAAATTTATTCTAAAGTAATAGCCACACCGCTCTCACGGATGATTCATAGGATGGTGTTTGAGGGGCAGCACAGCTTTATTCCCGGCAAGGGAACAATAGAGGACATTCGAAGGGTTATCACCCTGTTAAATGTAAGCCAGCTGTCAGGAGACCCTATGGTGACAATTTTTCTAGACGCCGAAAAAGCTTTTGACAGGGTCTCCTGGCCATTCCTCTGGGCTACGATGCAAAAGAAAGGGATAGGGTCAAGATTTGTTAGAGCAGTGAAAGCTTTATACAAAGACCCAGAAGCCAAGAGTACTTATAAATGGGGAAGAGACAGAGCATTTGAAAATCACGAGGGGGACATGACGTGGGTGTCCCTGCTCACCGCTCCTATTCACACTGTATATAGACCCCTTTTTAAAACAACTGGAAGCGGCCCATAGTATTCCCCCTATTGTAAGGTACAAGTAGGAGAGCAAAGTTCTGGCTTACGCCGACGACGTAGCCGTTGTAACACCAAATCCATAACAGGCTATTGGGGTGATAGAAGAAGAAGCACAAAAGTTTGGCGCGCTCTCAGGATATGCCCTTAACCAGGAGAAGACCCGGATAGTTGCTAATGAATCTATCCCCTTTAATGATAATCGGGTTGTTAAAAAAGCAAACTACTTAGGGGTCAAGATTAGCTCAGATCTGGATAAGGTAGTAAAGGATAATCTGGGGACATGTGTGGAGGAAACCAGGAAAGCGCTAAAAAAGATGGATCACTTACATTTAACCCTTATCGGTAGAAGCAACATAATTAAAATCATTTTTTTCTCCAAAATTGTTATATTTTTGCGAGGGCTATACCCCTCACTTTTTCAATTTTTTGGTTTAAACAATCTGAGAAAATTTTTGCACAATTTATTTGGACCTACTCGAGGCCAAGAAGGGTGTTTACATTTTTATCACTGCCCAGGGAGCATGGAGGCCTGGCCCTCTCCAATCTAAAGTTATAATGGTGGGTGGCCTCACTTACACAATTTACCACAATCCTGAGAACCGATAATAGCAGGACGCAATCAAGATATCCAACCCCATGACAACTAGTGATTGGCCCCGATGCCCGGGGATGCCTTTGGCATTAGCTAAGCTGCGGATACTATAAAAGGGTCTGGTTTAAGACATTACTCATGGGCTTTAGAATATGGGGATCCATACAGCGTCTAAACAGGCTAGGGAGGCTGAATTATTACACACCACTATGGCGGAACAGAAACCTGCCAGATATTTTTAACAATTGACATTTTAAGATTTGGATCGATGCTGGAATTAAACAACTAGGCTGTTTTTACTCCCACAGTGGTATTAAATGTTTTCAGAATTGTCTGCAAAATTTTGTCTCACCCATAGGGAGTTTTTTTAATATTTGCAAATTAGATATTTTTAACAGAAAAATGGGGGAGGGGAAGATAACTTTGGGAGGAATGAATTGGTGGATAAAGCAATAATGCCCACGCCCTCTAGGATTGGAGTTGTTTATAAGCTGCTGAATGTGCACTCTAAAGATGATATGGAAAGATGTTCCAGCAAGTGGCAAGAGAGGCTAGAGATCGCAGGGGCCTCTTTCCAAAAGATTTTTTTAAGTACCCAGACAACTCTAATATCTGCTAACCTCCAAGCTCAATTCTACAAGACCTGCTTTGGGTTTTATTATACCCCAAATAGGGCCGCAAAACAGAGTAATGTGAAGGGAGTACACTGCCCACACTGGGGCATTTTACAAAGCAGATATGGTCCATATGTTTGTGACCTGTAGAGATCTTGGCACCCTGATTAGTGAGATCAAAGGATTTCTCAGCTAGATATTACAGCTTCAGGTCGTGCTGGCCCCCCATTAATATTGCTTGGAATGTCTCGGCTGAATGAAAAGGAAGGAGGTACCTTTTTAATTATTGCAAAGGCTGTGTATAGGTTATGCATTGCATCAGCCTGGCTTGACCGGGCACCCCCCTCAAGGCAGCAATGGGTGGCTCAGTTACTGGCTGTATATAACCTGGAGAAAGCTATATAAAGGTGAAAGGGACACAGGGGGAAGAAAAAGGGAATAGAAATATGGAAGCCCGTATCTAACTGGGTCGAACAATCGGACCAATAAGGGGGCAAAGAGATTAAGTGATATGATTTGTGGAAGAGAGCAATACCAAAAGTATTAACATGTTTGGGGGAAAGAGGGGAGGGGAAAAAAAGGGTTAGCTTCAGGACCCAGCCACTGTATCTAATAACACTATCTGCATTTTGCACTCTGCACTAAGCACGTTACGTTTTTTTCCCCACTGTCACTTTAAATATCTATGCTGCTACATATCAAATTTCAGGAATTGTAAAGTATAAACGAACAGTTTTGCACATTACTGCACCTGGCACTTTAAATATCCTAAATGTACAAAGAGAGCATCTTTTAAGGCTTATACACCACCACTGGAACCGAAGTATGCATTGATGTAAATGTGGGTTGGGGAGGGGGGTGTTGGGGAGAAAATGGCGGAGGGGGGAGAAAGCTGTTTTCTCTGTCTCTCTCTCAATAAAAAAAGTTTTTTATTAAAAATGAACTTTCCCCAGATGGTCAGTAATGGTGATTTTTGAATGTTTAATCTTTTGACTGTAAATGACTGTTGGATATGAATTATCACTTTTGGAACTAAAAAATGTGTTTAAAGTAATTTCTTTGCCCGAATCGGTGAAAATAGAATCTTCTGAGTAGGAGGATAAATCTGCAAAAATGGCAATTTTGGTCACTGTGAAGCCTAAAAAGTAGTTATTTACATTAGGCATGATCCAAATGACATTTTCAATCATTTTTTGTATAGTCAAAAAAAATCAATTTTTTTATGAAAAACGATGACCCTCGGACCTTTTGAACTTTCTCTAGATGGTCAGTAATGGTGATTTTTGAATGATTAATCTTTTGACAGTAAATGACTGTTGGATGTGAATTATCACTTTTGGAAGTAAAATCAGTGTGTTTAGAGTGATTTTCCTGCCCAAAATCGGTCAAAATAGAAGCTTCTTAGTATGTGGAAAAGTCTCTAAAAATGGCAATATTGGTCACTGTGAGGCTTCAAAAAGTGGTTATTTAACATGAGGCCCAATCCAATTGACATTTTGAATCATTTTTTGTACAGTCCAAAAATTCAGTTTTCTGATGAAAAACGATGATCCTGGACCTTACAAACTTTCTCCAGATGGTCAGTAATGGTGATTTTTGAATGTTTAATCTTTTGAGTGTAAATCACTTTTGGATGCGATTTATCACTTTTGGAACTGAAATAAGGGTGTTTAGAGACCATTTTCCTGCTCGAAATCGCTCAAAATAGAAGCTTCTGAGTAGGAGGACAAGTCTATAAAAATGGCAATTTTGGTCACTGTGAGGCTTTAAAATGTGGGTATTCAACATGAGGCACGATCCAATTAACATTTCGAATAATTTTTTGTACAGTCCAAAAAAAATCAATTTTTTGATGAAAAACGATGTCCCCAGACGTTACGAACTTCCTCCAGATGGTCAGTAATTGTGAATTTGTAATGTAATCTTTTGACTGTAAATGACTGTTGGATGTGAATTATAACTTTTGGATCTAAAATAAGTGTGCTTAGAGTCATTTCCCTGCCCGAATTGGTGAAAATAGAATATTCTAAGTAGGAGGAATAGTCTGTAAAAATTACAATTTTAGTCACTGTGAGGTATACAAAAGTGGTTATTCAACATTAGGTATGATCCAAATGACATTTTGAATCATTTCTTGTATTGTCAAAAAAATCAATTTTCTGATGAAAAGGATTACCCTGGACCTTAGGAATTTTCTCCAGATGGTCAGTAATGGTGAAATTTGAATGATTAATCTGTTGACTGTAAATTACTGTTGTATGTGAATTTTCACTTTTGGATCTAAAATAAGTGTGTTAAAAGTCATTTCCCTGCACGAAATTGGTCAAAATAGAATCTTCTGATTAGGAGGAAAAGTCTGTAAAATGGCAATATTGGTCACTGTGACGCTTCAAAAAGTGGATATTCATCATGAGGCCCGATCCAATTGATGTTTAGAATCATTTTTTGTACAGTCCAAAAATCTAATTTCTGACGAAAAACGATGACCCCAGACGTTACGAACTTTCTCCAGATGGTCAGTAATGGTGATTTTTTAATGTTTAATCTTTTGACTGTAAATTACTGTTGGATGTCAATTATCACTTTTGGAACTAAAATAAGTGTGTTTAGAGTCATTTCCTTGCCCGAAATCGGTCAAAGTAGAATTTTTGGAATAGGAGGAAAAGTCTGCAAAAATAGCAATTTTGATCTCTGTGAGGCCTTAAAAAGTTTTTATTCAACATGTGGCATGATCCAATTGAAATTTTGATTCATTTTTTGTAAAGTTAAAAAAATCCATTTTCTGATGAAAATTATGACCCCGGACCTAAGAATTTTCTCCAGATGGTTAGTAATGGTGAATTTTGAATGTTAAATCTTTTGAATGTAAATGACTGTTGGATTTGAATTATCACGTTTGAAACTAAAAGATGTGTGTTTAGAGTCATTTTCCTGGCAAAATCGGTCAAAATAGAAGCTTCTGAGTGCGAGGAAAAGTCTGTAAAAATGGCAATTTTGGTCACTCTGAGGCTTCAAAAAGTGGATATTCAACATGAGGCACAATCTAATTGTCATTTCAAATAATTTTGTGTACTGCCCAAAAAATGCATTTTCTAATGAAAATGATGACCCCGGACCTTAGAAACTTTCTCCAGATGGTCAGTAATAGTGATTTTTGAATGTTTAATCTTTTTACTGCAAATTACTGTCGGATGTGAATTATCACTTTTAAAACTAAATTAAGAGTGTTTAGAGTCATTTCCCTGCCCGAAAAAGGGCAAAATAGAATCTTCTGAGTAGGAGGAAAAGTCTGTAAAAATGGCAACTTTGCTCACAGTGGGACCTTAAAAAGTGGTTGTTCAACATGAGGCATGATCCAATTGACATTTTGTATAATTTTTTGTACAGTCAAAAAAATCAATTTTCTGGTGAAAAACGATGACCCCTGTCCTTACGAACTCTCTCCAGATGGTCAGTAATGGTGATTTTTGAATGTTTTATCTTTTGACTTTGAATGACTATTGTATGTGAATTATCACATTTGAAACTAAAATAAGTGTGTCCAGAGTAATTTTCCCTCCCAAAATCGGTCAAAATAGAATCTTCTGATTAGGAGGAAACATCTGTAAAAATGGCATTTTGGTCACTGTGAGGCTTCAAAAAGTGGTTATTCACCATGAGGCACGATCCAATTGACATTTTAAGTCATTTTCCATACAGTCAAAAAATCCATTATGTGATGAAAAACGATGACCTCGGACCTTATCAACTTTCTCCAGATGGTCAGTAATGGTGATTTTTTAATGTTTATTCTTTTGACTGTAAATTTCTGTTGGATGTCAATTATCACTTTTGGAAGTAAAATAAGTGTGTTTAGAGTCATTTCCTGCCCAAAATCGGTCAAAAAAGAAACTTTTGAGTAGGAGGAAAAGTCTGTAAAAATATCAATTTAGGTCACTGTGAGGCTTTACAAAGTGCTTATTCAACATAAGGCATGATCCAATTGACATTTTGAATTATTTTTTGTACAGTCCAAAACATCAATTTTCTGATGAAAAACGATGACCCCCGACCTGTGAAACTTTCTCCAGATGGTCAGTAATGGTGATTTTTGAATGCTTAATCTTTTGACTGCAAATGACTGTTGTATGTGTATTATAACTAATGGATAAAATACGTGTGTTTAGAGTCATTTCCGTGACCGAAATCAGTCAAAATAGACTCTTCAGAGTAATAGGAAAAGTCTGTAAAAATGGCAATTTTATTCACAGTGAGGCCTTAAAAAGTAGTTGTTTAACATGAGGCATGATCAAATTGACATTTTGAATCATTTTTTGTATAGTCAGAAAAATCAAATTTCTGATGAAAAACGATGACCCCGGAACTTACGCACTTTCCCCAGATGGTTAGTAATGGTGATTTTTGAAATCACCATTATTGACCAATGACTGTTGGATGTGAATCGTCACTTTTGGAACTAAAATAAGTGTGTTTAGAGTCATTTTCCAGCCCAAAATCGTTCAAAATAGAAGCTTCTGAGTAGGAGGAAAAGTCTGTAAAAATGGCAATTTTATTCACAGTGAGGCCTTAAAAAGTGGTTGTTCAATATGAGGCATGATCCAATTGACATTTTGAATCATTTTTTGTATATTCAAAAAAATCAATTTTTTGATGAAAAACGATGACCTCGGAACTTACAAACTTGCTCCAGATGGTCAGTAATTGTGATTTTTGAAAGTTTAATCTTTTGACTGTAAATGACTGTTGGATGTGAATAGTCACTTTTGGAACTAAAATAAGTGTGTTTAGAAGTGTGCCCAAAATCGGTCAAAATAGAAGCTTCTGAGTAGGAGGAAAGGTCTCTAAAAATGGCGATTTTGGTCACTGTGAGGCTTTAAAAAGTGTTTATTCAACATGAGGCATAATCCAATTGACATTTTGGATCATTTATTGTTCAGTCCAAAAAATGCATTTTCTGATGAAAAACAATGACCCCCGACCTTATGAACTTTCTCCAGATGGTCAGTATTGGTGATTTTTTAATGTTTTATCTTTTTACTTTAAATGACTGTTGGATGTGAATTATCACTTTTGGAACTAAAATCTTTGTGTTTAGATTCATTTCCTTGCCCGAAATCAGTCAAAATAGAATTTTTGGAGTTGGAGGAAAAGTCTGTAAAAATTGCAATTTTGGTCACTGTGAGGACTTAAAAAGTGGTTATTCAATATGAGGCATGATCCAATTGAAATTTGAAATCATTTTTTGAACAGTCAAAAAAATCAATTTTCTGATGAAAAACAATCACCCCGGACCTTAGAACTTTCTCCAGATGGTCAGTAATGGTTATTTTTGAATGTTTAATCTTTTGACTGTAAATTACTGTTAGATGTGAATTATCACCTTTGGAACTAAAATAAGTGTGTTTAGAGTCATTTCCCTGCCCCAAATAGGTCAAAATTGAATTTTCTGAGTAGGAGGAAAAGTCTGTAAAAATGGCAACTTTGCTCACAGTGAAAACTTAAAAAGTGGGTGTTCAACATCAGGCATGATCCAATTGACATTTTGAATCATTTTTTGTACAGTCAAAAAAATCAATTTTCTGATAAAAAGTGATAACCCCGTACTTGTCGAACTTTCTCCAGATGGTCAGTAATGGTGATTTTTGAATGTTTAATTTTTTGATTGTAAATGACTTTTGGATGTGAACTATCACATTTGAAACTATAATAAGTGTGTTTAGAGTCATTTTCCCTCCCGAAATTGGTCAAAATAGAATCTTCTGATTAGGAGGAAAAGTCTGTAAAAATGGCGATTTTGTTCACTGTGATCCTTTAAAAAGAAGTGATTCAACATGAGGCACGATCCAATTGACATTTTGAATCAATTTTTGTACAGTCCAAAAAATCTATTTTCTAATAAAAAACGATGACCCAGGTCTTGTCAAACTTTCTCCAGATGGTCAGTAATGGTGATTTTTAAATTTTTTATCTTTTGAATGTAAATGACTGTTGGATGTGAATCCTCACTTTTGGAACTAAAATAAGTGTGTTTAGAGGCATTTTCCTGTCCAAAATATGTCAAAATAGAAGCTTCTGAGTAGGAGGAAATGTCTGTAAAAATCCGATTTTGGTCATTGTGCAGTTTTAAAAAGTGGTTATTCAACTTGAGGCATGATCCAATTGACATTTTGGATCATTTTTTATTCAGTCCAATTAATGCATTTTCTGATGAAAAACGATGACACCCGACCTTATGAACTTTCTCCAGATGGTCAGTAATGGTGATTTTTTAATGTTTAATCTTTTGACTGTAAATGACTGTTGGGTGTGATTTATCGCTTTTGGAACCAAAATAAATATGTTAAGAGTAATTTTCCTACTCGAAATCCATCAAAATAGAAGCTTCTGAGTAGGAGGAAAAGTCTGTTAAAATGGCAATTTTGGTCACTGTGCGGCCTTAAATTTTTTATATTCAACATGAGGCATGATCCAAATGAAAATTTGAATCATTTTTTGTATAGTCGAAAAAAAATCAATTTTCTGATGAAACACGATGACCCCGGACCTTAGAACTTTCTCCAGATGGTTAGTAATGGTGATTTTTGAATGTTAAATCTTTTGAATGTAAATGACTGTTGGATGTGAATTATCAAATGTGAAACTAAAATAAGTGTGTCTAGAGTCATTTTCCCTCCCGAAATCGGTCAAAATAGAATCTTCTGATTAGGAGGAAACATCTGTAAAAATTGCATTTTTGGTCACTGTGAGGCTTTAAAAAGTGGTTATTCACCTTGGGGCACGAACCAATTGACATTTTGTATCATTTTCCATACAGTCAAAAAATCCATTATGTGATGAAAAACGATGACCCCGGACCTTATGAACTTTCTCCAGATGGTCAGTCAAGGTGAATTTTTAATGTTTAATCTTTTGACTGAAAATGACTGTTGGATGTGAATTATGACTTTTGAAACTAAAATAAGTGTGTTTAGAGTCATTTTCCTGCCTGAAAGTGGTCAAAATAGAAACCTCTGAGTAGGAGGAAAAGTCTGGAAAATATCAATTTAGGTCACTGTGAGGCTTTAAAATGTGCTTATTCAACATAAGGCATGATCCAATTGACATTTTGAATTATTTTTTGTACAGTCCAAAAAATCAATTTTCTGATGAAAAACAATGACCCCCGACCTGTGAAACTTTCTCCAGATGGTCAGTAATGGTGATTTTTGAATGTTTATTCTTTTGACTGCAAATGACTGTTGGTTGTGAATTATCACTTATGGAACTAAAATAAGTGTGTTTAGAGTAATTTTCCTTCTCGAAATCCATCAAAATAGAAGCTTCTGAGTAGGAGGAAAATTCTGTAAAAATGGCGATTTTGGTCACTGTTAGGCTTTAAAAAGTGGTTATTAACATGAGGAACGGTCCAGTCGACATTTTGAATAATTTTTTATACAGTCCCAAAAATGCATTTTCTGACGAAAAACGATTACCTCGGACCTTTCGAACTTTCTCCAGGTGGTCAGTAATAGTGATTTTTGAATGTTTAATCTTTCGACTGTAAATTACTGTTGGATGTGAATTATCACTTTTCAAACTAAAATAAGTGTGTTTAGAGTCATTTCCCTGCCCGAAATCAATTAAAATAGAATCTTCTGAGTAGGAGCAAAAGTCTGTAAAAATGGCAATTTTATTCACAGTGAGGCCTTAAAAAGTGGTTGTTCAATATGAGGCATAATCCAATTGACATTTTGAATCATTTTTTGTATAGTCAAAAAAATTCATTTTTTGATGAAAAACGATGACCTCGGAACTTACAAACTTGCTCCAGATGGTCAGTAATGGTGATTTTTGAAAGTTTAATCTTTTGACTGTAAATGACTGTTGGATGTGAATCATCACTTTTGGAACTAAAATAAGTGTGTTTAGAGTCATATTCCTACCCAAAATCGATCAAAATAGAAGCTTCTGAGTAGGAGGAAAGGTCTGAAAAATGGCAATTTTGGTCACTGTGAGGCTTTAAAAAGTGGTTATTCAACATGAGGCATGATCCAATTGACATTTTGAATCATTTTTTGTTAGGTCCAAAAAATGCATTTTCTGATGAAAAACGATGACCCCGGACCTTACGAACTTTCACCAGATGGTCAGGAATGGTGATATTTTAATGTTTTATCTTTTTACTGTAAATGACTGTTGGATGTGCAATATCACTTTTGGAACTAAAATCTTTGTGTAGAGTCCTTTCCTTGCCCTAAATCAGTCAAAATAGAATTTTTGGAGTTGGAGGAAAAGTCTGTAAAAATTGCAATTTTGGTCACTGTGACGACTTAAAAGTGGTTATTCAACATGAGGCATGATCCAAATGAAATTTTAAATCATTTTTTGTACAGTCAAAAAAATCAATTTTCTGATGAAAAACGATCACCCCGGACCTTAGACGTTTCTCCAGTTAGTCAGTAATGGTGATTTTTGAATGTTTAATCTTTTGACTATAAATTACTGTTGGATGTGAATTATCACCTTTGAAACTAAAATAAGTGCGTTTAGAGTCATTTCCCTGCCCGAAATAAGTCAAAATAGAATTTTCTGAGTAGGAGGAAAAGTCTGTAAAAATGGCAACTTTGCTCACAGTGAGGACTTAAAAAGTGGTTGTTCAACATGAGGCATGATCCAATTGACATTTTGAATCATTTTTTGTACAGTCAAAAAAATCCATTTTCTGAAGAAAAGCGATAACCCCGTACTTTACGAACTTTCTCCAGATGGTCAGTAATGGTGATTTTTGAATGTTTCATCTTTTGATTGTAAATGACTGTTGGATGTGAATTATCACATTTGAAACTATAATAAGTGTGTCTAGAGTCATTTTCCCTCCCAAAATCGGCCAAAGTAGAATCTTCTGATTAGGAGGAAAAGTCTAGAAAATATCAATTTAGGTCACTGTGAGGCTTTAAAAAGTGCCTATTCAACATAAGGCATGATCCAATTGACATTTTGAATTATTTTTTGTACAGTCCAAAAAAACAATTTTCTGATGAAAAACAATGACCCCCGACCTGTGAAACTTTCTCCAGATGGTCAGTAATGGTGATTTTTGAATGTTTATTTTTTTGACTGCAAATGACTGTTGGATGTGAATTATCACTTGTGGAACTAAAATAAGTGTGTTTAGAGTAATTTTCCTTTTTGAAATCCGTCAAAATAGAAGCTTCTGAGTAGGAGGAAAAGTCTGTAAAAATGGCGATTTTGGTCACTGTTAGGCTTTAAAAAGTGGTTATTTAACATGAGGAACGGTCCAGTCGACATTCTGAATAATTTTTTGTACAGTCCCAAAAATGCAATTTTCTGATGAAAAACGACTACCTCGGACCTTTCGAACTTTCTCCAGATGGTCAGTAATAGTGATTTTTGAATGTTAAATCTTTTGACTGTAAATGACTATTGGATATGAATTATCACGTTTGAAACTAAAATAGGTGTGTTTATAGTCATTTTCCTGCCTGAAATCGGTCAAAATAGAAGCTTCTGAGTAGGCGGAAAAGTCTGTAAAAATGGCGATTTTGGTCACTGTGTGCCTTTAAAAAGTAGTTATTCAACACGAGGCACGATCCAATTGACATTTTGAATCATTTTTTGTACAGTCCAAAAAATAAATTTTCTGATGAAAAACGATGACCCCGGACCTGTCAAACTTTCTCCAGATGGTCAGTAATGGTGATATTTTAATGTTTTATCTTTTTACTGTAAATAACTATTGGATGTGAATTATCACCTTTGGAACTAAAATAAGTGCGTTTAGAGTCATTTCCCTGCCCCAAATAGGTCAAAATAGAATTTTCTGAGTAAGAGGAAAAGTCTGTAAAAATGGCAACTTTGCTCACAGTGAGGACTTAAAAAGTGGTTGTTCAACATGAGGCATGATCCAATTGACATTTTGAATCATTTTTTGTACAGTCAAAAAAATCCATTTTCTGATGAAAAGCGATAACCCCGTACTTTACGAACTTTCTCCAGATGGTCAGTAATGGTGATTTTTGAATGTTTCATCTTTTGATTGTAAATGACTGTTGGATGTGAATTATCACATTTGAAACTATAATAAGTGTGTCTAGAGTCATTTTCCCTCCCAAAATCGGCCAAAGTAGAATCTTCTGATTAGGAGGAAAAGTCTGGAAAATATCAATTTAGGTCACTGTGAGGCTTTAAAATGTGGTTATTCAACATAAGGCATGATCCAATTGACATTTTGAATTATTTTTTGTACAGTCCAAAAAATCAATTTTCTGATGAAAAACAATGACCCCCGACCTGTGAAACTTTCTCCAGATGGTCAGTAATGGTGATTTTTGAATTATGTGAATTATCACTTATGGAACTAAAATACGTGTGTTTAGAGTCATTTTTCTGCCACAAATCGGTCAAAATACAAGCTTCTGAGTAGGAGGAAAGGTCTGAAAAAATGGTGATTTTGGTCACTGTAAGGCTTTAAAAAGTGGTTATTCAACATGAGACATGATCCAATTGACATTTTGAATAATTTTTTTGTATAGTCAAAAAAATGCATTTTCTGATGAAAAACGATTACCCCGGACCTGTCGAACTTTCTCCAGATGGTCAGTAATAGTGATTTTTGAATGTTAAATCTTTTGACTGTAAATGACTGTTGGATAGAAATTATCACATTTGAAAGTAAAATAAGTGTGTTTATAGTCATTTTCCAACTCGAAATCCAAATAAATAGAAGCTTCTGAGTAGGAGGAAAAGTCTGTAAAAATGGCAATTTTGGTCACGTTCAGCCTTTAGAACTAGTGATTCAACATGAGGCACGATCCAATTGACATTTTGAATCATTTTTTTTACAGTCCAAAAATTCAATTTTCTGAAGAAAAACGATTACCCCGGACCTTACGAACTATCTCCAGATAGTCAGTAATGGTGATTTTTGAATTTTTAATCTTTTGACTGTAAATTACTGTTGGATGTGAATTATCACCTTTGGAACTAAAATAAGTGCGTTTAGAGTCATTTCCCTGCCCGAAATAAGTCAAAATAGAATTTTCTGAGTAGGAGGAAAAGTCTGTAAAAATTGCAACTTTGCTCACAGTGAGGACTTAAAAAGTTGTTGTTCAACATGAGGCATGATCCAATTGACATTTTGAATCATTTTTGTACAGTCAAAAAAATCAATTTTCTGATGAAAAGCGATAACCCCGCACTTTACGAACTTTCTCCAGATGGTCAGTAATGGTGATTTTTGAATGTTTCATCTTTTGATTGTAAATGACTGTTCAATGTGAATTATTACATTTGAAACTATAATAAGTGTGTCTAGAGTCATTTTCCCTCCTGGAATCGGTCAAAATAGAATCTTCTGATTAGGAGGAAAAGTCTGGAAAATATCAATTTAGGCCACTGTGAGGCTTTAAAAAGCGCTTATTCAACATAAGGCATGATCCAATAGACATTTTGAATTATTTTTTGTACAGTCCAAAAAAAATCAATTTTCTGATGAAAAACAATGACCCCCGACCTGTGAAACTTTCTCCAGATGGTCAGTAATGGTGATTTTTGAATGTTTATTCTTTTGACTGCAAATGACTGTTGGATGTGAATTATCACTTATGGAACTAAAATAAGTGTGTTTAGAGTAATTTTCCTTCTCGAAATGCGTCAAAATAGAAGCTTCTGAGTAGGAGGAAAAGTGTGTAAAAATGGCGATTTTGGTCACTGTTCGGCTTTAAAAAGTGGTTATTTAACATGAGGAACGGTCCAGTCGGCATTTTGAATAATTTTTTGTACAGTCCCAAAAATGCATTTTCTGATGAAAAACGACTACCTCGGACCTTTCGAACTTTCTCCAGATGGTCAGTAATAGTGATTTTTGAATGTTAAATCTTTTGACTCTAAATGACTATTGGATATGAATTATCACGTTTGAAACTAAAATAGGTGTGTTTATAGTCATTTTCCTGCCTGAAATCTGTCAAAATAGAAGCTTCTGAGTAGGCGGAAAAGTCTGTAAAAATGGCGATTTTGGTCACTGTGTGCCTTTAAAAAGTAGTTATTCAACACGAGGCACGATCCAATTGACATTTTGAATCATTTTTTGTACAGTCAAAAAAATCCATTTTCTGATGAAAAGCGATAACCCCGTACTTTACGAACTTTCTCCAGATGGTCAGTAATAGTGATTTTCGAATATTTAATTTTTTGACTGTAAATGACTGTTGGATGTGAATTATCACTTTTGGAACTAAAATAAGTGTGTTTAGAGTCATTTTCCTGTCCGAAATCGGTCAAAATAGAAGCTTCTGAGTAGGAGGAAAAGTCTATAAAAGTGGCAATTTTGATCACTCTGAGGCTTTAAAAAGAGGTTATTCAACATGAGGCATGATCCAATTGACAGTTTGAATCATTTTTTGTATAGTCAAAAAAATCAGTTTTCTGATGAAAAACGATGACCCCGGACCTTATGAAATTTCTCCAGATGGTCAATAATGGTGGTCTTTGAACGTTTAATCTTTTGACTGAAAATTACTGTTGGATGTGAATTATCACTTTTGGAACTAAAATAAGTGTTTTTAGAGTAATTTTCCTACTCACAATGGGTCAAAATAGAAGCTTCTAAGTAGGAGGAAAAGTCTGTAAAAATGGTGATTTTGGTCACTGTTAGGCTGTAAAAAGTGGTTTTTGACATGAGGAACGGTCCACTTGACATTTTGAAACACTTTTTGTGCAGTCCCAAAAATGCATTTTTTGATGAAAAACGATTACCCCGGACCTTTCAAACTTTCTCCAGATGGTCAGTAATGGTGATTTTTGAATGTTTAATCTTTTGACTGTAAATGACTATTGGATATGAATTAGCACGTTCAAAACTAAAATAAGTGTGTTTAGAGTCATTTGCCTGCCCCAAATCAGACAAAATAGAATCTTCTGAGTAGGAGGAAAAGTCTGTAAAAATGGTAATTTTATTCACAGTGAGGCCTTAAAACGTGGTTGTTCAACATGAGGCATGATCCAATAGACATTTTGATTCATTTATTGTATAGTCAAAAAAATCCATTTTCTGATGACAATCAATTACCCCGGACCTTTCAAACTTTCTCCAGATGGTCAGTAATAGTAATTTTCGAATATTTAATTTTTTGACTGTAAATGACTGTTGGATGTGAATTATCACTTTTGGAACTAAAATAAGTGTGTTTAGAGTCATTTTCCTGTCTGAAATCGGTCAAAATAGAAGCTTCTGAGTAGGAGGAAAAGTCTATAAAAGTGGCAATTTTGATCACTCTGAGGCTTTAAAAAGAGGTTATTCAACATGAGGCATGATCCAATTGACAGTTTGAATCATTTTTTGTATAGTCAAAAAAATCAGTTTTCTGATGAAAAACGAGGACCCCGGACCTTATGAAATTTCTCCAGATGGTCAATAATGGTGGTCTTTGAACGTTTAATCTTTTGACTGAAAATTACTGTTGGATGTGAATTATCACTTTTGGAACTAAAATAAGTGTTTTTAGAGTAATTTTCCTACTCACAATGGGTCAAAATAGAAGCTTCTAAGTAGGAGGAAAAGTCTGTAAAAATGGTGATTTTGGTCACTGTTAGGCTGTAAAAAGTGGTTTTTGACATGAGGAACGGTCCACTTGACATTTTGAAACACTTTTTGTGCAGTCCCAAAAATGCATTTTTTGATGAAAAACGATTACCCCGGACCTTTCAAACTTTCTCCAGATGGTCAGTAATGGTGATTTTTGAATGTTTAATCTTTTGACTGTAAATGACTATTGGATATGAATTAGCACGTTCAAAACTAAAATAAGTGTGTTTAGAGTCATTTGCCTGCCCCAAATCAGACAAAATAGAATCTTCTGAGTAGGAGGAAAAGTCTGTAAAAATGGTAATTTTATTCACAGTGAGGCCTTAAAACGTGGTTGTTCAACATGAGGCATGATCCAATAGACATTTTGATTCATTTATTGTATAGTCAAAAAAATCCATTTTCTGATGACAATCAATTACCCCGGACCTTTCAAACTTTCTCCAGATGGTCAGTAATGGTGAATTTTTAATGTTTAATCCTTTGACTGTAAATGACTGCTGGATGTGAATTATGACTTTTGGAACTAAAATAAGTGTATTTAGAGTCATTTTCCTGCCCGAAATCGGTCAAAATAGAAACTTCTGAGTAGGAGGAAAGCTCTGTAAAAATATCAATTTAGGTCACTGTGAGGTTTAAAAAGTGCCAGTTCAACATGAGGCATGATCCAATTGACATTTTGAATCATTTTCCATAAAGTCAAAAAAATCCATTTTCTGATGACAATCAATTACCCCGGACCTTACGAACTTACTCCAGATGGTCAGTAATAGTGACTTTTGAATGTTTAGTCTTTTGACTGTAAATGACTGTTTGATGTGAATTATCACTTTTGGAACTAAAATATGTATGTTTAGAGTCATTTTCCTGCCTGAAATCTGTCAAAATAGAATCTTCTGAGTAGGAGGAAAGGTCTGTAAAAAAGGCAATTTTGGTCACTGTGAGGCCTTAAAAAGGGTTATTCAACATGAGGCATGATCCAATTGACATTTTGAATCATTTTTTGTACAGTCCGAAAAAATCAATTTTCTGATGAAAAACGATTACCCCGAACCTTACGAACTTTCTTCACATGGTCAGTTATGGTGATTTTATAATGTTTAATCTTTTGACTGCAAATCACTTTTGGATGTGAATTATCACATTTGGAACTAAAATAAGTGTGTTTAGAGTCATTTCCCTGCCCGAAATCGGTCAAAATAGAATGCTCTGAGTAGGAGGAAAAGTCTGTAAAAATGGCAATTTTGGTCACTGTGAGGCCTTAAAATGTGGTTATTCAACATGAGGCACGATCCAATTGACATTTTGAATCATTTTTTGTACAGTCCGAAAAAATCAATTTTCTGATGAAAAACGATTACCCCGAACCTTACGAACTTTCTTCAAATGGTCAGTTATGGTGATTTTTTAATGTTTAATGTTTTGACTGCAAATGAGTTTTGGATGTGAATTATCATATTTGGAACTAAAATAAGTGTGTTTAGAGTCATTTCCCTGCCCGAAATCGGTCAAAATAGAAATTTCTGAATAGGAGGAAAAGTCTGTAAAAATGTCAATTTAGGTCACTGTCAGGCTTTAAAAAGTGTGTATTCAACATGAAGCATGATCCAATTGACATTTTGAATTATTTCTTGTACAGTCCAAAACATCAATTCTCTGATGAAAAACGATGACCTGTCAAACTTTCCCTAGATGGCCAGTAATGGTGATTTTTGAATGTTTAATCTTTTGACTGTAAATGACTGTTTGATGTGAATTATCACTTTTGGAACTAAAATAAGTTTGTTTAGAGTCATTTTTCTGCACGAAATCGGTAAAAATAAAATCTTCTGAGTAGGAGGAAAGGTCTGTAAAAACGGCAATTTTGGTCACTGTGAGGCCTTAAAAAGTGGTTATTCAACATGAGGCATGATCCAATTGACATTTTGAATCATTTTTTGTACAGTCGAAAATATCAATTTTCTGATGAAAAACGATTACCCTTACGAACTTTCTTCACATGGTCAGTTATGGTGATTTTTTAATGTTTAATCTTTTGACTGCAAATGAGTTTTGGATGTGAATTATCATATTTGGAACTAAAATAAGTGTGCTTAGAGTCATTTCCCTGCCCGAAATCGGTCAAAATAGAAATTTCTGAGTAGGAGGAAAAGTCTGTAAAAATTTCAATTTAGGTCACTGTGAGGCTTTAAAAAGTGTGTATTCAACATGAGGCGCAATCCATTTGACATTTTGAATCATTTTCTATACAGTAAAAAAATCCATTATGTGATGAAAAACTATGATCCCGGACCTTACGAACTTGCTCCAGATGGTCAGTAATGGTGATTTTTGAATGTTTAATCTTTTGACTGTAAATGACTGTTGGATGTGAATTATCACTTTTGAAACTAAAATAAGTTTGTTTAAAGTCATTTCCCTGATTTAAATTGGTCAAAATAGAAGCTTCTGAGTAGGGGGAAAACGTCTGTAAAAATGGCAATTTTGTTTTAAAAAGTGGTTATTCAACATGAGGCATGATCCAATTGACATTTTGAATCATTTTTTATATAGTCAAAAAAATCAATTTTCTTATGAAAAAAGATGACCCCGAACCTTACGAACATTCTGCAGATGGTCAGTAATGGTGATTTTCGAATGTTAAATCTTTTGAATGTAAATGACTGTTGGATGTGAATTATCACTTTTGAAAATAGAATCAGTGTGTTTAGAATCATTTCCCTGCCCTAAATCGGTCAAAATAGAAGCTTTTGAGTAGGAGTAAAAGTCTGTAAAAATGGCAATTTTGGTCACTGTGAGGTTTGAAATAGTGGTTATTCAACATGAGGCAGGACCCAATTTACATTTTCAATCATTTTTGGTACAGTACAAAAAATCAATTTTCTGATGAAAAACGATGACCCCGAACCTTACGAACTTTCTCCAGATGGTCAGTAATGGTGCGGTTTGAATGTTTAATCTTTTGAGTGTAAATGACTGTTGGATGTGAATTATCACTTTTGGAGCTAACATATTGTTAGTATGATCCCATTGACATTTTGAATAATTTTTTGTACAGTCCCAAAAATCAATTTTCGATGAAAAACGATTACCCCGAACCTTACGAACTTTCTTCACATGGTCAGTAATGGTGAATTTTTAATGTTTAATCTTTTGACTGTAAATGACTATTGGAAGCGAATTATCACTTTTGGAACTAAAATAAGTGTGTTCAGATTCATTTTCCTGCCCGAAATCTGTCAAAATAGAAACTTTTCAGTAGGAGGAAAAGTCTGTAAAAATGCCAATTTAGGTCACTGTGAGGCTTTAAAAAGTGTTTATTCAACATGAGCCTTGATCCAATTGACATTTTGCATAATTTTTTGTACAGTCGAAAACATCAATTTTCTGATGAAAAACAATGACCTGTCAAACTTTTCCTAGATGGCCAGTAATGGTGATTTTTGAATGTTTAATCTTTTGACTGTAAATGACTGTTGGATGTGAATTATCACTTTTGGAACTAAAATAATTGTGTTTAGAGTCATTTCCCTGCCCGAAATCAGTCAAAATAGAAGCTTTTGAATAAGAGTAAAAGTCTGTAAAACTGGCGATTTTGGTCATTGTGAGGCTTTAAAATGTGGTTATTCAACATGAGGCAGGATCCAAATGACATTTTTAATCATTTTTTTATAAAGTCCCAAAAATAAATTTTCATATGAAAAACGATGTTCCCAGACCTGTCAAACTTTCACCAGATGGCCAGTAATGGTGATGTTTGAATGTTTAATCTTTTGACTGTAAATGACTGTTGGATGTGAATTATCACTATTGGAACTAACATATTGTGTTTAGAGACATTTTGCTGCTGAAATTGGTCAAAATGGAAACTTTTGAGTAGGAGGAAAAGTCTAAAACTAGCAGTTTTGGTCACTGTGAGGCTTTAAAAAGTGATTATTCAACATGAAGGACTATCCATTTGACATTTTGAATCATTTTCTATACAGTCAAAAAATCCATTATGTGATGAAAAACGATGACCCTGGACCTTACGAACTTTCTCCAGATGGATAGTAATAGTGATTTTTGAATTTTTAATCTTTTGACTGTAAATGACAGTTGGGCGTGAAATATCACTTTTGGAACCAACATTATGGGGCCGATTCCGATCTCAGCCGGTAGGGCTCCGAATCGGATTCGGCTTTACCGGATCCGATTCGGAGCCCTGTTTCCCGACCGAACCGTACGCGGGTCCGGCCGAGCGAGTACGATGCGAAATCGCCGACCGACTCGTCCGGGCATCCCGACCGCTCCGACCGACTCGCTCGGACTCGACTCGCACCGCGCAATGGAGACGTTTCCCGGCCGGGTAAGTACGATGCGCGCCGCGAGCAGTCTGACCGAGCCGCGCCGTCCGGCTCGTAAGAGCTGTCGGAGCCGTACTTTGGGGGTCCGTGTCGGACCCCCTGTACGCGTAGCCGCGCGAGTCGCACACAGGGGGACCCATGGGTCCCCCTACCTGTGCGTGTGCGGCGCGAATCGCTTCGCCGCGTACCCGCTGTAGGGGGCGCACTTGTCCGACTTCGCACCCATTGAGTCAATGGGAGCCCGCGTACGCGTTGTGCGACCGGCTCCCATTGACTTCAATGGGAGTCCGACCGACTCGAGTCCGTTAACATACGGACGCATCGTACTCGTTCGGTCGGACTGCACGGGTCCGGTTCGGTCGGAAATCTCTCCGGGTCCGGCTCGGTCGGAGAAATTTCCGGCCCGAATCGGAATCGACCCCATTGTGTTTAGAGTCATTTCCCTGCCTTAAATTGGTCAAAATAGAAGCTTCTGAGTAGGGGGAAAAATGTCTGTAAAAATGGCAATTTTGTTTTAAAAACTGGTTATTCAACATGAGGCATGATCCAATTTACATTTTGAATCATTTTTTATATAGTCAAAAAAATCAATTTTCTGATGAAAAAGATGACCCCGAACCTTACGAACATTCTGCAGAGGGTCAATAATGGTGATTTTTGAATGTTAAATCTTTTGAATGTAAATGACTGTTGGATGTGAATTATCACTTTTGGAACTAAAATCAGTAAAAGTCTGTAAAAATGGCGATTTTGGTCACTGTGAGGTTTTAAAAAGTGGTTATTCTAAATGAGTCATGACCCAATTGACATTTTGA
This sequence comes from Calotriton arnoldi, assembly GCA_963921515.1. NCBI lineage: Eukaryota > Metazoa > Chordata > Amphibia > Caudata > Salamandridae > Calotriton > Calotriton arnoldi. The sequence goes on from CAWUFW010014857.1 coordinate 295,986, forward strand.
ATCATTTTTGGTACAGTCTAAAAAAATCTATTTTCTGTTGAAAAAATGATGACCCCGGACCTCTCAAACTTTCTCCAGATGGCCAGTAATGGTGATTTTTTAATGTTAAATCTTTTCACTGTAAATGTCTGTTGGATGCGAATTATTACGTTCGGAACTAAAATCAGTTTGTTTAGAGTCATTTGCCTGCCCGAAATCGGTCATAATAGAATCTCTTGAGAAGGAGGAAATGTCTGTAAAAATGGCAATTTTGGTCACTGATAGGCTTTAAAAAGAGGTATTCAACATGAGGCATGTCCAATTGACATTTTGAATCAATTTTTGTACAGTCAGAAAATCCATTTTCTGATGAAAAACAATGACCCCGGACATTACGAACTTTCTCCAGATGGTCTTTAATGGTGATTTTTTAATGTGGAATCTTTTAAATGTAAATGACGGTTGGATGTGAATTATCACTTTTGGAACTAAAATAAGTGTGTTTAGAGTCTTTTCATGCCCCAAATCAGTCAAAATAGAAGCTTCTGAGTAGGAGGAAAACTCTATAAGAATGGCAATTTTGGTCACTGTGAGGCTTTAGAAAGTGGTTATTCAACAACAGGTTCCTAAAGTAGACTTGGTTGTATGACTTGTTGCTGATTACCAATATGTTTAATTGTGGATTCTGTACCCAAAATGCACGACCACCAGAGGTGCTTTTCTCCTCTTAATATGTACCATATTCCTCTTGTTAGTGGCTTGATTCTTTTTGTAAAGAGACCTAGATATCTAAGGGGCTAATTCACAAAACCATTTTTAAGTACAATAATTAGTACTACTGGAGTACTCATTTACTCACTCAGACACACAATTGTGAAGCAGCCCTGAAACATCTTAATAAGTACAAGTGAAAAGATGGCACAGTCCTTTCTTTTTCTTCTTATTACACATGAAAAATCCTTAAAAACTCTAATTTTTTATGTTTTGTTGTCAATTTAAAAATGTGTGCAAGAGTACAAAAAAGAGTACTTCTGTAGTAAAGTTCTTGTGAAACAGCCCCCATAATATGTTGTCAGTGAATTAATGTATTAACAAACCTATTTTCTTTGTAAGACAATTATATGGTACATCCTTTTAAGTTCTCCACTGCCATATCTAATTACTTGCGGTTCCATGTATGACAAAACAAGTCTTTTATTTAATACCAATAGTGCTGATGGAGTTAGGGTACATCATTCAAACTAAAAAGTACTCAATCTCTCCTTAAGGATATAAGAAATTCCTTTTTGTGAAAAAGCAGTTAATCACTTCACAACTAAGGGGTTATTTAAGGATTTACATTATGTACTCCATTCTGCCAGAACAGAGGAGACTTGCACTCTGCTGCACTAACAGCCTACAGCATACTATATTTAGAGATCTCTACCTGCCTCCGGAGATCTTGATGCCCTCATAAGGAGCTGCCACAATGGCCATTTTCATTTAGCCTCTCAGTAAACGTTTTTGTTTTTCAACAATAAGCTCACAAACTGGAAGTTTACTTTTGAAAAACAAAATACTAATATGCTGACATCCTGAAAGTTTTCTCCCAGGATATAGAGTTAATTTTCCTTTTTTGTGTGGGTCCACAAGGCTTTTCCTGAGGGGCCTGTGCAGAAAAATAAATACATCAGAATATCAGCTCTAAATATGGCGGATGATGTAAGGTACTTACACCGATGCCTCCAAATCCATCTGGCCAGGTTTCAGCTCACTCTTCAAAAAAGGGAACCAGGAGCTTTTAGGTCCAACACACATGCTCCTTGTATCAATGATCTGTAGGTAAAGGGGTGTGCAGTTTCTAAAAACAAGAAAAGTGTGGATGACTAGAGTTCTAGGGGAAGCAATGTGCTACCATAGGAGCACGGTCATTACACACCCAAATGGGTGTCATGCTTCATCATTGGGCTAGCTCCTTGTCGTGCTGGCGCTGCAAAGACCGATGGGCACCCACTAGGGGGCTCTTTGCTGGAGATCTTTTCTTAGTTGTTTGGTGAAGTCGGAGTGTGTGGGCTCAAGTGCTGTGTGTAGAGTGTATTAAAGAATAGGTTAAAATATGTGTGCTGATGCTCAAGGTCAGAATATTTAATGATTGCGCTCACTATCCTAATTAAAAATTCAGTGCTAATTTAGGATATAATGGTCCAAGTTAACATGGTGAGTAAGTTGGTCTAAAACAAGGTCAACATGTTTCTCGCCTATATATGTCAAAAAGCAATCATGCGGTGATTCTTTAGAGCCTAAGGCAAAAACCTTTACTATATTCTGACTGGATTCAATAGATGATGCATTGTGTTAGAGTAATCAGTCACACAACTGGTCAAACATTAATATTGGACCTTAGCCTGGATAAAATAACCTGGAATACAAAGAGGGACATACATAACAAGCAAATAGTACGTAAGTTTAGACTCACAGATCAACATTTGAAACCCAGCAGCATCCGTACAGGGATATGGCTGCATGCCCCAAATGATACACAAAACACACAATCACACCAACTTCCATGTCATGGTGCTGGAAGCTTACTAACAGACCAACGTGGGTTACTCTATTATGGTATTGGTCAGGGCTCCATGATGTGGTCGCCGATGAAACGACTATTAGTGTCCTACATGGGGTGAAGAAAAAGGCTTTTGCATTCGGACAGCGTCTTACCGTGGCCCAGATAAGGTATTGTAGACACATACTTACTCGAACGTGAAGTAGTGTCTGCCGCGAGACCTACCACAGCTCTGCTTCCTCGAAGGGAAGCAAGGTCAGGGGAGGAGTCTTTATCAACACGGCCACAACGTGTGCGCCAGAAATGCAACTCAGGGTGACACACTGGAAAGTTAACCTCAGTCACCATCTTAGGATGAGGGACTTTTTTTCGAGTGAAAATAAGTCTGGAGCAGTAAGGCTGGGCCACAAATGAGCGCTCGAAAAATGTTGGGTGGTTCATATCTTATAAATGCTGATGAGGAAACAACATGGTTGGGGGACGGCAGAGTCCTTAAAGCCATGCGGGAAATCCACACACATAAGGAAGCGTCTGAAATAGCACGCTTTAGAGGGTGCTGTCCACAATCTGGAGCAGTTGAGTAGGTTATAAAATTGAATGCTTGAGGGATGTCGAGTGGTTCATGTCTTTTAGAGACTGCTGAAGAAACAAAGAGGTCAGGGTGCAGTGAAGTCCTTCAAGATATGCGGTTAAAGCACACACACATTATGACACTATACAGATGTGTACAAATGTGTACATAGAGTAATTTCAGTAATATTCAAATGCATGTTCTCGTTGTTTTATATGGAGCTAGTTGTGCTAATACTAACTGGTCAATGCACTTAATCACAACTGTATTTTCCTATGGAAACCCATGGGGAGGTGGGGAGTCATTGTTTATATGAAGGAATCCCATCTTTCTAATGACAGAGAAGGTCAGATCACATATAATCACCTATTATAATAGTACGAGGAGAACCCTGGCCAAGTGTGTTAATACTATCTCATTGATCCACATTGGAAGGAGAGTCCTAAACATCTGAGGCATGTTACATGTTCAATATAATCACCTAGTACCAAAGGAACCTGCTGAATCCGATAAATCTAATCAGTAATGTTTGACAAATGTTTAGTGGAATGACCATGCCGCAACCCTACAAATTTCAGGAAGGGTTGCCCCACATTACTTTGCCCATGAAGCAGGTACTGCTCTGGTTGATAGCCGATGGATATGAGAAGGAGTGACATCTGCCATTGATTTGTATGCCTGAGTGATCACCTGGTGCACCCATCTGCTTATAGTCTGAGTTGAGACCTTATTTCCTTTATTAGCCATCCTATAGAACACCAACAGAGTTTTGGACTTCCTAAACTCTTTACTTTGTTTAAACACACAATGCTCTGTGAACATCCAATGTGGAAGGAACACCCTCTGTATCAGAAAGGAAAACTGGTAATACTACTTCCTGATCAAAGTGGGAGAAAGAATGAATTAATTCAGGTTTGAGCTTAAGAATCTGTATCTGCAAAGAATCTTAAGTAAGGTATGAAGACAATTGTGCCCCTAACTTACCTAATCGCTTTATGGATGCATTGCAGCAAAAGAAATTGTTTCAGCAGATAACCAAGGCAATATGATGTTTACCAAGTCTCAAAAGGGTCTAACTGTAAGCCCCTCAAAACTATTGAGAAATACGAAGAGGGAACAGGATTGGAAGCCTGAAACCCTTGAACAGTCTTGAAACTAAAGAAGAGACCTTAGAGAAATTTCCATGAATATTAAGTACATTGATGGCAGCCCACTGAGAAGAGAGAGTGAATGGAATGAGTCCTTGGACAAATCGATCCCTCAAGAATTCCAGAATCTAGAAAGTATGAATAGACAAATGACCTAACCCTTTAGCCTCACACCATTTGTGAAAGGAACCACAGTGTTTCTTGTCTGATTTCAAGGTTGTGGCTTGTGAAATGCTTGAATATCATGAGCAAACAATTTCGAGCATCCCAACTACTCCAGACCTACCCTTTCACTTTCCAAGCCGCCACCTTGAAGTGTTGGAGGTGAACCACCAGAAGAACTGGGAATTGTAGAGAAGATGGGTGAAGGGAGAGATGGACATAATCTCATTTGGTCAGAGCCATAAAAAAACTGGAACCAAGAGTGGCATGGCCAAAAAGGTGCAATGAAAATCACCCTACTCCTCGCCTCCCGAATCCTCTAAAACACCTTTGGGAAGAGGGGAATCAGAAGGAATACGTATAACATACCCAGGTGTCAAGGTACTAAGAGTTCATCGAACGCCCATGCTTGGAGAGACCATGTCCCTGAGGAAAAGTGTGGAAACATCGCATTGTGTTGCATCGCAAATAGATCCAACCAAGGAGTCCCAAAGATGAAACATAGATGATTGAACTCCCTGGCTGAAAGATAGTATGTTGCTGAGAACGGCATCTTCTTACTGAGGCTGTCTGCCCTGAAGTTCAGAGTCCCCTAGATATAGATTGCTGTTAGATCTAGATGATGATCATCCAACCAGGTAAAAATGTAACAGGCAATCAGATTCAGCTTCTCCCTGTTTGTACCACCCTATTGATTCAGATAGAACAGAGTTACTTAGTTGTTACTTAGTTGTAATTTAGTACCACATCCTTCATATAATCTAACTGGGTAGCAAATATTTATAATCCATGCCACACCATTGTTAATTTTCTCCAGTTCAAGTACTAACTTGCTTGCCAACTGGGCAGGCCTCTTCCTTTCTTGATCCTTCAAAACAGCCCCCAAGCTCCATGGACTGGCATCTGTCATGTGATAAATAGGGGAAGGGTAGTGCAGTGGGATGCCTTTTTGCTCTTCATTAGCCACCAAGCCAATTCCTGCTTGACTTTAGACATGACTGGAATTTTATGTTCGTAATTCTGACATAACTGTAATTATTTGTTCATAATTCTGAATACTTGGACACCGATGAAGAAGAACATGATTTACTAGCGGCTTGAGAGGGAACATTTCTAATGGAACAACCACGGTGGCAGCAGCCATAAGACTCTGCAAACAGAACAATACTTTTGCTGAGAGAGTGGACTGTTGGATAAGGTTACTGACAGCATAACTGGAAGTCATTCTCTGACCAGGAAGTACAACTCGACCCAGAACTGTGTTGAAATGAACAGTTTGTCTTGAGTCGGCTAGAGATGTGACTTAGGGAGGTTGATGACAAAATCCAGGTCTTGCAGAATCTTGATAACCAGCTGGACATCTTCTTAAGGCTTTTGAAATGAAGGAGCAGATAGGATCCAATCTGTAAGGTATGGAAAAATGCTTTGTAGTTGCAGAAAAGCTGCAACTGGAGGAAGTACCTTTGTTAAGACCTGGGAGACATCCCCAGGTCAAAAGGCAGAGCACAGAACTGAATATGCTGCTCTCTAACAGCCAAGCGAAGAATGTTGGCTGGCCAGATGGATTGGGACGTGAAAGTGCTTGTCATGCAAGTCCAATTTTACAAAAAATGTATTTTCTGCTATTAAAAGAATTATTGTGTGCACAGAAATCATTTTGAAGTTCTCCACCGCAACATGCTTGTTGTTAGAACTTATGTTTCTGGTTGACTGAGGTTTAAGACATGGTCACGGAATAACTACAATCCTAGTCAGGGTAAGGTACAAGCAAACCCCAAATCAACCTGTGCTTCCCCTCTGGTAACTTGGCACACAACAGTTAGGCTTAACTTAGAGGCAGTGTGAAAGGTATTTGTGCAACACGTCAAACAGTAAAAAAGTGAAAACATCACACAAAACGATTCCACACCAGGTTAGAAAAATAGGGCTTAATTTATGCAATAAAACATGACAATAATTACAAGAATCCAATCAGTAGAACAGGAGCTGTGAATTTTTAAAGAATAAACTGGAAAATAGGGCCTAGAAACAGAAAGCGCCTATTGTGGCTATCTGGTCGCGCTATACTGGGTCAAAGCCAAAAGTTCAGCCCAACCGTAATGGAGTATGGGTCGGATACAGCCCCAGATTAGTCCTGCTGAAGTTTCTACCTTCTCAAGTTTTGTGCCAAGAGTACCGTTCACGGGGAAGCAGTTCGCCAGGAGCAAGGAGAGCATTGCTGGCGATAGTCGGATGGGCGCAAAAAGCAGGACAAGTGTTGCGTACGGCCGGGCTGGAGCCTCATGGTGGCGATTCACATGGGTGGACGATGCTTGTTGTGTATAGAGATTAACTTGCTGTAGCTTGCGCTGGATTCCAATGCAAACTGTGTGGTGCTGTTCCAGGGTGAGCGGGTCTGTTTGCGTCTGCAAAGAGGTTAAAAGCTTGAATTTAAGAGCTCGAGAACCACACCAAAGGCTCATTGTTTGTGGCTGTCTAGGAGCAATACACAAAGCCCAACAACCAACTACATCCATTCATGTGATCAGAGACAGGCTACAGGCATCAAATGGCTAAATCAAGAAAATGCCAATTTTCTAAATGTGGTTTTCAGAATTGCAATTTAAAATCTGACTTCACTATAAGTTGGGATTTTAAATTTTGATTCCAGAGACTCCAGACTTGAAAGATTTATCTCTTCCCAATTGGAAATTATACTTAAAAAATGTAATAAGGTAATCCCAGTGTTATCCTATAGGAGAGATAGACCTTGCAGTAGTAACAAACAACTGTGAGAGTTTTTCACTAGCAGGACATGTAAACCTTAAAAGTACATGTCCTTCCTTTTAAATACATTGCACCCTGCTCTCTTGGCTATCCAGGGCCTACCCTAGGGGCGACTGATGTGTTTTAAAAAGGAAGGTTTGGGCCTGGCAAAAGCTTTATTCTGTACATTAGAAATGATAGGATGCACTCTAGGTTAATCATCAAAAGCTTTATGGTGCTCAAAGGTGTTGAGGGTGTGTGACCCCAATGCGTGCTCGGTTCATGCGTGGTTGTGTATGTATCAAAAGATAGAGCCTCATCAGGTCCCCCAAACAAGATGCACAGCCATATGTGTGAATGAATCCAAAAATGTAAACCAGCTTATCATGTATTCATTTTTATTCCAAAAGTGCTCAGTTTTAATCCAGAAGTTTTCATGCTTCAAATATTTTAATTGCTAAGTTTTCAGGGACACCAATCCGGGCTTTTCTCAGCAGCACATGGGGGTTCAATATTCCTTATAAATCAACCTAAGAAGTATGTATCCAATGCAATTTGGGATGATTCCCTTCATCATGGTTAACTACAATACAAGATGGTTAAGGAGAACCCATCACCACTAACAATGAATCATGAACTCAATAAAAACATCAATGCATCATACCACAATTGCACCAAATGCAATATAACTTGTCTTGCATAAAAGCATGAAATTACAACCCTACCCATAACAACTCATTTGTGATGCACCTTAAAATCAATGCACTACAGAAAGTTAAAACAGCAAACATTCAGTGATGAACCGGAGTTAAAACAACACCTTGAAGATGAATGTAAACAACCTGGATAAAACAATGACACAGCAAAATGAAATGCTATCAAATAAAACCTTATCTGTCTGCTGTGTAAACACATATCTGTGAAAAGGTTTATTTTGCCAGGTTGAAATGGCAGTGTAAACTGCACACACAGGCTCTGCAATGGCAGGCCTCAGACTTGGTTAAAAGGCTACTTAAGTGGGTGGCACAATATGTGCTGCAGGCCCACTAGTAGCATTTAATTTACAGGCCCTGGACACATGTAGTGCGCTGTAATAGGGACTTATAAGTAAATGAAATATGCTAATTGGGTATGAGCCAATATTGCCATGTTTAGAGGAGAGAGCACCTGTACTTTAGCACTGGTTAGTCACGGTGAAGTGCTCAGAGTCCTAAGGAGAACAAAAACTGATTCAGCAAAAAGTAGGAGGAGGAAGGCAAAGAGTTTGCGGGTGACCCTGCAGAATGTGCTATTTTCCAACACTTATTTAGTGCTTTCTAGTGCCAGCCTAGAACTGGTCGGCATTTTCCATCATGTTTGGGAACCAGAAAAAGAATAGAATAAAATCCTTTTCCCTTCTGATACAACGCATCAAGACAACAGCTCCCTTGTCCAAAAGAGTTTGAACTCCTTGCATCATCGCTTGCAACTGTGATTTTTCTTTTGGTAATGGGGTAGGAAGGAACCGATCCTGAGGAGTAGCACATATGAAGGGAATCTGATAGCCATTTTTGATTATATATATATTTATATCTAGGACCCAACTGTCGATAATACTCTTCTCCCATTGAGGGTAAAACTGTTCCAACCTTGCGCCAACCTTCGGATAGCAATTTCTGGGCTTGCTCTTCACCAGCTTGATAGTTTTGTCGGCCTTTGTTGCCTAACTGAGGGCCCTGACACTGACCTGACCTCGGAAGGGCTGCTTGTCCTGCAAGATCTGAGTCTGTTTCTTTGTTTCTTCTTTCCCATTGAGGCTTCATGATCTTTGTCTCTTCAGCAGCATTCTGTATCATCTGATCTAACTCTGGCCCAAACCGTTTCTGACCAGTAAAAGGAAGTTTCAGAAGTAATGATCTTTGACTGGGTGCTAGTTTCCATGATTTCATTCATTAAATTCTATGATCAGCCACAGATGCTCCAACGGAAGAAGAAGCTGCCCACAAACTGTCAAAAGTAACATCCTAAAGGAATCAAGCAAGCAGTTCCATATTGGCCAGAATTGGTGGCTGATCATCAATATTTTTGATAGCGTCATATAATGTTTGGAAATCTTTTACCAAAGCAGGTGAGGCGTAAGCTTCACATGTATTTGCTTTAATAGAAATGATTGCTGTGGCATGGGTCCTTTTAATTTACACCTCAAGTTTTTTGCCCACCACAGCTGACAGCACACTCCTCTGAAGCCAGGCTCGATGCAGAAGCTATTGTGGCCAGCGCTGTATCAACTTTTGATGTCTGTGGAAAACGTTTCTCAAATTCCTTGATCATATATATCTTTTATTAAGGAAATGAGGAATTGCCTGCTTGTAAAGATCTTTCCATTCCTAAAACAGGATTGATTTGATTACGTCATGTGACAGTAAATCATCAGATTCAACAGCACTATATTGGGAATAAACACCTTCTTCTTCTTGTGGTTTTACTTCAAAGCCCAATACCTCTCAGCTGCGTTTAAGATGGTCCCTTCTTTGAGAGCCTTGAACATATTTGTCCTTTTGTTCCGACTCATGCCATCCTTATTGACCAAGTTTTGTTTCTTGGATGCAGACTCCATCACAGCAGAGTCAACAGCCTCCTTAATTATAGACTGTAACTCTGAATACAAACTATGTGGGACTTCTTCCTTTCCTTCAGGACACTGAACCAAACCACGCTCTTTTTTGGCAGCCTTCCTGCCCTCCATGATGCAAAACATGGACGAATGCTCTAAACCAGTGTTTTTCCTGCTTTTGTAGCATGGCTAGATGACAAAATCTTGCTCTCATGAGATTTCGGCATCCAACAAAGCAATGAGTCTTGACACGCTTAACAACACACAGGCCCTGACTTTGGATACTGTGTTACATGGTTCCTCAACAGCCCATCCTGCAACGTTGAAACATGGCTCTACACATCAGCTCAGCACATGGACATGGAGCACATCACGGATCAGTGTAAGAATTGATTTTTGTGCTCAGTGTCAAAGAACAGGCAAGATTAATAAACTTTATATGAAGCAAAAGGATATAGTGCAGCTTACTCTTGTCCATGAGGACAGCTGTGAGGATCTTAGATCCTTACCATGGTTACAACTTCTGACAGAGACGGAGTAACCTCACAATTAAGGATTGCATACATGCCAACATGTTAGAAGAGGAAAGTGGGAGTTTTTTTAAATAATCGGGAGAAATGTATCTCTCCCATTGATTTCTAATGAGGCCTGAATCAGGTCTATTGCCATGTACTGGGACTAAATTAAAGTATAGGGTTTTTTTCCTTACCTGTGCTGGAGCTTGGGCCCAGTCAAACATTTGTCTACTGATGGGTGACCTTTTTGCAGCATGAGAGGTAAAGGGAGAAAACTATACCTTGTTAACATCTCATTTCAGTGCAACCCATGTGGCCACAAATGAATTCACTTGACAACTTAATCTGAGTTTAGTAGGATTTAATTATAAATTTAGAAACAAATCAATGTAGACCAATCTCAGCATAATCATATAAAACTACAGAAAGACCAAGATAAGACCGAATCTTCTGAAGAGATTCACCCTATATAATACAAAGCAGACGACTAGCTCTATGACGATGATGCAAATGATTAGGAAAAATAATGGAGTATTACATTTCATCTGATGATTGTCCAAAGTAAGCATGAGCAAGCTATCTCTCACTACACTACCTTAAAAGGGCAACCCTAAGCTAAGAAGCAATCGATAAGGGTGGAATCAGAAAGGTGTCAGCTCTCGGAGTCTTCAGTAGAAGGTACTCCAACCATGGGTCAAGCAGCATAAAGCCACAGAAACAGAAGCATAGGTCTGCTCTCAGTGAAAACCTAAGATGACTCTCCTGTCCCTCACTTTGTTCAGCATAAAATATCAATTGCAGTCAGAGTAGACAATCCCAGGTGATCTTTGCCGGTGAATTTCCATTGCTTGAGTACAACTGGATACTTTCACCACCTTTCCCACATTGATAAGTTGCATCTTCGCTCGTCCTTGGTCATTCCTCTTCTGTCCCATGAGAATTTACCTGAATGCTGGTTACCACTCTTCACCTTTTCAACTTCACCTTCTCATACCTCGCTGTCTTGGTGTCTAGAGAAAACAAAACCCTCCTATGCTAAATAATGAGGCTTTCTCTCTCCATACCTGCAGTGGAAACAAAATACAAGTACACACATTCTACATTGAAGGTTATATATGAATTACATGTTAAACTATTTCTTGAGGCCCACTCCAGACAACTTTAGTAGTGCAGAGGGTTACAGAATATATATACATTTCTACATGCACAATAAATGCAGCTCCTTAATACATGTATAAATTGTAAAGAATTACAAAGATGTCTTTCCAAATGCACCTACATGAAATACATTCTTGTTACACGTATAAACGTTTAAATAAAGTTTTACACACATTCAATTTTAATAACCTTACAATGGGACACATCTATACATTAATAAGTAAGTATCACATAGACCCTTATTAATCATGTTCCACAGTAGCGGCTCCTCCATTGCTAAGGTGAGGAGCATCACCCCACTTCTATCGGAGCAGTGTAAAAGGAAAAATAAAATGATGATAACAGAAATTATTATCATTTTATTTTTCATATCTTCCAGCCAGGTCGGGCGGGGCAGGGCTGGGCTCCCATCACATCATGGGAGGAGTAGAGGTTGTTGCTGCACTTGGACCGGCCATACAGTCATGCGCACTTTGCATGTTCTCCAACGAACTGTAATGCATAGCCCGGAGGAGAACATGCACAGGCTGTCAGTCCCCGTCTGAGCGCTGAACCACAGCGCTCAGACCAATCACGACGCTGCTGTCATGGTGACAGCAGTGTCGTGATTGGCTTAGGGCAGCCTGGGTGCTTCCGGGAGCCAGGACAGCGAGGAGGAAGAAGAGGCTGCCTCTGGATGGTTATGGCAATGAGCAGGTACATTTTTTAATCTTATAACCCTCTCCCCACCCCTGCCCCCCGCCACCATTACCTACAAGCTGCCACTGATGTTTTATATAAAAGTATTTCATGTGGAATACTTTAAATAGGAAATACTCCACTCCCTTTAGTAACCTTATTTGCACAGAATGTATTTGAGTACTGACTACACATGAATATGATACACTCCTGCAATTTTTCAGATGGTATCAAGACTACGCTTTATCACCAGTCAGAAGGCTGGAGAAACTGCTATGGCAGGCAGAAAGATTATGAGAAAAAAATGTGTGTACTGGCCTTCAGGAGCAGGGGACTGGCAGTGCATACTCTGTAAGCAATAGTAACAGAAGACCAATCCCTGTTTGCAGAAGCCCAAAGAGGAATCAGGTTTTTGCATACAGGTATCGTTAGGTAGGAGACTAGCCTTGAAATTGGTAGTCTCCCACCTGAATCGGAAGGGTTGGCAGGTATGGGACTGGGATGAGGAGGACGGAGATGAGGGGGTAATGAAATGGAGAGTTAGACCTGGTTATACTACATCAATAATAGGGGAGCATGCTAGCAGGCCTCAATTAATCCCGACCGAATGTGAGGGATTAATTTACTGGATAGTGTTGGTAATGGTTTCAATGCTACTGAGTGAAGATGCAGAAAAAAGAACAAGGGAACCATTATAGTCAGAAGGGACCAAAGGTAGTAGTAATTATTAAGAGACAGCGGTCCCTTACAAGGTGAATAAATATAAATAGCCACAATATTTCAATCAAGATTGGGTCTATTTGTGTCTGAATGGACGATTATAGAAATGTATTAACACACAAATAGATCAAGACAATAAATAAACTACTAGTGAGCAGGACGTGACAGGGTATTGGGAAATCAGCCGATTTCCTTACCACAGGCAGGTGACTTAAAAGTGACTCTTTAGTGAGAATACAATTTAGCAATAGTCACAATCACAAAAAACTTCTTATACACCACATAATTCTTATTTTTGCAGTTTAGAGTTTAAGATGTAGGTGTCGATGACGTTTCGATCCCCAACAAGGTTATGGGATCATCATCAGGACTAAGCAATGAAGCAAATGCCCGGGAAGTTGCCTGGATAAGTTGGGACAAGGTAGAGGGGTAAAAGGGGTGGGGAAAACAAGAGGGAAGAGTTAAAAATCTTAGTGGTATAGTCACACAATCGGTTAACCGCACTAGAAAACGCTTAATTTAATATTCACAAGAATGAAAAACCACATGCTGGGGCCCCAGTGTGGCAATGCTGTGAGTAAAAAGGGGGATGCATCGCAGTCAGAAGGGGGATCTTATGCAACAAACTAGGTCGTGCAAGCGTGAGCCAAGGTGATATTTTAAGTGTAAAGGGCGATCCAGGTGTGCAGCGCGATGGTAGCACGGAGGACCCCAATTAGTTGCAGACGGGTCAAGGCCTCTACATGCCAGTGGAAACCTATTCTGGCAGTCCTGGTGAAGGCGCAGGCGTGCCGGTATCTCAGTGGTTGAGAAGTCCCAATCGCTACTAAAAAAGTGACACTGTGCTTAATTAGGAGGAATAGGATTACTCTGAGGCAACCTGTATTACTTGGTCCTAAGAAATAGGACCGATGCATAAAGCCGAGATGGCAGTGGTGTGGTTACGATGAATAACCAGGCGGCCTAAACAGGGGGAAAGAATTGCAGGGGTTAAAGATACCAAGGGGTGGGGGAAAACAGAATTGTACCCAAGAGCGTGGGAGCTTACTGGAAAGAATGTATGGTCCGGGGCTAGACAGAGCCTTAATGATTACCAGAAGGTAGGTGCCAGGTGCGGAAAAACACCGCGCGGACCCGAAGGGGTTCGCACCAGTAGGGTCCGGTCTGGGTATAATGAGGGATATGGTCCGAAGCCTGGAGGATAAAAAGAGGAGCACGAGGGTCAGAAAGGGAATGGGGAGGATGGACTCTCCCCAACCAGGTGGTGGCAGTGGTCGTGGCGCTTACCTATGATTCGGCTGGGACAATAGGAGACGGCAAGGTGCCAGATAACGAGCCGCGAGTAACCATGCTCGTTGGCAAGTTCCAGTGGAGTCCGGTATTGCTGGAGCGCTGCTAAAGTTGGACGGTGGCTCATAAGGATGACGCGGCGCGAGTCTGCACATGCGTCAAGGAGTGATTACTGGAACACCCACCCGCGGATGAAATGCTAGCGGTGTGCGCCATGTTGGGAGAGACATGTGCCGGCTCAGGGAATACAAAAAGTGAGGTCGCACAGGAGGATGAGGGGTAATTGCGGGTAGAGGATGAGATACCGTGCTACCATCGCGCTGCACACCTGTTTCGCCCTTTACACTTAAAATATCACCTTGGCTCACGCTTGCACGACCTAGTTTGTTGCATAAGATCCCCCTTCTGACTGCGATGCATCCCCCTTTTTACTCACAGCATTACCACACTGGGGCCCCAGCATGTGGTTTTTCATTCTTGTGAATGTTAAATTAAGCGTTTTCTAGCGCGGTTAACCAATTGTGTGACTATACCTCTAAGATTTTTAACTCTTCCCTCTTGTTTTCCCCACCCCTTTTACCCCTCTACCTTCTCCCAACTTATCCAGGCAACTTCCCAGGCATTTGCTTCATTGCTTAGTCCTGATGATGATCCCATAACCTTGTTGGGGATCGAAACGTTGTCGACACCTACATCTTAAACTCTAAACTGCAAAATTAAGAATTATGTGGAGTATAAGATGTTTTTTATGACTACTGCGAAATTGTATTCTCACTAAAGAGTCACTTTTAAGTCACCTGCCTGTGGTAAGGAAATCGGCTGATTTCCCAATACCCTGTCACGTCCTGCTCACTAACTGTTTATTTATTGTCTTGATCTATTTGTGTGTTAATAAATTTCTATAATTGTCCATTCAGACACGAATAGACCCAATCTTCATTGAAATATTGTGGCTATTTATATTGATTCACCTTGTAAGGGACCGCTGTCTCTTAATAATTACTGAGGAAAGATGCAGCAATAATTGGCCGAAAAATATGGAGCAAGTGTGGCAATATAATCTAAACCATGGCAATCATATTCACAATAGTGTAACAATAAGTCCAGTTAAGGAGAGATAGCATTGAGAAGCACATATTGACACAGCCTCAGCCTCATCTGTTAAAGTTAAATATCTGTATAAATACAGAATCAAAATAGGGTGCTCCATGTAAAAGCCTCTATTGAAGGTTTTGGTGTGAATATATATATGGTGGCAGAGTACAGAAAATAACATCTTCAGGATATGGTAAATATCCTTAAGATGTGAGTGAGTGAGTTCAATAAATAATTTGAAAAAAATCTGGAAAATAGATCTTAGTTAACGTGGCAGAGACAGACCACTCTATATATAAAATCCCCATCATCTGAGGTTGAATGAGGAGGAACATATCAAAATGCAGTGCAGGAGGCCGGGTTTAAAGCCAAATCTTTGAGACTTAGGTCTTTGTCATGTCTTCAGCAGACATCTTGTAGAGTTCATCACTCAGACTGGAAACTCCATATTGTAACCCGTATATTATCTACTGGCGGTCGCCAGTAGATAGTTATAGTTAGAACCTATTTTCCATAGGAAATCTGCGACATTCTATTTGAAATAACTCTCTTGCCGGTTGACGTATCTTCGCAAAATTTTCAAACTTTGTGGGGCGCTCCGGTCCGCTACTACCCTGAAAGTCTCGGGGTGATTCGTCAAGCAGGGGCCGAGAAAAAAGGGGGGTCCCAAAACGCGTTTTCCCCATTCATTTTTCCATAGGAAACTTTAGACACGGCTACAGCCCGAACTGCTGAACGGAATTACACCAAATTTGGCAAAGAGGTAGTTCTTGGTTCAGAAAGAACCCTTTTGTTAAATGGTGTAAATCCGTTCAGTAGTTGCTGAGAAAATCAAAAGTAAACGTACATATATATCTATGGGCACGGAGGATCCGCGCACCCTGAGCGCACCCTGCGCGCACCGTCCCGATCACGAGCTGCATGTTAATTGGCTGTCAGCTGGCTGTCAACATTCCGATTCAGGAAATGTTGGCAGCCATTTTGTCCTCGGTAGAACCGAGGGACAGAAACAAGTGCGCAAAGCGCACAAAGGGGGCAGGGTAGAAACACCCTGACCCCTAGGTCTGCTCAGGGGTCCCATAAGGACCCCCTGGGCAGAAAAAAGCATTTTTTTTTTAAATCGGCAGGATGCGCTCAGGGTGCGCGGATCCTGCCGATAAAAATAAAAAAATCAAGCGCGCTCTCCCGTGCTTCGATTGTATTTTGCCCCGGGTGGCCCAAGTCCCGGGGGCATGGTGGGGGGTTAAATTTATGTATGGGGGCCTCAAAGGGCCCCCAAGCCCCGGGGACCGCCACCCCCGGGGCTTTCATTTTAAAATGGTGCGGGAGGGCACTCGGCCCTCCCGCAGCCCCGAGGACCACCACCTCCTCAGGGCTTCTTTTTTAAAAAAAAAAAATTCCTGTGTGGGAGGGCTTGAGCCCCCCACACGCCCTGAGGACCGCCACCTCCCCGGGGCACTAAAAAATTTAAAATGGGGGTCCGTTTTGGACCCCGAAGCCCCGGGGACCACCACCTCCCGGGGCTGTGCAATTTAAGGGAGGGGGCCGCGCGGCCCCCTCCTGGAGCCCTTGATGGCCCTGGGGACCGCCACCCCCAGGGCTGGCTCCTGCAGTGTCCCGGGGTGCCTACCCCGGGACACTGCTGTTTGCAATGACAGGACGGGAGCCTCGCGGCTCCCGTCCTGTCATTGCAAACTGCTTTGGATTTTGGAAGAGAGAGCAGGAAACCTGCTCTCTCTTCCAATATCTAAGCAAATTGCTTTTCCACACGGGGAGCTGCATGTCAGCAGCTCCCCATGTGGAAAAGCAATGCCGGCTCTCGAAGGACGCGGGGAGCCGGCGGGACCGTGGGGGCATTGGGGCTCCCCTCACGGTCTCCATTATTATGTATAGGCCCCGGGGGATGGGGTCCCCGGGGAGAATATAAATTAGTGGTAGGAGCTATCAAAAATTTTACGGAGAAATAAGGAGTCGCGCACCCAGCGCGCCGCTCAGCGCGGCCCCTAGTGTGAACGCGTTGGGTGCGCGACTCCCAGCGCGGCCCCCTGGTGTAAACGCGTTGGGTGCGCGACTCCAAGGTAAACGCGTTGGGTGCGCGAATCCCCCAAATATTTAAAAAAATAAAGTAAATATACATGAAGTATATATGTTTATATCTTGGGTGGCTCTAAAAAGAGCCCTTGTGTTTATTGATAGATTATGGTACCTACAAGTAAGTACCGATGCAGAGTCTAAAGTTGATGAGAAAGACTCTGTTACCCTCATCTGTAAAATGTACACCGTCTCTCCTATAGATGCCATCCATATTAAAACGCAGATTGTTGTTGAAAATGGACCCCATCCTATAATCTCTGAGATAAGCAGAAACAGCTTTATTGACATGTTTCCTAGCTTTCTCAAACTGTGGACAAAAATGATTGGACCACTGCCATTTCTGTCTTTGGCATATGTTCGAATAGACAAAGGCAGTTTGGAGGAAAAGTGACATGAATTCTGCAAAGGTGTCCTTCATAAGCATTTCCAGACCTACCCCAGTCAAAGTGCCTAGGTCATTGCCACCACAGTGCACAATTATGAGGTCAGGGTGTTGGAGATGCAAAAGGATTTAACCAATGGCATCAATTGGTGCCACTTTAATCCTCTCTGACCAATCCATTTAATGTCTACATTTGGCAAAGCTAAATCTTTGTCAATACCTCTGCTTTCAGCATACCTTTTGCACCAGAAAACATAGCTGTGTCCCACAATCCACACTGAAAGCATCTTGAAGGGATCAATGTAGGTAATAAAAAGATGTCTGTAGCTGAGGTAGGTAGGAGGGAAAATGAAATCTATCTAAAATGGTGGACAACATGCTGTTTTTAAGAAAGTAGAGATTTGATTGGCTGTTTAAGAACACTCTACATTCTAATATAGGGTGCATTTTTCTTTGTTTAGAAAGCATGTTTATTATTGGTTACAATGAAAAGTTTGAAAGGTACAGCAGAAAGGATAAGTGAATGCTTTGCAAAGCCAACCACACCTGCTGTTGTCATTTGCAACATTGTGTGGTGAACTTGTGACCTGGCAGCTAAGTTGAATGTTGCATGAGCTGTTGCTATGGAAACTGATATTCAGAACAAGGGGGAAGATGTCAGTTGAAAAGTATTATTCTCTATGACCAATGGAAATTTGTTTTACAATTTGAAAAACACTGGGAAGTCATGTGTATATGTATGAAAAATTAGAGGGAAAGTTTGCCATTACTGGTTTTATATTGGAGAGTGTGCTTATCTACATTCTGTGCGAAAAAGAAAATCCTGACTGAGTGTGTGAGATTTTTAATTCAACAGATTTATTTAATAGGTGAGTTATATATTTTGGACGTTTATTTAAAAAAGATTTGATAGTTTAATGAAACTGTGTTTTTGAAATATATTATTAAATGTACTGATGTATACTTTAATTATTTTTATTGTATTTGATGTTTGTTTTAAAAATAGTATGGGGCAGTTTTAGAAGCCTCTTGCGCCACTTTTGCGTCACTTTTAACATGGGAAAAGTGACGCAAATGTGGCGCAAGGGGCTTGTAAATCTGCCCCTTTGTATAGTAATATATATATTTTAAACTGTGTTGAAAGGTATAGTTGAATAATTATTTATTCTACTATCCTGTTGTCAAGTTTCTGTAGTATTAGAACTCAGTCACTGCTTATGGATTTGCAGAATGATTCAGGCATTCACACTACCAATGCTGTAGTGAAATGTGTAGAATGTATGCAGTCACCTAACCTCTTCCAGACTAGTGTGTCTCTTTTGCTAAAGCACAGGGAATAGTTTTGGTTCTCTAGAATCACACTGTGAGTATGTGTGCACTTCTGCAACCATTGTGACAGAAGCTTGTGATTACTTTATGTCTTTGCTGACACATAACTGCTTAAAAGTCTAACCTGTTGTCAAGTTTCAGTAGTAGTATAACTTAGTTACTGCTTATGGATTTGCACAATGAGTCAGGCATTCACATTAGCAGTGCTGTAGTGAAATGTGTAGAATGTATGTAGTCACCTAACTGCTTCCAGGCTAGTGAGTCTCTTCTGATAAATTTCAGAGAATAGTTTGGCTTGTGTAGAATCACACTGTGAGTATGTGTGCACTTGTGTAACCATTGTGACAGAAGCATGTGGTTACTTTATGTCTCTGCTAACACATAACTGTTTAAAAACCTATCCTATTGTCAAGTTGCACTAGTATTAGAACTCAGTCACTGCTTATGGATCCGCAGAATTATTCAGGCATTCACACTAGCAATGCTGTAGTGAAATGTGTAGAATGTATGCAGTCTCCTAACCTCTTCCAGACTAGTGCGTCTCTTTTGCTAAAGCCCAGGGAATAGTTTTGGTTCTCTAGAATCACACTGTGAGTATGTGTGCACCTGTGAAACCATTGTGACAGAAGCATGTGGTTACTTTATGTCTTTGCTGACACATAACTGCTTAAAAACCTAACCTGTTGTCAAGTTTTAGTAGTAGTAGAACTTAGTTACTGCTTATGGATTCGCACAATTAGTCAGGCATTCACACTAGCAGTGTTGTAGTGAAATGTGTAGAATGTATGTAGTCACCTAACTGCTTCCAGACTAGTGAGTCTTTGTAATTGCAATTCTCTAATCGGCCATCCAGCATCATGTAGTAATCCTTTCGCTGCGCCAAAACCTAACCACTTATATATTCACCCAGGCACTCTCCTTGTAGTACTCTAATCATTCATTCTGTACCCAAGTACTCATTCAGTGACCCAGGCCTTAGCACATAGAGTGCTTCAAACCCCTTTCCACTATGCATGCGGTTCTCTAACCACCTACACACTTGTCTTTCACACCTTCAATTCCCCAGTCAGTAGCCATACACTCCAGCAAACATCCTGTCACTACCCTTGCAGTCCTCTGTTGACTCATTCAGCAACACCTACAAATCCATTCGCTGCGCCAAAACCCAACCACTTATACATTCACCCAGGCACTCTCCTTGTAGTACTCTAATCGTTCATTCAGTACCCAAGTACTCATTCAGTGACTTAGGCCTTAGCACATACACTGCTTCAAACCCTTAATCACTATGCATGCAGTTCTCTAACCACCTACACACTTGTCTTTCACACCTTAAATTCCCCACTCACTAACCATACACTACAGCAAACATCCTGTCACTACCCTTGCAGTCCTCTGTTGACTCATTCAGCAACACCTAAAAATCCATTCGCTGCGCCAAAACCAAAACACTTATACATTCACCCAGGCACTCTCCTTGTACTACTCTAATCGTTCAGTCTATACCCAAGTACTCATTCAGTGACCCAGGCCTTAGCACATAGACTGTTTCAAACCCCTATACACTATGCATGCAGTTCTCTAACCACCTACACACTTGTCTTTCACACCTTCAATTCCTCAGTCAGTATCCATACACTCCAGCAAACATCCTGTCACTCCCCTTGCAGTCCTCTGTTTATTCATTCAGCAACACCTACAAATCCATTCGCTGCACCAAAACCCAACCACTTATACATTCACCCAGGCACTCTCCTTGTAGTACTCTAATCGTTCATTCAGTACCCAAGTACTCATTCAGTGACTTAGGCCTTAGCACATAGACTGCTTCAAACCCTTAATCACTATGCATGCGGTTCTCTAACCACCTACACACTTGTCTTTCACACCTTCAAATCCCCAGTCAGTATCCATACACTCCAGCAAACATCCTGTCACTACCCTTGCAGTCCTCTGTTGACTCATTCAGCAACACCTACAAATCCATTCGCTGCGCCAAAACCAAACCACTTATACATTCACCCAGGCACTCTCCTTGTAGTACTCTAATCGTTCATTCAGTACCCAAGTACTCATTCAGTGACCCAGGCCTTAGCACATAGACTGCTTCAAACCCTTAATCACTATGCATGCGGTTCTCTAACCACCTACACACTTGTCTTTCACACCTTCAATTCCCCAGTCACTATCCATACACTCCAGCAAACATCCTGTCACTCCCCTTGCAGTCCTCTGTTGACTCATTCAGCAACACGTACAAATCCATTTGCAGTGCCAAAACTCAAAGCACTTCTACATTCATCCAGGCACTCTCCTTGCAGTACTCTAATCGTTCAGTCAGTACCCAAGTACTCATTCAGTGACCCAGGCCTTAGCACATACACTGCTTCAAACCCCTATCCACTATGCATGCGGTTCTCTAACCACCTACACACTTGTCTTTCACACCTTCAATTCCCCAGTCACTATCCATACACTCCAGCAAACATCCTGTCACTCCCCTTGCAGTCCTCTGTTGACTGATTCAGCAACACCTACAAAGCCATTCGCTGCACCAAAACCCAAACACTTATACATTCACCTAGGCACTCTTCTTGTAGTACTCTAATCGTTCAGTCTGTACCCAACTACTCATTCAGTGACCTAGGCCTTAGCACATACACTGCTTCAAACCCATATCCACTATGCATGCGGTTCTCTAACCACCTACACACTTGTCTTTCACACCTTTAACATTCTCTGCAGTATGCTTGCACAACTCTAACCGCATCTATACTATTGATACACTCTTGCAAATACCCACTTCGTATGCATGCAGACTAGCAATCCAGCTGTCACTCCTATGCACTTCCTCATTCACCCGTCCAGCACTATCTTCCTATCCCATCACTCCGCCAATATCTAACCACTCATAACTTCAGCATGCACTACTAATGTATTCTTTCAGTCAATCATACTCTACACGTATATTCAAGCAAACTTTCACACATTACCATGCAATTATAGTTCTTTTTTAACCAGATAAGGTAGTTCTGAGAAGAACTTTTTTTTCTTTTTTTCTTTTGTATTTTTTTTGTATTTTTTGAAAAATTTTGTATTTTTTTGGTGTTTTTTAAGAATTGAACAAAAAAGAACTAAGAAAACAGAAAGCTTTTGGAATTAAACATCATTCCAAAAACAAACAAACAAAAAAAAATTAGCACATGTGATTTCTTTGTGCTGCACAAATAGCATCTACGGATTGTTCTCCATAACAAACAATGGATTTGCACTTAGTGCAGTGCTGTTCCAAAAATGCAAATTCCGGCCGAATGTCTAAAGCAGTTGCCGATGTTGACGCTCTGGAGGTGCTAGCAGTGGCTGGTGGTGGATTAGTTGCTGCACGTCGCATTTCCTCTCGTGCCAGATTACGAGGATGAATGGTCCGCAGATGTTTGTACATACTGGCTGTACCACATGAGTATTTTTTGTCACTCCTCGTGACAGGACCCTTTCACAGAGCGAGCAGGTAACTTTCCGTGCATTGACTTTTTTTCTTCTGCTGGAAATGTAAAAATTTCCACACCACTGACTCTGGTAGCTTCTTCGGGGGATCTTCCTCCAAAATATCTTCTTCAGAAGAATGTTGAGGAACTTGTGGAGCAGATGCCATTGCTGTAAATGAATTCCCTCAAAACACCAAAAAAATACAAAATCAGCTCTGGAAGGAGAAGAGATGTGTCTCATCCAGTGCTCTAAAAAGAATAATTAAAAAGGGTGTGGTCCTTCAATAGTTACAGTGGGAAATATTATGGACCAATCAAATCCTTTTTTTGAGGTCACATGGGATTCGCGCACCGTGCGCACACGGCGCGCGCACCCGACGCGGTTTCGCGAAAATACATTTAAAAGTAATATAAGTGTATTACAAGTAGAAATATATTATTTTTTTGATTACCTTAGATAATCTCTTACCTTCATATGTACATTAAAGACACATACATATTATTTTTCAATATAAAAACTTTCGCGGGAGTCGCGCACCCTGCGCGCCCGGGCACGTATTTGACGTCACGCGGGGCCTGCCACCGCGCAAGCGTCGTGTATGGTAATTCGTATGTGTCGCGTATAAGCCGGAGCAGGAATCGCGTACCGGTCGCTTAGGAAACGCGTACACACGCAATATACGTATGTTACGGGTCTAGAAACACGCACCCGTCGCATACCATACGCGGATCCTTTACGGCTTCCTTAAATAGGTGGCTGGGGTACGCGTATGCGCCGCGTTCGGTACGCTTTCGGTGCGCGATTCCAAAAAAATATTTTTTTAAAAAATTAAACAATACAAATATATTAAAATAAAAATATAACAGAAAAAAATTATACTATATTTTACTTTTTAATTTATTAAATTTTTTTTTTTGCAAAATACACAAAAATATACAATATTGTTTAATAAATAATATATTTACAAATAAATATAAAAAACTAAAGAAATTCAGTACAAGAAACATAACTATAACTATTATGACACTTAAATATTAGCTTTTGAAAAACCTTTGAAATTCACTGAAAAAACCATAGGTTTCAGACACGTTATAGTTAGAAATTAGCATTTAAAAACCTTTGAAATTCACTGAAAAAACCATAGGTTTTAGGGACAGTTATAGTTAGTTGGACATTTCACTCGTACAAAACCCGTGAAATTCCCCTGTTATAGTTAGTTCAGCTAACTATAACTCGCGCCCCGCAATGCACTGCTGATGACGTCACATATTACATCACTCATGACATGGTCAGTGACATCACTGATGACATCACTGATGACATCTCAAATGACATCATTCATGTGATATTTTCATGCATCTTCTCACACCCTAATATAACTTTTGATACACCCACTCTAAGTTACAGACTGCCATTCTCAAAACCATAGACACTCCAACACCAAAAACTACATACCCACTCACTGATTCTTAGGTCTACACACACATCCACTCACTCACCTGTACAGTCACTCATACTTACAGTCACTCAGTACAGGACTATCATATGCACTCATACACCTATATAAACACTCACACACCGCCACTCATCCATAGAGGTACTCACACACCTAGTCAGTCATGCAAAAATTAATCACACACCCATTTACTCACCTATACAGTTATACACACACCAGGTCAGTTACTCATACAAATATACTAGCACATTCTTACGCTCTTATACAATAACTGATACAAGCACACACGAATTCATACAGCCACTCTCACAATCACACACTCTCACGTATAGCCTTTTAAATACTCTAACACACATATATACTACCTTTCACATATGTAGTTACTCACACATGTACCACTGGGACATACATTCACTCACTAACACACTCTTACACACACTTACCCACCCATACAGTCTATCACAGATGCACTCTTGAAACCATCCACCCAGTGAATCACCCACTCACACATCTATGCACAGTCGCACACACCCCATCCACACAAACACTCAGGCACCCATACAGATACTCAGACAACAAATCTATAACTCTTATAGACACTCATGTAGCTATTCACAAACCCATGCAGCCACTTACACAGCAACAGACAGACGGATACAGACATTGACACAGTTTAGTCAGTAACCCATGCATTCAGTAAGACACCTTTAATCACTCACTTATAGAATTAGTCACGCACCTACTAAATCATCCATACAGACACTTATACACCCACTCATTCTTCAATACGCCTTTCCCTATATATATAAAAATATTTAAACTTTATAGAAACACACAGTCACTGGATGATGTCATCAGTGATGTCATTTGAGATGTCATCAGTGATGTCATCAGTGATGTCACTGACCATGTCATGAGTGATGTAATATGTGACGTCATCAGCAGTGCATTGCGGGGCGCGAGTTATAGTTAGCTGAACTAACTATAACAGGGGAATTTCACGGGTTTTGTACGAGTGAAATGTCCAACTAACTATAACTGTCCCTAAAACCTATGGTTTTTTCAGTGAATATATATATATATATAATATTCACTGAAAAACCATAGGTTTCAGGCGTTATAGTTAGTTGGACATTTCACTCGTACAAACCATAGAAATTCCCCGTTATAGTTAGTTCAGCTAACTATAACTCGCGCGCGCAATGCACTGCTGATGACGTCACATATTACATCACTCATGACATGGTCAGTGACATCACTCATGACATCACTGATGACATCTCAAATGACATCACTGATGACATCTCAAATGACATCACTGATGACATCATCCTTGTGATAGAGTGGCAGACCTCCTCTCACCCTAATATAACCTTTGATACACACACTCAAAAATACAAACTAACATTTTCAAAACAATGGACATACCAATACCAGTTACAACACACATATTCATTAATTCCAAGATCTACACACACATCCACTCATTCACCAACAGTCCCTATACAGTCACTCATACATGTACTCACTCATCATATGTACTCATACACCTATACATCCTGTTACACACCGCCACTCATCCATAGAGTTACTCACACACATAGTCACACATGCAAACAAAGTATCAAACATCCATTTACTTGCATATACAGTTATACACACACTACCACACTTACTTCTACAGAAACTTACACATACTTACTCTCTTAAACAATCACTTATAGAAACACCTACTTATTTGTACAGGAACTCTTCCAATCTCTCACTCTCACATATACTCACTTATATACACCAATACTCACATATACTAGTTTAAAACATATGTAGTTACTCATAAAGACACTATTGAGAGTAATGTACTCACTAACACACCCATACACATACTCATCCACCTATACAGTCCTGCACACATGCTGTCTTCAACACATACAAACAGTGAGTCACTCATCCATGCATCTATGCACTAAGTAATACCCCCACCGAACCATACAGACACTCAGACACTCATACTGATACTCAAAAACCAACTAATAACCCATATAGACACTCATGTAGCTACTCACCAACCCATGCAGCCACTTATACACAAAGTGAGAGACTGATACAGATATTTTCATATTTAAACATTACTCACTAACCCATGTATTCACTAAGATACACTTAGTCAGTTATACAATCAATTTTACAAAAAAAATCATCCAGTTAGACACTTATATTCCCATTTATTCTTCCATCGACCTTGAGATATACATATATAAAACATATTTAATTTTCAGAAAAACACACATTCACTGGATGATGTCATCAGTGATGTCATGAGTGATGTCACTGACCATGTCATGAGTGATGTAATATGTGACGTCATCAGCAGTGCATTGCGGTGCGTGCGAGTTATAGTTAGCTGAACTAACTATAACGGGGAATTTCTATGGTTTTGTACGAGTAAAATGTCCAACTAACTATAACGCCCCTGAAACCTATGGTTTTTCAGTGAATTTCTAAGGTTTTGCAAATGCTAATTTCTAACTATAACGTGCCTGAAACCTATGGTTTTTTCAGTGAATATATATATATTTATTATACTATGTATACATGTGAAAATGTCTCGGTCCCCTGTTTGCCTCGGTGGCACGGAAAAAATGGGTGGAACTGACGACAGCACGCCGACGAGGTCCTCTTATGGCTCCGATGACGTCATACGGTGTCGCGAGTGGAGCCGTGCTCGTTGACGTGGGAGAGCTATGAAAGAATTTCCGTGGAATGCTGGTGCAGGGGATATTCACCTAAGTGTTCAGGCTAGTCCTTTGGGAGCAACTGTTTATGTTGCCACTCCAGAAACCGAAACCAGTGATCCGAGGGCAGAGGCCCTGCAGATGGCACACGAGGTGGGGTGCCCAGTCGTGTGCACCGGCGGGGCAGCGAAGTGACAAGCACCACAACCCACAAAAAAGGTAAAGAGGGCAGTGAATAACACAGGATCTTCTCTTTGTATCTGGCAGGAACAACTAAGTTAAAATGCCCTAGTACCAAAATGTAGAATTAGTGCTACAACGGTCTACAAGAGGACCTGCGATGCCGCTTCTGTCTCCCGTATCCTGGAGGCGGCACATGGGTCACGCAGTACGGTCATACTGCGGTGGGACGCACACTCGTTGACCTCTCATGGCACTGCTCCACACTTCAGGGAGGACGCTTTCCATTAGCTATGTTTTCTGATGACATGTCGCGCCGGCCCGTCCAACAACAGAACTCCTTTAGATCCAAACAGACTCTTCCACTCTCTCACCGGAAGTGAAACCAGGCCACGCGGACACTTTCACAATACAACAGCCGGGAATGCACTTTTCGGTAAAAACCACATTCCTTCCTCCTAATTAATCAAATAAATGTCTCACTGAAGACCAGGGGCCAGCTTCGATCGGTAAACAGCCGTTACAATGACTTTTTACTTTGCGATACCATTACAACGCATGCATTACCACGCATGCGTTGTACATCACGAAGTCATTACTACGCATTTTTTTAGAACGCATGGTCATTTACCACGCATGCCTTTACAACGAATTTTGTTGTAAAGGTATGTATGGTAAATGACCATACGTTCTAAAAAACATGTAGACGATCCATGTCGTTGTAATGAAACAGAGGCTGTTCTGTTTCCTCATAACGACGTGCACCGCCCCTCAGAGATGACGTGAAGCAGGAACCACGAGGAGAGAGGAACCATGAGGAGTGAGAGGTAAGGGGGATTGGGCATGGGGTGGGGGTTTCTTTTCTAGGGTTTAGGGTAGTGCAGTGGTGTTTGGGTGGTGTAGGGGGTCGTGCTGGGGGGTAGTATTTTAGGGTTTAGGGTAGTGCAGTGGTGTTTGGGTAGTGTAGGGTGTTGTGCTGGGGGTAGTGTTTTAGGGTTTAGGGTAGTGCAGTAGTGTAGGGGGTCGTGCTGGTGGTAGTGTTTTAGGGTTTAGGGTAGTGCAGTGGTGTATGGGTCGTGTAGGGGGTCGTGCTGGGGTAGTGTTTTAGGGTTTAGGGTAGTGCAGTGGTGTTTGTGTAGTGTAGGGGGTCGTGCTGGGGGGTAGTATTTTAGGGTTTAGGGTAGTGCAGTGGTGTTTGGGTGGTGTAGGGGGTCGTACTGGGGGGTAGTATTTTAGGGTTTAGGGTAGTGCAGTGGTGTTTGGGTAGTGTAGGGTGTTGTGCTGGGGGTAGTGTTTTAGGGTTTAGGGTAGTGCAGTGGTGTTTGGGTAGTGTAGGGAGTCGTGCTGGGGGTAGTGTTTTAGGGTTTAGGGTAGTGCAGTGGTGTTTGTGTAGTGTAGGGTGTTGTGCTGGGGGTAGTGTTTTAGGGTTTAGGGTAGTGCAGTCGTGTTTGTGTAGTGTAGTGGGTCGTGTTTTAGGGTATAGGGTAGTGCAGTGGTGTTTATGTAGTGTGGGTGGTCATGCTGGGGGTATATTTAGGGTTTAGTGTAGTGCAGTGGTGTTTGGGTAGTGTAGGGATTCGTGCTGGTGGTAGTGTTTTAGGGTTTAGGGTAGTGCAGTTATGTTTGGGTAGTGTAGGGTGTCGTGCTGGGGGTAGTGTTTTAGCACTTATTTTTCTTTCTACAGCACTAACTATAATTTCTATGGCAAAATGAACCCCCTCATTTTGTTCCTTTTTAAATTAAATGTTCAAGATGGCTTCAGGTGTGCCATACTTTTGTCATAAGTAAGACTGTTAGCGCTCTAGTTGTTCTTTAGAACACTCTGGGAAGCTGCAGTAGAACACAAAGGCATCAACTGACAGGCTGCTCCTGTTGAAATATAACAGGAAGATATTTGAGATCACACTTGAAACATGTCCTAATTTTTCTTTCTACAGCACTAACCATAATTTCTATGACAAAATGAACCCCATCATTTTGTTCCTTTTTAAATTAAATGTTTTAAGTGTTACCAGTTTATTCCAATCAAGATGGCTTCAGGTGTGCCTTAATTTTGTCATAAGTAAGACTGTTAGCGCTCTAGTTGTTCTTTAGTACACTCTGGGAAGCTGCAGTAGAACACAAAGGCATCAACTGACAGGCTGCTCCTGTTGAAATATAACAGGAAGATATTTGAGATCACACTTGAAACATGTCCTAATTTTTCTTTCTACAGCACTAACCATAATTTCTATGACAAAATGAACCCCATCATTTTGTTCCTTTTTAAATTAAATGTTTTAAGTGTTACCAGTTTATTCCAATCAAGATGGTTTCAGGTGTGCCATACTTTTGTCATAAGTAAGGCTGTTAGCACTCTAGTTGTTCTTTAGAACAGTCTGGGAAGCTGCAGTAGAACACAAAGGAATCAATTGACAGTCTCTGCCCTTGTTGGATGTACATGTTTTACTGAGAATGTCAGACTTCATTCTCACATGACTGAGAAAGATAATGTGAATTTACAGAAAATATGCTCTCATTTTAGCTTCTGGAGCACCTTCCAAAACTGTATGGGACAAGCATGTGAAAATAGTTTTCTCTCAAACATGATTCATGATATCCCAGCAGAAGGTTTTTCACAGGGTAAAATCACCTTAGAACACACCACAATTCCTGAAATTAGAATGGTACCATCAACAAATGAATTCTAATGTAACTAAAGTCTGTTATCACCCTTTATAGTTCTCCTTTTGGTAACCCTCAAAATCTTCGATTCACTACAATGCATTTCAATGGGGTACTATCATTTATATTGGTCCCAAGATGGCTGCCAGCAATTCCAGGATGAAGTGGTGACAGCCAATCAGATCTCACGATGACATGTGTGGTTAGGCTCCGCCCAGATATATATGTGTTTTCTTTTTCAAATTTCTCAGGAACTACTGAACGGATTTACACCATTTAAGGAAAAGGCACGACCCTGAACCAAGGGCTACCTTTTGGCAAATTTGGTGTAATTCCGTTCAGCAGTTCGGGCTGTAGCTGCGACTAAAGGTTCCTATGGAAAATTACATGGGGAAAACACATTTTGGGACCCCCCTTTTTTCTCGGCCCCCGCTTGCCGAATCACCCTGAGACTTTCAGGATAGGAGCGGACCGGAGCGCCCCAACAAGTTGGAAAATTTCGCGAAGATTCGTCAACCGGCGCCAAAGTTATTTCAAATAGAATGGTGCGGATTTCCTATGGAAAATAGGTCCTAACTATAACTATCTACTGGCGACCGCCAGTAGATAATATATATATATATATATATATATATATATATATATATATATATATATTATCTACTGGCGGTCGCCAGTAGATAGTTATAGTTACAACCTATTATCCATAGGAAATCCGCGACATTCTATTTGAAATAACTCTCTTGCCGGTTGACGTATCTTCGCGAATTTTCAAACTTTGTGGCCCGCTCCGGTCCGCTCCTACCCTGAAAGTCTCGGGGATTCGTCAAGCGGGGCCGAGAAAAAAGGGGGTCCCAAAACGTGTTTTCCCATGCACTTTTCCATAGGAAACTTTAGACACGGCTACAGCCCGAACTGCTGAACGGAATTACACCAAATTTGGCAAAGAGGTAGTTCTTGGTTCAGAAAGAACCCTTTTTGTTAAATGGTGTAAATCTGCTCAGTAGTTGCTGAGAAAATGAAAAGTAAAAAGTTAGTGATATCTATGGCCGAGTAGGGTCCGCGTACCCTCAGCGCACCCTGCGCGCACCGTCCCGATCACGAGCTGCATGTTAATTGGCTGTCAGCTGGCTGTCAACATTCCGATTCAGGAAATGTTGGCAGCCATTTTGTCCCTCGGTAGAACCGAAGGACAGAAACAAGTGCGCAAGCGCACAATGGGGGCAGGGTAGAAACACCCTGACCCCTAGGTTTGCTCAGGGGTCCCACAAGGACCCCTGGGCAAAAAAAAAAAATTTAAATCGGGCAGGATGCGCTCAGGGTGCGCGAATCCTGCCGAGAAGAATCGAGCGCGGTCTCCCGCGCTCGATGCTAATTGGCCCCCGGGTGGCCCAAGTCCCGGGGGCATGGTGGGGGGGATAATTTAATATGTGGGGGCCTCAGAGCCCCCAAGCCCGGGGACCGCCACCCCCGAGGCTTTTTTAAAATGGTGCGGGAGGGCTCTGAGCCCTCCCGCAGCCCCGGGACCACCACCTCCCGGGGCTTTTTTTATACATTATTAAACCTGTGTGGGGGCTCCAGCCCCCACACGCCCGGGACCGCCACCTCCCCGGGCACTAAACATTTTAATATGGGGGTCCGTTACGGACCCCAGAGCCCCGGGGACCACCACCTCCCGGGGCTGTGTACTGAATGGGAGGGGGGCCGCGCGGCCCCCCTCCTGGAGCCCTTGATGGCCCTGGGGACCACCACCCCCAGGGCCGGCTCCTGCAGTGTCCCGGGGTGCCTACCCCGGGACACTGTAGTTGCTATGGCAGGACGGGAGCCTCGCGGCTCCCGTCCTGCCATAGCAAACTGCTTTGGATATTGGAAGAGAGAGCAGGAAACCTGCTCTCTCTTCCAATATCCAAAGCGATTGCTTTTCCACATGGGGAGCAGCATGTCAGCTGCTCCCCATGTGGAACAGCAATGCCGGCTCCCAAGGGACGTGGGGAGCCGGCGGGACTGTGGGGGATTGGGGACCCCCACAGTCCCCAACGGAGAGGGCCAGCCCCGGGGATGGGGTCCCCGGGGCAAGTAGTGGCTCGGAGGGGGCCACGCGGCCCCCTCCCCAAAAAAAGAGAATTTTTTTATATTTTTTTAAATGGAAAGGCCGGCTCCGGGGGATGGGGTCCCCGGGGCCTTAAAATGGCCAGAGGAGGGGGCCACGCTGCCCCCTCAAAATAATAAATATAGAGGCCATTCCCCGGGGATGGGGTCCCCGGGGCCAATACAGGCCCAGGGAAGGGGGCCACGCGGCCCCTTCCCGTTTTTTTTTTTTTTGTAATTTAAAAAGGGGTAAGGCCCTGGGGGATGGGGTCCCCAGGGCCCAAAAAGAGAAAAAGGAAGGGGGCCACACAGCCCCCCTTCAGGGACAAAAATAAAAAAAACGATCGGGCCCGCAGGCCCCGCCCCTTCCTTCACCACTCTGCAAACGCACCCCTGGCGCGTTTGCAGAGGGGGAACAAATTCCCCTTGAATACTGGGGGTCCCTGGGGCCAACTAGCCCACCAGGAACCTCCAGTATGCGCCAGGGGCTGCCTTGCAGAGACGTGTAGAGAGGCCACACCCTTTTACACCTCTCTGCAACGCAGCTCTGTGGCGCTTTTGGAGGTATATGGTGGGCTAGTTGGACTCCAGGGACCCTCAGGATTCAAGGGGACTTAATCCCCCAACTTAAAATGCGCCACGGGGCGCGTTTGCACAGTGGTAAAGGGAGGGTGCGGGGCTTCAGGTGACATGTGTGCAAACAGGCCCCGTGGCGCGTTTTAAGATGGGGAATTAAATCCCCTTCAATCCTGAGGGTCCCTGGGGGCCAACTAGCCCAACAGGTACATCCAGAAAGCGCCACAGAGCTGCGTTGCAGAGAGGTGTAAAAAGGGGTGTGGCCTCTACACGTCTCTGCAACGCAGCCCCCTGGCGCATATTGGAGGTTCCTGGTGGGCTATATATATATATATTCACTGAAAAAACCATAGGTTTTAGGGACAGTTATAGTTAGTTGGACATTGCACTCGTACAAAACCCGTGAAATTCCCCCGTTATAGTTAGTTCAGGTAACTATAACTCGCGCCCCGCAATGCACTGCTGATGATGTCACATATTACATCACTCATGACATGGTCAGTGACATCACTGATGACATCACTGATGACATCTCAAATGACATCACTGATGACATCATCCAGTGACTGTGTGTTTCTGTAAAGTTTAAATATGTTTAATATATATAGGGAAAGGCGTATTGAAGAATGAGTGGGTGTATAAGTGTCTTAAAGGATGATTTAGTAGGTGCGTGACTAACTCTATAAGTGAGTGATTAAACGTATCTTACTGAATGCATGGGTTAGTGACTAAACTGGGTGAATGTCTGTATCCGTCTGTCTGTTGCTGTGTAAGTGGCTGCATGGGTTTGTGAATAGCTACATGAGTGTCTATATGAGTTATTGATTGGTTGTCTGAGTATCTGTATGTGTGCCTGATTGTTTGTGTGGGTGGGGTGTGTGCGACTCTGTGCATAGATGTGTGAGTGGGTGATTCACTGGGTGGATGGTTTCAAGAGTGCATCTGTGATAGACTGTATGGGTGGGTAAGTGTATGTAAAGTGTGTTAGTGAGTGAATGTATATCCCAGTGGTACATGTGTGAGTAACTACATATGTGAAAGGCAGTATATATGTGTGTTGGAGTATATAAATAGCTATAAGCGAGAGTGTGTGATTGTGAGAGTGACTGTATGGATGAGTGTGTGCTTGTATCAGAGAGTGTATAAGAGCGTAAGAATGTGCTAGTATTTGTATGAGTAAGTGAGCTGGTGTGTGTATAGCTGTATAGGTGAGTAAATGGGTGTGTGCTTAATTTTTGCATGACTGACTAGGTGTGTGAGTACCTCTATGGATGAGTGGCGGTGTGTGAGTGTTTATATAGGTGTATGAGTGCATATAATAGTCCTGTACTGAGTGACTATAAGTATGAGTGATTGTACGGGTGAGTGAGTAGATGTGTGTGTAGACCTAAGAATCAGTGAGTGTGTATATAGTAATTGGTGTTGGAGTGTCTATGGTTTTGACAATGGCAGTCTGTAATTTACAGTGGGTGTATCAAAAGTTATATTAGGGTGTGAAAAGATGCATCAAATTATCTTATGGATGATGTAATCAGTGATGTCATCAGTGATGCCATTTGAGATGTCATCAGTGATGTCATCAGTGATGTCACTGACCATGTCATGAGTGATGTAATATGTGACGTCATCAGCAGTGCATTGCGAGCGGCGCGAGTTATAGTTATATGAACTAACTATAACGGGGAATTTCACGGGTTTTGTACGAGTGCAATGTCCAACTAACTATAACTGTCCCTAAAACCTATGGTTTTTTCAGTGAATTTCTAAGGTTTTTAAATGCTAATTTCTAACTATAACGTGCCTGAAACCTATGGTTTTTTCAGTGAATTTCAAAGGTTTTTTAAATGCTAATTCCTAACTATAACGTGTCTGAAATCTATGGTTTTTTCAGTGAATTTCAAAGGTTTTTTAAATGCTAATTCCTAACTATAACGTGTCTGAAACCTATGGTTCTTTCAGTGAATTTCAAAGGTTTTGTAAATGACAATTTTTAAATGTATTAATTGTTATATTTATTTTTTTATACTGATTTACAACATTTTTTTAAACTATTTATTTTTAGATATTTTATTTTTTAAATTACATTGTAATTACATTATACATTACATTACAAAATATACTTTCTCAGAATGAATTACTTTAGTTTAAATACTTTGCAAATAGGCAATAGACTTTTAAGTACAGTAGTTACAGTTGTTGCAATGGGCAACACAATTTCAAAAACAATGCAACATTGAGCTCAATGTGAATTACTAGTTAAATGCAATAAGTTACTTTATGGATTACTTTTCTAACCACAGGACTGGATCCTAGATTCAGTCCTGGGACATCTCCTGTAAACAGTTGAGTAAAAGCTTTTTGGTTACAGTAGTGATTTTTAAGGAATATTATTGTATTTTAAAAGTTGACACAGAAACTTTTTCACATAGAATCACCAATGTTATCCTATGGGAGGAAATTCACTTAGCAGGTAAGTAGTGTTATCGTTACTTTTTCTTACTCAGTGGTGGATCCTGGATCCAGCACTGGTGCATCTCCTGTAAACAGTTGAAAGAATGCGTTTAAGTCACACATGCGATTTTTAAAGAATATTTGTAGTTTGTGAAAATCGACACTTTGAAACTTTTCTGCTGAAAACCAGACAATGGATTCCTATGGAAGGAAATTCAAGTTACTGGTAAGTACGGTTAGAATTACTTTTCAGGGTCAGTGCTGGGCTAAAAGATGCAGCACTGGGTTCTCTCCTGATAACAGGTGAGTAAATCGGAATTCATAGTTCGGCTGATTTAGAGAAATATTATAAAGTTCCAAAACTCCACACTTAGAAGAATTTCCAAGTGAAACCAGTCAATGTTAGCCTATGGAAGGAAATTCAAGTTACTGGTAAGTACGGTTAGAATTACTTTTCAGGATCGGTACTGGGCGCAAAGATGCAGCACTGAGGTCTCTCCTGATAACAGGTGAGTAAATCGGAATTCGTAGTTCTGCTGATTTTAGAGGAATATTTGTAAGTTTCAAAAATCGACACTTAGAAACTTTTTCAGCAAAAAAGCAGGCAATGATATCCTATGGAAGGAAATTCAAGTTACTGGTAAGTACGGTTAAAATTACTTTTCAGGATCAGTACTGGGTTCAAAGATGCAGCACTGAGGTCTCCTGATAACAGGTGAGTAAATCGGAATTCGTAGTTCGGCTGATTTTAGAGGAATATTTGCACAATGGTGAATAAAGGGGTGGGGCCTGAGGATACATGTCTGCAAACACGCCCTGTGGCGCGTTTTAAGTTGGAGAATTAATTCCTCCTCAATCCCGAGGGTCCCTAGGGGCCAACTAGCCCACCAGGTACCTCCAGTATGCGCCAGAGAGCTGCATTGCAGAGAGGTGTTCAGAGGCCACGCCCCTTTTACAACACTCTGCAACGCAGCTCCGTGGCGCTTACTGGAGGTACCTGGTGAGGCTAGTTGGCCACCAGGGACCCTCAGGATTGAAGAGGATTTAATTCCCCATCTTAAAACACGCCACGGGCCTGTTTGCACACATGTCACCTGAAGCCCCGCCCCTCCCTTCACCACTGTGCAAACGCGCCCGTGGTGCGTTTTAAGTTGGGGGATTAAGTCCCCTTGAATCCTGAGGGTCCCTGGAGTCCAAGTAGCCCACCATGTACCTCCAAAAAGCGCCACAGAGCTGCGTTGCAGAGAGGTGTAAAAAGGGGCATGACCTGTACTGAGTGACTGTAAGTATGAGTGACTGTACAGGTGAGTGAGTGGATGTCTGTGTAGACCTAAGAATCAGTGAGTGGGTATGTAGTTTTTGGTGTTGGAGTGTCTATGGTTTTGAGAATGGCAGTCTGTAATTTAGAGTGGGTGTATCAAAAGTTATATTAGGGTGTGAGAAGATGCATGAAATTATCACATGGATGATGTCATCAGTGATGTCATTTGAGATGTCATCAGTGATGTCATCCGTGATGTCACTGACCATGTCATGAGTGATGTAATATGTGACGTCATCAGCAGTGCATTGCGGGGGCGCGAGTTATAGTTAGCTGAACTAACTATAACAGGGGAATTTCACGCGTTTTGTACGAGTGCAATGTCCAACTAACTATAACTGTCCCTAAAACCTATGGTTTTTTTCAGTGAATTTCAAAGGTTTTTTAAATGCTAATTTCTAACTATAACTTGTCTGAAACCTATGGTTTTTTCAGTGAATTTCAAAGGTTTTTAAATGCTAATTTCTAACTATAACGTGCCTGAAACCTATGGTTTTTTCAGTGAATTTCAAAGGTTTTTTAAACGCTAATTTCTAACTATAACGTGCCTGAAACCTATGATTTTTTCAGTGAATTTCAAAGGTTTTTTAAATGCTAATTTCTAACTATAACGTGCCTGAAACCTATGATTTTTTCAGTGAATTTCAAAGGTTTTTAAATGCTAATTTCTAATTATGCCAACAGAGGTAGGACATGTGAAGAAAGAAGAAAAAACGCACAGAAAGAAGCAAAAGATGTGCAGAAAGAACCAACAGAGGAGCAGAAAGAGGCCTTGTTGCAAAATCATCCTGTGCCCACAACTTTTTCAGACGGGTACTGGTGGTAACTGACTCTGACTAACCAGAGCCAGTGCGCGTTTGCACAGTGGTGAAGGGAGGGGGGCCTGAGGTGACATGTGTGCAAACGCGCCCCGTGGCGCATTTTAAGTTGCGGGATTAAGTCCCCTTGAATCCTGAGGGTCCCTGGGGCCCAACTATCCACCCAGGTACCTACAGTTAGGACCACAGAGCTGAGTTGCAGAGAGGCGTTCCGAGGCCACGCACCTTTTTTCACCTCTCTGCAACGCAACTCTGTTGTGCTTACTGAAGGTACCTGGTGGGCTAGTTGGCCCCCAGGATTCAAAGGGAATTAACTCCCCAACTTAAAACGCACCACAGGGCGTGTTTGCGCACATGTCACCTGAGGCCCCGCCCCCTCCTTTCACCACTGTGCAAACGCGCCCCGTGGCGCGTTTTAAGTTGGGGGATTAGGTCACCTTGAATCCTGAGAGTCCCTGGGGCCAACTAGCCCACCAGGTACTTCCAGTAAGCACCACAGGCCTGTGTTGCAACGCCCGTAACAAATTGTGCAGTTGTGTTTAGGTAGTGAAGAGGGTCGTGCTGGGGGTAGTGTTTTAGGGTTTAGGGTAGTGCAGTGGTGTTTGTGTAGTGTAGGGGGTCATGCTGGGGGTAGATTTAGGGTTTAGGGTAGTGCAGTGGTGTTTGGGTAGTGTAGGGGGTCGTGCTGGGGTTAGTGTTTTAGGGTTTTAGGGTTTAGGGTAGTGCAGTGGTGTTTGGGTAGTGTAGGGGATACTGCTGGGGGTAGTGTTTTAGGGTTTAGGGTAGTGCAATGGTGTTTGGGTAGTGTAGGGGTACTGCTGGGGGTAGTGTTTTAGGGTTTAGGGTAGTGCAGTGGTGTTTGGGTAGCATAGGGGTACTGCTGGGGGTAGTGTTTTATGGTTTAGGGTAGTGCAGTGGTGTTTGGGTAGTGTAGGGGTTCGTGCTGGGGGTAGTTTTTAGGGTTTAGGGTAGTGCAGTGGTGTTTGTGTAGTGTAGGAGGTCGTGTTTTAGGGTTTAGGGTAGTGCAGTGGTCTTTGGGTAGTGTAGGGGGTTGTGTGGGGGTAGTGTTTTAGGGATTAGGGTAGTGCATTGGTATTTGGGTAGTGTAGGGGGTCATGCAGGGTTAGTGTTTTAGGGTTTAGGGCAGTGCAGTGGTGTTTAGGTAGTGTAGGGGGTCGTGCTGGGGGAGTGTTTTAGGGTTTAGGGCAGTGCAGTGGTGTTCGGGTAGTGTAGGGGGTCGTGCTGGGGGAGTGTTTTAGGGTTTAGGGCAGTGCAGTCGTGTTCGGGTAGTGTAGGGGGTCGTGCTGGGGGAGTATTTTAGGGTTTAGGGTAGTGCAGTGGTGTTCGGGTAGTGTAGGGGGTCATGCTGGGGGTAGTGTTCTAGGGTTTAGGGTAGTGCAGTGGTGTTCGGGTAGTGTAGGGGGTCATGCTGGGGGTAGTGTTCTAGGGTTTAGGGCAGTGCAGTGGTGTTCGGGCAGTTTATGGGGTCGTGCTGGGGTGGTGTTTTAGGGTTTAGGGCAGTGCAGTGGTGTTCGGGCAGTGTAGGGGGTCGTGCTGGGGGTGGTGTTTCAGGGTTTAGGGCAGTGCAGTGGTGTTCGGGCAGTGTAGGGGGTCATGCAGGGGGTGGTGTTTCAGGGTTTAGGGCAGTGCAGTGGTGTTCGGGCAGTGTAGGGGGTCATGCAGGGGTGGTGTTTCAGGGTTTAGGGCAGTGGTGTTTGGGCAGTGTAGGGTGTCATGCTGGGGGTGGTGTTTCAGGGTTTGGGGCAGTGCAGTGGTGTTCGAGCAGTAAAGGGGGTCATGCTGGGGGTGGTGTTTCAGGGTTTAGGGCAGTGCAGTGGTGTTCGGGCAGTGTAGGGGGCGGTGCAGGGGGTGGTGTTTCAGGGTTTAGGGCAGTGCAGTGGTGTTCGGACAGTGTAGGGGGTGGTGCAGGGGTGGTGTTTCAGGGTTTAGGGCAGTGCAGTGGTGTTCGGGCAGTGTAGGGGGTCGTGCAGGGGGTGGTGTTTCAGGGTTTAGGGCAGTGCAGTGGTGTTCGGGCAGTGTAGGGGGCGGTGCAGGGGCTGGTGTTTCAGGGTTTAGGGCAGTACAGTGGTGTTCGGGCATTGTAGGGGGTGGTGCTGGGGCTGGTGTTTCAGGGTTTAGGGCAGTGCAGTGGTGTTCGGGCAATGTAGGGGGTCGTGTTGGGGCTGGTGTTTCAGGGTTTAGGGTAGTGCAGTGGTGTTCGGGCAGTGTAGGGGGTCGTGCTGGGGCTGGTGTTTCAGGGTTTAGGGCAGTGCAGTGGTGTTCGGGCAGTGTAGGGGGTCTTGCTGGGGCTGGTGTTTCAGAGTCTAGGGCAATGCAGTGGTGTTCGGGCAGTGTAGGGGGTCTTGCTGGGGCTGGTGTTTCAGGGTTTAGGGCAGTGCAGTCGTGTTCGGGCAGTGTAGGGGGTCGTGCTGGGGGTGGTGTTTCAGGGTTTAGGGCAGTGTAGTGGTGTTCGGGCAGTGTAGGGGGTCATGCTGGGGCTAGTGTTAAAGGGTTTAGGGCAGAGCAATGGTGCTCAGGCAGTGTAGGGGGTTGTGCTGGGGGTGATGTTTCAGGGTTTAGGGCAGTGCAGTGGTGTTAGGGCAGTGTAGGGGGTTGTGCTGGGGGTGGTGTTTCAGGGTTTAGGGCAGTGCAGTGGTGTTCCGGCAGTGTAGGGGGTCGTGCAGGGGGTGGTGTTTCAGGGTTTAGTGCAGTGGTGTTCGGGCAGTGTAGGGGGTCATGCTGGGGTGGTGTTTCAGGGTTTAGGGCAGTGCAGTGGTGTTCGGGCAGTGTAGGATGTCGTGCTGAGGGGTGGTGTTTCAGGGTTTAGGGCAGTGCAGTAGTGTTTGGGCAGTGTAGGGGGTCGTGCAGGGGGTGGTGTTTCAGGGTTTAGGGCAGTGCAGTGGTGTTTGGCCAGTGTAGGTAGTCTTGCTGGGGGTGGTGTTTCAGGGTTTAGGGCAGTGCAGTAGTTTTCGGGCAGTGTAGGCGGTCGTGCTGGGGCTGGTGTTTCAGGGTTTAGGGCAGTGCAGTGGTGTTCGGGCAGTGTACGGGTTGTGCTGGGGCTGGTGTTTCAGGGTTTAGGGCAGTGCAGTGGTGTGCGGGCAGTGTACGGGGTTGTGCTGGGGCTGGTGTTTCAGGGTTTAGGGCAGTGCAGTGGTATTCGGGCAGTGTAGGGGGTCGTGCTGGGGGTGGTGTTTCAGGGTTTAGGGCAGTGCAGTGTTGTTCGGGCAGTGTAGGGGGTCGTGCTGGGGCTGGTGTTTCAGGGTTTAGGGCAGTGCAGTGGTGTTCGGGCAGTGTAGGGGGTCGTGCTGGGGCTGGTGTTTCAGGGTTTTGGGCAGAGCAGTGGTGTTCGGGCAGTGTAGGGGGTCGTACTGGGTTTGGTGTTTCAGGGTTTAGGGCAGTGCAGTGGTGTTCGGGCAGTGTAGGGGGTCATGCTGGGGGTGGTGTTTCAGGGATTAGGGCAGTGCAGTGGTGTTCGGGCAGTGTAGGTGGTCTTGCTGGGGGTGGTGTTTCAGGGTTTAGGGCAGTGGTGTTCGGGCAGTGTGGGGGGTCTTGCTGGGGTGATGTTTCAGGGTTTAGGGCAGTGCAGTGGAGTTCGGGCAGTGTAGGGGGTCTTGCTGAGGGTAGTGTTTCAGGGTTTAGGGCGGTGCAGTGGTGTTCATGCAGTGTAGGGGGTCGTGCTGGGGGTGGTGTTTCAGGGTTTAGGGCAGTGCAGTAGTGTTCGGGCAGTGTAGGGGGTCGTGCAGGGGTGGTGTTTCAGGGTTAAGGGCAGTGCAGTGGTGTTCTGGCAGTGTAGGGGGTCATGCTGGGGGTGGGGTTTCAGGGTTTAGGGCAGTACAGTGGTGTTCGGGCAGTGTAGCGGGTCGTGCAGGGGGTGGTGTTTCAGGGTTTAGGGCAGTGCAGTGGTGTTCGGGCAGTGTAGGGGGTCGTGCTGGGGCTGGTGTTTCAGGGTTTAGGGCAGTGCAGTGGTGTTCGGGCAGTGTAGGGGGTCTTTCTGGGGGTGGTGTTTCAGGGTTTAGGGCAGTGGTGTTCGGGCAGTGTAGGGGGTCTTGCTGGGGGTGATGTTTCAGGGTTTAGGGCAGTGCAGTGGTGTTCGAGCAGTGTAGGGGGTCTTGCTGGGGGTAGTGTTTCAGGGTTTAGGGCAGTGCAGTGGTGTTCGTGCAGTATAGGGGGTCGTGCTGGGGATGGTGTTTCTGGGTTTAGGGCAGTGCAGTAGTGTTCGAGCAGTATAGGGGGTCGTGCTGGGGATGGTGTTTCAGGGTTTAGGGCAGTGCAGTGGTGTTCGGGCAGTGTACGGTGTTGTGCTGGGGCTGGTGTTTCAGGGTTCAGGGCGGTGCAGTGGTGTTCAGGCAGTGTAGGGGGTCGTGCTGAGGCTGGTGTTTCACGGTTTAGGGCAGTGCAGTGGTGTTCGGGCAGTGTAGGGGGTCGTGCTGGGGCTGGTGTTTCAGGGTTTAGGGCAGTGCAGTGGTGTTCGGGCAGTGTAGGCGGTCGTGCTGGGGCTGGTGTTTCAGGGTTTAGGGCAGTGCAGTGGTGTTCGGGCAGTGTAGGGGGTCGTGCTGGGGCTGGTGTTTCAGGGTTTAGGGCAGTGCATTGGTGCACGGGCAGTGTAGGGGTCGTGCTGGGGGTGATGTTTCAGGGTTTAGGGTAGTGCAGTGGTGTTCGGGCAGTGTAGGGGGCCGTGCAGGGGCTGGTGTTTCAAGGTTTAGGGCAGTGCAGTGGTGTTCGGGCAGTGTAGGGGGTCGTGCTGGGGCTGGTGTTTCAGGGTTTTGGGCAGAGCAGTGGTGTTCGGGCAGTGTAGGGGGTCATGCTGGGGGTAGTGTTTCAGGGTTTAGGGCAGTGCAGTGGTGTTCGGGCAGTGTAGGGGGTCGTGCTGGGGGTGGTGTTTCAGGGTTTAGGTCAGTGGTGTTCGGGCAGTGTAGGGGGTCTTGCTGGGGGTGATGTTTCAGGGTTTAGGGCAGTGCAGTGGTATTCGGGCAGTGTAGGGGGTCTTGCTGGGGGTAGTGTTTCAGGGTTTAGGGCAGTGCAGTGGTGTTTGGGCAGTGTAGGGGGTCATGCTGGGGGTGGTGTTTCAGGGTTTAGGGCAGTGCAGTGGTGTTCGGGCAGTGTAGGGGGTCGTGAAGGGGTGGTGTTTTAGGGTTTAGGGCAGTGCAGTGGTGTTCGGGCAGTGTAGGGGGTCGTGCTAGGGGTGGTGTTTCAGGGTTTAGGGCAGTGCAGTGGTGTTCGGGCAGTGTAGGGGGTCATGCAGGGGCTGGTGTTTCAGGGTTTAGGGCAGTGCAGTGGTGTTCGGGCAGTGTAGGGGGTCGTGCTGGGGGTAGTGTTTTAGGGTTTAGGGTAGTGCAGTGGTGCTTGTGTAGTGTAGGGGGTCGTGCTGGGGGTAGTGTTTTAGGGTTTAGGGTAGTGCAGTGGTGTTTGTGTAGTGTAGGGGGTCATGTTTTAGGGTAGTGCAGTGGTGTTTGGGTAGTGTAGGGGGTCATGCTGGGGGTAGTGTTTTAGGGTTTAGGGTAGTGCAGTGGTGTTTGTGTAGTGTAGGGGGTCGTGCTGGGGGTAGTGTTTTAGGGTTTAGGGTAGTGCAGTGGTGCTTGTGTAGTGTAGGGGGTCGTGCTGGGGGTAGTGTTTTAGGGTTTAGGGTAGTGCAGTGGTGTTTGTGTAGTGTAGGGGGTCATGTTTTAGGGTAGTGCAGTGGTGTTTGGGTAGTGTAGGGGGTCGTGCTGGGGGTAGTGTTTTAGGATTTAGGTTAGTGCAGTGGTGTTTGGGTAGTGTAGGGGGTTGTGCTGGGGGTAGTGTTTTAGGGTTTAAGGTAGTGCAGTGGTGTTTTTGTAGTGTAGGGGGGTCATGTTTTAAGATGCAATGCTCCAATACCTGACCAGTCTGCACTACATAAAACTGCAAAAAAACTAAAAATAAAAAGTGTTTTGCACACTTTTGTCATTGGGCTATATGTGGGCTACATCTGGGTAATATTTGTGCTACATTTGGGCTCTTTTTTCACTGGTGGCCATCTTGGAAGACTTCTTTGTTATGAAGTTTCCTAATTTCTTCATTTACTGCAGTCTCCTCAGTAGGAAATGCTTTCAGTTTTTTACTTTGATTCCATCAAGAAGGCATTCAGATGTGTCTCACATCTGCCATAAATTCAGAATGTTAGCACTCTAGTTGCTCATTAGATCACTGGAGTAAAGCTACTGCTCACCAGGGAGTTAACTGGTAGTCTGCTGCTGGTATTGAAAGTGATTGTTTCAGTCTGCATGTCAGAATTTTCTAATGAAATAGAAGAGGATTTGAGATCTCACTTAAAACATGCCCTAATTTTTCTTTCTGCAGCACTAACCATAATTTCTATTTTCAAAAGAACCCCTCATTTTGTTCCTTTTTAAATTAAATGTTTTAAGTGTTACCGGTTTATTCCAATCAAGATGGCTTCAGGTGTGCCATACTTTTGTCATAAGTAAGGCTGTTAGCGCTCTAGTTGTTCTTTAGAACACTCTGGGAAGCTGCAGTAGAACACAAAGGCATCAACTGGCAGGCTGCTCCTGTTGAAATATAACAGGAAGATATTTGAGATCACACTTGAAATATGTCCTAATTTTTCTTTCTACAGCACTAACCATAATTTCTATGACAAAATGAACCCCATCATTTTGTTCCTTTTTAAATTAAATGTTTTAAGTGTTACCAGTTTATTCCAATCAAGATGGCTTCAGGTGTGCCATACTTTTGTCATAAGTAAGGCTGTTAGCACTCTAGTTGTTCTTT
The DNA here is from genome assembly GCA_963921515.1 of Calotriton arnoldi. Lineage (NCBI taxonomy): Eukaryota > Metazoa > Chordata > Amphibia > Caudata > Salamandridae > Calotriton > Calotriton arnoldi. The sequence goes on from CAWUFW010014857.1 coordinate 339,509, forward strand.
AGAACACTCTGGGAAGCTGCAGTAGAACACAAAGGCATCAACTGGCAGGCTGCTCCTGTTGAAATATAACAGGAAGATATTTGAGATCACACTTGAAACATGTCCTAATTTTTCTTTCTACAGCACTAACCATAATTTCTATGACAAAATGAACCCCATCATTTTGTTCCTTTTTAAATTAAATTGTTTAAGTGTTACCAGTTTATTCCAATCAAGATGGCTTCAGGTGTGCCATACTTTTGTCATAAGTAAGGCTGTTAGCACTCTAGTTGTTCTTTAGAACACTCTGGGAAGCTGCAGTAGAACACAAAGGAATCAACTGACAGTCTCTGCCCTTGTTGGATGTACATGTTTTACTGAGAATGTCAGACTTCATTCTCACATGAGTGAGAAAGATAATGTGAATTTACAGAAAATATGCTCTCATTCTAGCTTCTGGAGCACCTTCCAAACCTACATGGGACAAGCATGAGAAAATAGTGTTCTCTCAAACATGATTCATGATATCCCAGCAGAAGGTTTTTCACATGGTAAAATCACCTTAGAATACACCACAATTCCTAAAATTAGTATGGTACCATCAACAAATAAATTCTAATGTAACTAAAGCCTGTTATCACCCTTTATAGTTCTCCTTTTGGTGACCCTCAAAATCTTCTATTCACTACAATGCATTTCAATGAGGTACTATCATTTATATTGGTCCCAAGATGGCTGCCAGCAATTCCAGGATGAAGTGCTGACAGCCAATCAGATCTCACGATGACATGTGTGGTTAGGCTCCGCCCAGATATATATGTGACTTTACTTTTGATTTTCTCAGGAACTACTGAACGGATTTACACCATTTAAGCAAAAGGCACGACACTGAACCAAGGGCTACCTCTTTGCCAAATTTGGTGTAATTCCGTTCAGCAGTTCGGGCTGTAGCTGCGACTAAAGGTTCCTATGGAAAAATGAATGGGGAAAACGCGTTTTGGGACCCCCTTTTTCTCGGCCCCCGCTTGACGTATCACCCCGAGACTTTCAGGATAGGAGCGGACCGGAGCGCCCCAACAAGTTGGAAACTTTCGCGAAGATTCATCAACCGGCGCCAACGTTATTTCAAATAGAATGTCGCGGATTTCCTATGGATAATAGGTTTTAACTATAACTATCTACTGGCGACCGCCAGTAGATAATATTATCTACTGGCGGTTGCCAGTAGATAGTTATAGTTAGAACCTATTTTCCATAGGAAATCCGCGACATTCTATTTGAAATAACTCTCTTGCCGGTTGACGTATCTTCGCAAAATTTTCAAACTTTGTGGGGCGCTCCGGTCCGCTCCTACCCTGAAAGTCTCGGGGTGATTCGTCAAGCGGGGCCGAGAAAAAGGGGGTCCCAAAACGTGTTTTCCCCATTCATTTTTCAAATAGGAAAACTTTAGACACGGCTACAGCCCGAACTGCTGAACGGAATTACACCAAATTTGGCAAAGAGGTAGTTCTTGGTTCAGAAAGAACCCTTTTTGTTAAATGGTGTAAATCCGTTCAGTAGTTGCTGAGAAAATCAAAAGTAAAAGTACATATATATCTATGGGCACGGAGGATCCGCGCACCCTGAGCGCACCCTGCGCGCACCGTCCCGATCACGAGCTGCATGTTAATTGGCTGTCAGCTGGCTGTCAACATTCCAATTCAGGAAATGTTGGCAGCCATTTTGTCCCTCGGTAGAACCGAGGGACAGAAACAAGTGCGCAAAGCGCACAAAGGGGGCAGGGTAGAAACACCCTGACCCACTAGGTCTGCTCAGGGGGTCCCATAAGGACCTCCTGGGCAGAAAAAAGCATTTTTTTTGTAAAAAAAAATCGGCAGGATGCGCTCAGGGTGCGCGGATCCTGCCGAAAAAAAAAAAATCGAAGCGCGGTCTCCCGCGCTTCGATTGTATTTTGCCCCCGGGTGGCCAAAGTCCCGGGGGCCTGGTGGGGGGGTGAAATTTAGGTATGGGGGGCCTCAAAGGGCCCCCCAAGCCCCGGGGACCGCCACCCCCCGGGGCTTTCATTTTAAAATGGTGCGGGAGGGCACTCGGCCCTCCCGCAGCCCCGGGGACCACCACCTCCCCGGGGCTTCTTCTTTTTTTTTATTTCCTGTGTGGGGGGGCTCGAGCCCCCCACACGCCCGGGACCGCCACCTCCCGGGGCACTAACACATTTAAAATGGGGGTCCGTTTTGGACCCCCGAAGCCCCGGGGACCACCACCTCCCCGGGGCTGTGCTGATCTGGGGAGGGGGCCGCGCGGCCCCCCTCCTGGAGCCTGTGGTGGCCCTGGGGACCGCCACCCCCAGGGCCGGCTCCTGCAGTGTCCCGGGGTGCCTACCCCGGGACACTGCTGTTTGCAATGACAGGACGGGAGCCTCCCGGCTCCCGTCCTGTCATTGCAAACTGCTTTGGATATTGGAAGAGAGCAGGGAAACCTGCTCTCGCTTCCAATATCCAAAGACAATTGCTTTTCCACATGGGGAGCAGCATGTTAGCTGCTCCCCATGTGGAAAGCAATGCCGGCTCCCTTAGGACACGGGGAGCCGGCGGGACTGTGGGGGGTTTGGGGACCCCCCCACAGTCCCCAACAAGAGGCCAGGCCCCGGGGGATGGGGTCCCCGGGGCCATAAGTGGCCCGGGAGGGGGGCCACGCGGCCCCCCTCCCCAGAAATAATTTAAAAAAAAAAAGGCCTGCCCCGGGGGATGGGGTCCCCGGGGCAAAAGGAGGCCTGAGGAGGGGGGCCACGCAGCCCCCCTCCTTAAAAATTAATTTAAAAGTGTGGCCATGCCCCGGGGGATGGGGTCCCCGGGGCAGGATTCGGCCACGGGAGGGGGGCCACGCGGCCCCCTTCCCGTTTAATAAAAAAAAAAAAAAAGGGGGTAAGGCCCTGGGGGATGGGGTCCCCAGGGCCCAAAAATAGGAAAAGGAAGGGGGCCACACAGCCCCCCTTCAGGGAAAAAAAAAAAAATGATCGGGCCCACAGGCCCCGCCCTTCCTTCACCACTCTGCAAACGCGCCCCTGGCGCGTTTGCAGATGGGGAAGTAATTCCCCTTCAATACTGGGGGTCCCTGGGGGCCAACTAGCCCACCAGGAACCTCCAGTATGCGCCAGGGGGCTGCCTTGCAGAGAGGTGTACAGAGGCCACGCCCCTTTTTACACCTCTCTGCAACGCAGCTCTGTGGCGCTTAATGGAGGTAGCTGGTGGGCTAGTTGCACCCCAGGGACCCTCAGGATTCAAGGGGAGTTAATCCCCCGACTTAAAACGCGCCAAGGGGCGCGTTTGCACAGTGGTGAAGGGAGGGGCGGGGCTTCAGGTGACATGTGTGCAAACAGGCCCGTGGCGCGTTTTAAGATGGGGAATTAAATCCCCTTCAATCCTGAGGGTCCCTGGGGTCCAACTAGCCCAACAGGTACATCCAGAAAGCGCCACAGAGCTGCGTTGCAGAGAGGTGTAAAAGGGGTGTGGCCTCTCTACACATCTCTGAAACGCAGCCCCTGGCGCATACTGGAGGTTCCTGGTGGGCTAGTTGGCCCCTAGGGACCCTCATGATTCAAGGGACTTAATCCCCCAACTTAAAACGCGCCACGGGGCGCGTTTGCACAGATGTCACCTCAGGCCCCGCCCCCTCCCTTCACCATTGTGCAAATATTCCTCTAAAATCAGCCGAAATACGAATTCCGATTTACTCACCTGTTATCAGGAGAGACCTCAGTGCTGTATCTTTCAGCCCAGTACTGGTCCTGAAAAGTAATTTTAACCGTACTTACCAGTAACTTGAATTTCCTTCCATAGGCTAACATTGACTGGTTTCACTTGGAAATTCTTCTAAGTGTGGAGTTTTGGAACTTTAAAATATTCCTCTAAAATCAGCCGAAATACGAATTCCGATTTACTCACCTGTTATCAGGAGAGACCTCAGTGCTGTATCTTTCAGCCCAGTACTGGTCCTGAAAAATAATTTTAACCGTACTTACCAGTAACTTGAATTTCCTTCCATAGGCTAACATTGACTGGTTCCACTTGGAAATTCTTCTAAGTGTGGAGTTTTGGAACTTTAAAATATTCCTCTAAAATCAGCCGAAATACGAATTCCGATTTACTCACCTGTTATCAGGAGAGACCTCAGTGCTGCATCTTTCAGCCCAGTACTGATCCTCAAAAGTAATTTTAACCGTACTTACCAGTAACTTGAATTTCCTTCCATAGGATATCATTGCCTGCTTTTTGCTGAAAAAGTTTCTAAGTGTTGATTTTTGAAACATGCAAATATTCCTCTAAAATCAGCCGAAATACGAATTCCGATTTACTCACCTGTTATAAGGAGAGACCTCAGTGCTGTATCTTTCAGCCCAGTACTGGTCCTGAAAAGTAATTTTAACCGTACTTACCAGTAACTTGAATTTCCTTCCATAGGCTAACATTGACTGGTTTCACTTGGAAATTCTTCTAAGTGTGGAGTTTTGGAACTTTAAAATATTCCTCTAAAATCAGCCGAAATACGAATTCCGATTTACTCACCTGTTATCAGGAGAGACCTCAGTGCTGCATCTTTCAGCCCAGTACTGATCCTCAAAAGTAATTTTAACCGTACTTACCAGTAACTTGAATTTCCTTCCATAGGATATCATTGCCTGCTTTTTGCTGAAAAGTTTCTAAGTGTTGATTTTTGAAACATACAAATATTCCTCTAAAATCAGCCGAAATACGAATTCCGATTTACTCACCTGTTATAAGGAGAGACCTCAGTGCTGTATCTTTCAGCCCAGTACTGGTCCTGAAAAGTAATTTTAACCGTACTTACCAGTAACTTGAATTTCCTTCCATAGGCTAACATTGACTGGTTTCACTTGGAAATTCTTCTGTGTGGAGTTTTGGAACTTTAAAATATTCCTCTAAAATCAGCCGAAATACGAATTCCGATTTACTCACCTGTTATAAGGAGAGACCTCAGTGCTGTATCTTTCAGCCCAGTACTGGTCCTGAAAAGTAATTTTAACCGTACTTACCAGTAACTTGAATTTCCTTCCATAGGCTAACATTGACTGGTTTCACTTGGAAATTCTTCTAAGTGTGGAGTTTTGGAACTTTAAAATATTCCTCTAAAATCAGCCGAAATACGAATTCCGATTTACTCACCTGTTATCAGGAGAGACCTCAGTGCTGTATCTTTCAGCCCAGTACTGGTCCTGAAAAGTAATTTTAACCGTACTTACCAGTAACTTGAATTTCCTTCCATAGGCTAACATTGACTGGTTTCACTTGGAAATTCTTCTAAGTGTGGAGTTTTGGAACTTTAAAATATTCCTCTAAAATCAGCCGAAATACGAATTCCGATTTACTCACCTGTTATCAGGAGAGACCTCAGTGCTGCATCTTTCAGCCCAGTACTGATCCTCAAAAGTAATTTTAACAGTACTTACCAGTAACTTGAATTTCCTTCCATAGGATATCATTGCCTGCTTTTTGCTGAAAAAGTTTCTAAGTGTTGATTTTTGAAACATACAAATATTCCTCTAAAATCAGCCGAAATACGAATTCCGATTTACTCACCTGTTATAAGGAGAGACCTCAGTGCTGTATCTTTCAGCCCAGTACTGGTCCTGAAAAGTAATTTTAACCGTACTTACCAGTAACTTGAATTTCCTTCCATAGGCTAACATTGACTGGTTTCACTTGGAAATTCTTGTGTGTGGAGTTTTGGAACTTTAAAATATTCCTCTAAAATCAGCCGAAATACGAATTCCGATTTACTCACCTCATATCAGGAGAGACCTCAGTGCTGCATCTTTCAGCCCAGTACTGATCCTCAAAAGTAATTTTAACCGTACTTACCAGTAACTTGAATTTTCTTCCATAGGATATCATTGCCTGCTTTTTGCTGAAAAAGTTTCTAAGTGTTGATTTTTGAAACATACAAATATTCCTCTAAAATCAGCCAAAATCCGAATTCTGATTTACTCACCTGTTATCAGGAGAGACCTCAGTGCTGCATCTTTCAGCCCAGTACTGGTCCTGAAAAGTAATTTTAACCGTACTTGCCGGTAACTTGAATTTCCTTCATAGGCTAACATTGACTGGTTTCACTTGGAAATTCTTCTAAGTGTGGAGTTTTGGAACTTTATAATATTCCTCTAAAATCAACCAAAGTACGAATTCCAATTTACTCACCTGTTATCAGGAGAGAACCCAGTGCTGCATCTTTTAGCCCAGCACTGACCCTGAAAAGTAATTCTAACCGTACTTACCAGTAACTTTCATTTCCTTCCATAGGAATCCATTGTCTGGTTTTCAGCAGAAAAGTTTCAAAGTGTCGATTTTCACAAATTACAAATATTCCTTAAAAATCGCCTGTATGACTTAAACGCATTCTTTCAACTATTTACAGGAGATGCACCAGTACTGGATCCAGGATCCAACACTGAGTAAGAAAAAGTAACGATAACACTACTTACCTGCTAAGTGAATTTCCTCCCATAGGATAACATTGGTGATTCTATGTGAAAAAGTTTCTAAGTGTCAACTTTTAAAATACAATAATATTCCTTAAAAATCACTACTGTAACCAAAACGCTTTTACTCAACTGTTTACAGGAGATGTCCCAGGACTGAATCTAGGATCCAGTCCGGTGGTTAGAAAAGTAATCCATAAAGTAACTAATTGCATTTAACTAGAAATTCATATTGAGCTCAATGTTGCATTGTGTTTGAAATTGTGTTGCCCATTGCAACAACTGTAACTACTGTACTTAAAACTCTATTGCCTATTTGCAAACTATTTAAACTAAAGTAATTCATTCTGAGAAAGTATATTTTGTAATGTAATGTATAATGTAATTACAATGTAATTTAATAAATAAAATATATAAAAATAAATAGTTTTAAAAAATGTAGTAAATCAGTATCAAAAAAATAAATATAACAATTAATACATTTAAAAATTGTCATTTACAAAACCTTTGAAATTCACTGAAAAAACCATAGGTTATAGGGGCGTTATAGTTAGAAATTAGCATTTAAAAAACCTTTGAAATTCACTGAAAAAACCAGAGGTTTCAGACACGTTATAGTTAGAAATTAGCATTTAAAAAACCTTTGAAATTCACTGAAAAAACCGTAGGTTTTAGGGACAGTTATAGTTAGTTGGACATTTCACTCGTACAAAACCCGTGAAATTCCCCTGTTATAGTTAGTTCAGCTAACTATAACTCGCGCCCCCGCAATGCACTGCTGATGACGTCACATATTACATCACTCATGACATGGTCAGTGACATCACTGATGACATCACTGATGACATCTCAAATGACATCACTGATGACCTCATCCACGTGATAATCTGATGCACCTCCTCACACCCTAATATAACCTTTGATATACCCAATCTAAATTACAGACTGCCATTCGCAAAACCATAGACACTCCAACACCAATAACTACATACCCACTCACTGATTCTTAGGTCTACAAACACACATCCACTCACTCACCCGTACAGTCACTCATACTTATGGTCACTCAGTACAGGACTATCATATGCACTCTTACTCCTATATAGACACTCAAACACCGCCACTCATCCATAGAGGTACTCACACACCTAGTCAGTCATGCAAATAATTAAACACACTGCCATTTACTCACCTATACAGTTATACACACACCAGCTCACTTAATCATACAAATACTACCACATTGTTATGCTCTTATACAATCACTGATACAAGCACACACTCATCCATACAGCCACTATCACAATCACTCACTCTCGCTTATAGCTATTTATATACTCCAACACACATATATACTGCCTTTCACATATGTAGTTACTCACACATGTACCACTGGGACATATATTCACTCACTAACACACTCTTACACACACTCTTACACACACTTACCCACCCATACACTCTTGAAACCATCCACCCAGTGAATCACCCACTCACACATCTATGCACAGAGTCGCACACACCCCTCCCACACAAACACTGAGGCACCCATACAGATACTCAGAGAACCATTCAATAACTCATATAGACACTCATGTAGCTATTCACAAACACATGCAGCCACTTACACAGCAACAGACAGACGGATACAGACATTCACCCAGTTTAGTCACTAACCCATGCATTCAGTAAGATACGTTAAATCACTCACTTATAGAGTCAGTCACGCACCTACTAAATCATCCATACAGACACTTAGACACCCACTCATTCTTCAATACGTCTTTTCCTATATATATTATACATATTTAAACTTTATAGAAACACACAGTCACTGGATGATGTCATCAGTGATGTAATTTGAGATGTCATCAGTGATGTCATCAGTGATGTCACTGACCATGTCATGAGTGATGTAATATGTGACGTCATCAGCAGTGCATTGCGGGGCGTGAGTTATAGTTAGCTGAACTAACTATAACAGGGGAATTTCACGGGTTTTGTACGAGTGAAATGTCCAACTAACTATAACTGTCCCTAAAACCTATGGTTTTTTCAGTGAATATATATATATATATATATATATCAGTGTGTGACATCATTGGATCTCTTACAAGTTTGAAAGAGCGCTCTTAAGGTAGGTAAAAAAATAGAGTGACGGTGGGGAAACCATTGAGTTTGGAACGTGGTGTGCATCAACCATCATTTAAGGCAGAAAAAAACGTGATTAAAAAGACACATGAAAATAGATTAGGTAAATACGAGATTAAACCCTAATAATGAATATAGAAGGGCTCAAATTCAAATAAAACAACACAGTAACTCAGCAATCTTTGTCTGCAGCACATTCTCCAGTATAAAGCAAAACTGGACACTATTGTTAGATCACATTGTAGGATTGCCCTATTTTTGTGATGAGCTATAACAGGCAGTCTTTTTAATCTGTTACATTTTTGTCATTTTAGGTTTGACATAAGGCCAGTTGTATCGCCATCCTCACGTAATGGAAGAGATGACGAATAAAAAATTATAGACATATTCAAACATAACGTCCAAATCACAATAGCAATTGTGAGTACTCTTTTACGTACTCCTATACACCTCTCTGAATTGGCCCCAAAAGAACTAAAATGGGATTAAAAGGAGATTATCCAGGGAACATTAATACAATTAGTACAATTTTCTCAAAATGGATTTGGGTGTTTCAGGGCTGATTTACAAAAGCATGTAAGAATACATAAAAGAATACTCCTGTAGTAGTACTTCCATACTTATAATTGCTTTTCTGACTCAGCCCCTCCTGGGATGATTTGGGTCAGGTTTCTTCTTTCATTTTTCGGTTCAGCAGTCATTCACAGTTTGCTTTCATCAAGCACAACAGAGGGCAGTTGGTCAGCCCAATACAGCCCTTATATTTCTTGCACTGTGAGTAAAGGCTTTTTTCCCATCCACATGTGCACATCTGCCTAAAAAGAAGAGCAATGTAGTGCCAGGCTGATAAACCAATACTTTGCCATTGATTTTTTCTATTCTTTCTCTTGTTTGTAGTCATGCTTGTATGTTTTAAAATTTGCCTTTGAGTTACAGTAATTCAAACCTAATAGAACCCTTTGTTTGCACCAATAAAAACCACATTTCTTTCTGATGTAGATAAAAACTAAGGGCCTCATTACGATGTCAGTCAGAAAGCATTCCAACCAACTCCTTGTTGGAATCGGTTCCAACCGACTCGGGTTCAGCGAGTCCGAATGACTGATTACGATGTTTCCGAACACCGTTCGGTCAAACTCCCATTGACTTCAATGGGAGCCTGTGTTCTGACTGACAACACAGGCTCCCATTGAAAATTGGGGTGGTTGCAGACAACCTTTCACCCTGTCGCAGGCACCCCATGGTGCCTGCCACACTGTGCATGGTTGGAAAGAGGGGTCCCATGGGTACCCCCACGGGCCCCAACCGGAGGCCTCCGGGTGAAGAGGGGCCTGCTATGGGCCCTCAAAGTCAGTTTCTGGCAGCCGCTTCATGTCAGACAGACTGATTCGGAAATGCGGTCCGAATCTGACATCATAATACGTCGGTCAGAATTGCTGTCCATAGATCTGTACGATTCGGCTCCAATGGACTCGGAGTCTCCGAATGTTGTTTGGAACCGATTCGGAATGACCGACCGGTTACCTTTCCATTGTAATCGGTCGGTCCTAAATGTTTCCGAGTCAGTCGGAAACGTAGGCTCCGACACGGGTTAGGAAAATCCGAATGCCGTTTGGAGCCTTTCAGACTGACATCGAAATCAGACCCTAAATTGGTTTCTATACCTGTTCCAAATAGCTCTTTCTGCGCAGAAGAATTCATACTGTTACATTAGAATTATACGTGGTGGCTATTTTTTTTTTTTATTTAGCAGTCTTGTAAGCATAAATCTAACATGTTTTCACACGGGTAAGTTTTCTTTTTGTGGTACATGCTTACAATAAAAAAGGAAATAATAACCATTGCAGCAACTGCTAAGGACAGACTGTTACAAAGTGGGTCTCTGGTTGGCAGAGGTAAGCACTGTGTCGAAGCAGGCACCACAATCCTAGTGAAGATAAGCCAGAAACACACTTTTAAATAACCTGTGCTCACTCTCTGGTAGCTTGGAACAGAGCAGTCAGGCTTAACTTAAGAGGCAATGTGTAAAGTATTTGTGCAACACATCAAACAGTAACACAGTGAAAACACCTCAAAAAGACCACACATCAGTTTAGAAAAACAGAGAATAATTTTATAAATAAAACCAGACCAAAAGGACAAAATCCCATTAGTTGAAGTTGAGATATGACTTTTAAAGATTAAGGGGCCGATTCCGATTCCGGCCGGAAATCTCTCCGACCGAGCCGGACCCGGAGAGAATTCCGACCGAATCGGACCCTAGCAGTCCGACCAGACGAGTACGATGCATTCGCATGCTATCGGACTCGAGTCGGTCGGACTCCCATTGAAGTCAATGGGAGCCGGGCGTACAACGCGTACGCGGGCTCCCATTGACTCAATGGGTGCGAGGTGGACAAGGGCGCCCCCTACAGCGGGTACGCGTCCATGCGCATCGCGGCATACATGCACAGGTAGGGGGGACCCATGGGTCCCCCCTGTGTGCGACTCGCGCGCCTACGCGTACAGGGGGGTCCGACGCGGACCCCCAAAGTCCGGCTCCGACAGCTATTTCGAGCCGGATGGCGCGAATCGGTCGGACTGCTCGCGGTGCGCATCGTACTTACCCGGCCGGGAAACGTCTCCATAGCGCGGTGCGAGTCGTGTCCATGCGAGTCGGTCGGAGCGTGTTGAAGCCGCGTTCGAGTCATACGGCGATTTCGCGGGTGCTTGCATCGTACTCGATCGGCCGGACTCGTGTACGATTCGGTCGGGAAACAGGGCTCCGAATCGGATCCGGTGAATCCGAATCCGATTCGGAGCCCTACCGGCCGAGATCGGAATCGGCCCCTAAATGCAAAAACAGCACTTAGAAGCAGTAAGCACTTGAATGGTTAATTGGTTGTGTTCAACCAGGACAAAGTCAAGAGTTCAGGGCGACCATGACGGAGCATGGGCCAGAAGCAGGACCCACACTGGACCTGCTGAGCAAAAGTAACTTGATTTTGGTCGCAAGCAACGAGATGCGTCGGTAATTCCCATGCAGTTGAGGTGATGCAGTAGATTTCTCCAGGCAATGGTGGTGATGTGTCGGGTCTGTGATTGATGCGGGTCCGGTTACAATGCGCCAGGTTTCTCCACATTGGAGAGGCGATGCGTCGATCTTCTCCATGCAGTGACAATGATGCATTGGTTCCAATGCAGATATTCCGGAGGCAATACGTTGGTCCCTAGGTCGAGCAGTTCAGAAAAGTGACAGTCCCTCCAGCAGTACAGCAGTCCTTTTTCCTGGTAGAATGTCATCAGCTCCAGGAGTATTTTGATCTGGTGGTGTCAGAGGTCCAGTACTTATACCCAGTTGGGCCTTTGAAGTGGGAGAGACTTCAAAGAGATGCTTTGAAGTGCTCAGGGTCCCTTTCTTTCCTGTCCAGGCTCCAAACTGACTTCAGGGCAGTATGCAACCCTGTGTGTGGGGACAGGACACAGCCCTTTCAGGAGTATCAGCTCATCCCTCCCATCCTGGTCTGGATGACCCATCAGCATGCAGATGGCCACTCAATCACACCTACCCTTCCTTTGTGTGCAGCTGTCTAGAGGGAATGCAGGAAGCCATCTGTCACCCACCCCGATGTAGATTCCAAAGATAGGCAGAAGGCACCAAATGGTTACAGTAAGAAAATGCCAACTTTCAAAAAACAAGGTAATTCCCAATGTTATCCTATTGGAGAGATAGCCTTGCAGTTGGGAAACATGAATTTAAGAGTATTTCAGGACACGTAAAACTTAAAAGTATATTTCCTACTTTTTAAATACACTGTACCCTGTTCATGGCTGTCCAGGGCCTACCTTGAGGGTGATCTATATGTAATAAAAATGGAAGGTTTGGGCCTGGCAAGTTGTTTAACATGCCAAGTCCACCTGGCAGTTTGAAACTACATGCCCAAGCTCTGCAGTGGCAGGCCTGATACATGTTTAAAGGGCTACTTAAGTGGGTGGCACAATCAGTGCTGCAAGCCCACTAGTAGCATTTGATTTACAGGCCCTGGGCACATTTAGTGCACTTTACTAGGAACTTATAAGTAAATCAAATATGCCAATTGTGGTTAAACCAATGTTACCATGCTTTGGTTAACAGTGGAAAAGTGCCCAGATTCCTAAAGCCAGCCAAAATGTAGTCGGCAAAACAGGAGGCCAGAAGGTAAAAAGGCAGGGGAAACCACACCAAGGATACCAGGTCTAACACAGACCTATTGGCTTAGAGAATGCACATTGATCAATGGTCAACTAGTGATAGTGCTAGGTGAAGAGTTAGGGAATGGTCTTTTTATTTTATTTTTTATTGAATTATTATACATTAATTTTGTATATATTTTAATATATTTTATTTATTTTCCATATTATTTTCTATAGGGAGATCTTTTCCTTGGTGGTGGAGGTGTCCACAAACAGCCAGAAAGTCACTGATATTGACTTAAGGTCATAAATTCAGCCATAAGAGTCTCCTCCCCCTTGTTTGGGGGGGTAGAAACTTATATGTATAAATCTAGCAAGAGAAAAACTCACAAAAATGATGAATTCCAGCCAAGATTAGATCTCCACTGGGGTGCAGGTGCACATTTTTTGTGACATTTTAGTCCTTCGCCCTATTTACAAGGTGTCGTTAAGCCACTTAACGTGGCTTAACACCGCCTTCTAAACAATTACCCTAATCACGCAGCACTTAGTGTGAAAGGGCGGGTAATGGGTGTTGCAGTGGGAGCTTCACTGCAACACCCATTGCTTTTTGACGCTGCCCCATATTTACACGGTATGAGGCAGCGCCAAAAATAAGACAAGGAATACTTGGTCTTAAACAGACGACATGAGGAAAAATGTTTTATTTCTCCTCGTATATTGCTTTTTCCACGCGTGCTGCATTCTGCAGCACACGTGAATAAAGCAAATTGCCTGTTAAGATTGTTTATGTGCTGGAAGGTGTCCTTTCCTCCACATAAACAATCTCCCCTGTTTATGTGCAGGAAGGTGCTCTTTCCTACACATAAACAATCTCCCCTGCAGCACAAGCACCCTAGCAAAATGGTGCTATGGTGCCTGCGCTGGCGCTAGGGAGCTTTTTTAGTGGCAGCGCTAGGGGAAATGCAGAGGTGTGCCGTATTTTTGTAAATACGGCGCATCCCTACATTTTGACACTGTCGGAGCACAGCATTGCCAATTTTGGAGTAACACTGTGCTCTGCCAGTTTATTGTAAATATGCCCCTAAATTTAGTTCATATGTACGGCAACTGCTCCAGCGATTAAGCACATAAACAAACATAATCAGTCAAAAAAAATTGATTTATTTCAATAATATGCACATAATATTAGCATTTGACATTACAAAATAAACATTTGGAGAGAAATGGGTGGGGGTGAGTACGAATGGACGAAGACACTAGGCATAAAGGCAAGCCAAAGTCATGAGCAAATGGATGTACTGTTGGAGTGGCAGTAACAGCCTTATATAATTAGTTTCAACATACCACATCTAATTAGAACATGTGAGCATGTGGAGAGGCAGCCTACTTCTAAAGTTTGCAAAATTGACAGAGCTGGAATTTTGTAAAGTCATGTTATGATGATTAACAGCATGAATAGAAATAATAGAACTCATTTTGAATACATTAGGGAAGCTCTTATATCCACTCCTTTTGGGCCTAAGAGGTGGTCAAAGGAAAAACTATAACATAAAATGTGTATTTACAAAGCATATGTTGACCAAGGGTTTAATTTCCCTGAATACAGATGTTTGTTGCAACCCAACTTAATGGTACTCATTTTGTTTATTTCTAAAACACAAAAAGCTGAATGGGCTCACAGGAATTTGACCTTGAAGCCTTGAAACTGACCACACAGTTCTACAGTAAATTCATTACTCCAACGAACCATCAGAGCCGGCAGGAACTGACAAGGTGGTAAAATGTAAATAGACAACCAAATCACATGAGAATAGCAGTCCCTTCAAGTTTAAATTGCATACAGAATGTACAAACTGTGAAAGCAATAGGTTTTACTTGCCCAATGTACTCTTCAAAACAGTGGCATTATCTGTCTTTATTTTGAGAAAGGTTGCTTAGAATACAAATAAGCATACATGTTATGTATGTACACTTGTACTGGTTCCTCTCTTTTCTGATTCTGCTAGAATTTTATTCCATTAAAAATAATTTAAAGTCTTGCCTTTGCATCATCATACCATGGCTGCTCACAAGATGACAGTAAGTACACATTTTAGAAATTGGATTTCATTTTGGCAGAGCTATACACCCTGTCCAAGCAGGAACCACAGTTCTGTCAGGGTAAGTCACCATACACCCTACATTTTCCTGTGCTCACCCTCTTGTAGCTTGGCACAAAGCAGGCAGGCTTTGCTTAAGAGGTAATGTGTAAAGTATTAGTGCAACACTTCAAACAGTAACACAGTGAAAACACCACAAAAGACTGCATACCAGGTTAGAAAAATAGAACTCAGTTTTCTAAATAAAACAAGACTAAAATTACAAGCATTCAATAGGTAGAAGGCAAGATATGATTTTTTAAATATTAAATGTGAAAATAGCATTTAGAAGCAATAATTGCCTATTTGGGATATCTGGTCAGGCTGGACTGGGACAAAGTAAAAGATTCGGGCTGACCGTGCTTGAGCACGGGCCGGATACTGGGACCCTGCAAGGCCCACTGAACACACTGAACAAAAGTACCTTGATCCTTGTCGCAACAGTGAAGATGCAGGGTGCGGCCGAGTGATGCATTGGTGTCGATCCCACAGTCGAGGTGATGTGATAATTTTCCCCACGCAACGATGGCAATGCACCAGTTCCCGTGACCATGCGCCGGTACCGAGATGCAATAGTTCCGAAGGCGATGTGCCGTGTTTCTCAACGCAATCAAAGGAATGCATCAATTTTCTTGCTGCAGTAGTGGAGAAGCAGTGGTTCTGATGCAGTGGTTCTGATGCAGATGTGTTGGATCTGAGTGCAATGCGCCGTTTCTGTTCCTGCGTCACTTCTGCTGGAACAAGCACCTGTGTCCACTTCCAATGGGCCATGTACAGGAGCAGGGTGGAAGACTGCTATATCCCCGAGTCTTCAAATCAAGAGGTTAGTCAGCTATGCCTTGGAGTCACTCTGAGTTCAAGTGATGTAGGTCCAGCCTTTACCCAGTTACAGCAGCTGGCAGAAGTGTAGCACAACAAGGCAACAGCCTTTCACAGCAGCAGTACAGCAGACTGGCATTCCTTGAGCACAGCAGTTCTTCTTCCTGGCAGAGTAATTCAGGTCCAGTTGTGTACTGAAGTGGTAGGTTCAAAAGTTCAGTTCTTATACCCAGTGGTACAATTGAATTGGGGGATACTTCAAGGAAGGGATTTGAAGCTCACAGAAGACCTCCCTTCCTGCACTGGCTCTATGCTCACTACAGGGGGTTAAGCAGTACTTTGTGTGGGGACAGGTGTAGGAAAGTGCCTCTTTTGACATGGTTAGCTCCACTTTTTGTCTGGTGCTTGAGGTGATTTAGAATTAAAAGTGTACTGGGTCCTTGCTAACCAGGTTCCCAGTGCCATATCTCTTTCCTAAAGCTGCACCACAATTTGCACAACTTCAGCAACCCCTGTAAGTCCCTTGTAAATGGTAGATCTGGTACCTAGGGCATTGGGACTGAAGAGGGTCCACTGGGGCTGTAGCACAAATTGTGCCACCCCAGGGACCCCGCACCAAGACTATGCAAACTGCCATTACAGGCTGCATGTCTTGGTGCAAAGCAAACTGAAGAGTCGACATGGCACACAGCCCTGTGTGCCATGCCCCCAAACACTGCATGAGGTATAGGTAAGTCACCCCTACTGCAGGCCATACAGCCCTAAGGCAGTGTGCACTATATCCCATGGGTGGACATATCTGCATTAGCAGATATGATCCTATAATATCTAAGTGCATTCATGGATATTGTAAGTGCACAGGGAAGCCATAGAGAGTACATGGGCTGGATATTTGGTATCACAAGTTTCCTAGCTCCATGATGACTTCACTGTACCCTAAGATGTTTGGTACCAAACATCTAATTTTAATAAATCCTCACTGATGCCAGTGTTGATGTATTAATAAAGGCACACAAGAGACACCTTAAAGGGTCCCCAGAAAACCTACCAAGCACTGGTGTAGTCTCTGACTAGTCTTTGCCAACCTGCCACCACCAGACATGTTTCTGACCTCATGGGGTGAGAGCCAGCACTCTCAGAGGCCAGGAACAAAGCCTAGGTCAGGATGGCCTTCTAGGACGGGAAGCTTCAAAGGCAATGACACCTTTGAAATGCAACCCAGGCAGCTCCAGTTAGTGGAGGATTCAAACCCCCAGTCCTGCTCCACTTTTGGCCAGAGGACAGGCAGAATAATGTGCTAGATTAGGAGATGTGCTCACATTCAGCCAGTACCACCCTTAAGGTGGGGCAGGTAATTTGGGCACGTCTTTTCTAGTTCTTCCATCTTGGGTTTACAGGAATTAACCTATCAGGGCGAGGGTAGTGCCCTTTCTCACAGGATATGGCCACCTAGAGGGTATAAACATCCTAAAGGTAGGTTGCCAATTGGCTACTACCTGTCACCCACCTTAACGCCCCTAAATTTAGTATTTAAGTGGTATCCCCAGACCCTGAACTAAGATTCAATGGATACAAAGAAGTTACGGCCAAAGGAGAGCTGCTGACCCGAGAACAGAAGACCTGCTGCAGAAATTCTGGTGCCAAACCCTGCCTGCTGCTTTAAGGACTCGACAATCATGGTGTGCTGTCTTGTCCTGCTGCTGTGAGGCTCCTAGAACCCCAGAGCAGCCCCAGCCCTTTGCTAATAACCAGAGAACTCCCTTGGGGTAGAGGATCTACTTCCCTGCAGACCGCAAGCACTGACCCCGACTTGCTGCTCCCCGGCGAGTCCCATGAAACATCCCAGCAAAATGAGGTACATCAGCTCCATAGGGTCATATATGTATCCCCACCAAGTGTGAAGATTCCAGGACTTACTGGAGCCGTTCCACACCAATACCTGGGGGTACCGGACCCCCTGCAACCTTCACCGAGATGAAGAGTTCATTCTGGACTCCAACTGCCCTGGAAGCAAGCAACTGTCGAGGTACATCAAGACTCCTGAGACTCACTGCATGAGTGGCCCAGCTGTCCCAGAATCATCTCAGCAACCTGCCTGCCCCTGACCTCGAAGACATCTTCACATATGCCGTCCGGCTTATCCATTTGCTCTGCAGCTAGCCTGCCCGGCCTGGGTACCAACAAACTAGCTGTTCTCCTGTGGTCCCGAGGCCCTTCCAACCTGCTCCCTTGAGTGGGACCCCCTTGGACTTACCTTTAAGTCCCTTTGTGCAGTGTGTTTTCAGGTGGCCCCCTTCTTCCAGCACACCAGCTACCAACAAAACAGCACTCTGCTTCTAACCGAATCCCGGATACTCCACAGAATCTGCTGATGGAACATTGGATCTGGCCTTGCTACTTCCCTAAATCCAGAAGGTGAACCCCAAAATCCAACTGTATGATTTTATATGCATCTTCCTATTTTCTCCCATTGACTTCAATGGTGCGTAATTGTGCACAAGAGTGATTTATTTAGCGAACTTGAAAAAATCATATCTTGAAAAGTACTTACTCTAGAATGAATTTCTTGTTCTGAAAAATTATATAAAAGTTTGTGTATTTTTGCAAATTCGTCTCAGATTTCTTCTTGAGTGTGTGTATCATTTATTGCCTCTGTGAGTACAACAAATGATTAGCACTACCCTCTGATAAGCCTAATTGCTCGTCCACACTACCACAAATAGAGAGTTAGTATTATCTACTTTTGCCTCTGTATACCAATCTGGGTCATCCTGGACTCTCGGCACAGTGTACCTCATTTTAGTGCACTATATGGAGAGCCTGTGTCCTACAACAGGACACAGCCTATTAAGCAGTAGGTCTGAGGCTATGTCCAGCTGTTCCCTCCCATCCCACCAAAGATAGCCCATCAAGTCACACCTGTACTTCCACTGTGTGTAGCTGTCTAGAGTGAATGCACAAAGTCCAGCTGTCACCCACCCAAGATGTGTATTGGAGACAGGCTACAGGGACACAGAGCTAAAAGCAGAAAATGTCATCTTTCTAAAAGTGTAACAGAAACAGCGGTTCCAGCGGGAAGTTAGGCTAATCTATAATAATAATCAAATGCACAATCGCAATCACAAAAACGGGTTAAGGTGATGTCAGAAAGAAAGAGGGCCTTGCAGACTTTATGTTCACATTAATTCTTTTTATCAGATTTGTAAAATTCAAATTGATATATACACAGACCAAGAAAAGACAATAGTGCTTTTGTGTCCCCAAGTGAAATGAAACCATAAAACAAACAGTGAAAAACATGTAATGGCTTACCTCGTTAGCTTCCCTACGATAGCTAGCACCTTGAGCATACTGATGACTACTGATTAACATGCATGGGCATCAGTATAGGCAATTCACTGGCGATCGCACACTACAATATGGCCGCCATACTTTCTCATACCCCGCCCACCATCCTTGCTAGGGCTTCCTGGAAGTACACGATTGGGTACTAGTGCACGTTGGGCTTACACATGCTCCTCAACATGGCCGTTATGTAGTGCTCACGTAACTCCGCCCGCTTCCTCCAGTGGCCGAGCTTAAGCCAGTTACTCACACAAGATGGCAGCCACGCGGTGCTTCAGACACTGTGTTGCGCTCCTGCGCACCAGCCCGTGCTGTTTGGTCACCCCGCCCTTTCACTGCCGGCAACCGGGTGTATAACTGAGCCATGAGCATGATGGCCAGTACCTGCCGGTCCCGGCAGAGTTCGGGCAGGTCCACTGATGGTCTCGCGGTGACAGCACGCATACTTACTCGTTGCTCCGCACGAAGTGCCCGCATTTCGATTCCCTTACTTTTACTTGAGAGGTGAGTTTCTGCCTGTTGGACTACGAGGCAATGGACACACCTGGGACAGCCAGTAACGGGCTGACAATACAGGGACCCGGGATTTTGATAACACGGCTGCCTTGGCCCCACCGTGCATAGATACCAGTTAGTCGAAATTTGAGGCACAGTACCTTGTGACTCTGGGAGGTGGCCGCCCTGTATCATATGGGCTTTGCAGCATACCTGTGGCTGACTCATGGGGTCCCATGGTGTCCTCCGTATTGGCCTGTTTTTAACTTGCCTACTACCTTGATATGAATGTTGGTTGTTTGTGAATCTTCAAATACCATTTGAGGCGCTTACACCACACCACTAGGTGTAATCTGCCTCACTATGAATAATGTGCACTTCATTGACCCACACTTTCTTTAGGACACTGGAATTACCAGGTGTCTCTACCTGCCGGGAGTCGATGGTGTGAGTCACCAACCTAAGTAGGGTGAGTTCACCAGTTTTCAGATGCCATATAAGTACGGGCCTAACATACCCGTTGTGTTTTTATTCATTTTTATTGATTCGCCACTTTCTGCACGAGCATGTCACGACTGCGTGACGCATGTTTTTTGACACGATGATTATATCACTAATGCTGCATCATGTGCACAGTGTATGGCGAACCATGCAGGGACGCAATATATTATGAATTGAACTGCTTCTATTCATGTTATCTAATCATCTTGATTTGTTCCATTAGGTTGGCCCACCAACTTACAGGTACCACATTTAGGGTGCTGCTTGTGGTCTATCACTGTTATTCAACTAGACAACCGCAACTAGTGTAGATAGACTGTTTTTAGGTCCTGATGAATTGCCGTCAACTTCTATGACATTAAGGCAAGAAACATGTTGACCACAATGTAGAGCACGTATCCTGACACATCATATCAGGAGTGTGCCACATCTATATTTTTCAATCAGTTAGAAGCCATATTCATTAAAATTGTTTTGGTGGATTTCTAATTCCTGTTTTAATCTTTGCACGGTCTAGTGACCCACACTTCACACATCTACACCTTTAGGTCCCTCACACCCAAGGCACCAAATGGCATGGAATAAAAAATCTCCGCCAAAGAGCCCCTCATAGGGTGCCCATCAGGTATTGCAGCGCCGACCTGACGAGGAGCAAGCCCTATGATGAAGCATGACACCCAGCTGGTCGGGTGTGTGAGGGCCTTAATTCCGAAAGGAGGAATCCCCTTTTCCTCCAGCCATTGATGAGCACTTTTTCACACTTAGCCAACCGCATTTCAGGAACTACATGCCTATTCTGTTTGAGTTCATTTGGGCATGTATGCTGGACCTCTAAAAAGCCCAGAGTCCCCCTTTTCTTGTTGTTTGCAAGATGGGCACCTGCGTTTTTGGGACCGGGATTGGAGGCCATCTAGGGAAACCTACCAAACCCCAACATTTCTGAACAGTAGACACCCAGGGGAGTCCAGGGAATGCGGGTTGCATGGATCCCCCAACATTTTCTCACCAAAAAACCCCTGCAAAACTCAAAGTTAGCTAAAAAGTCAAATTCTCCTCACATTTCTGTATGGGAAAGTTGTAGGGTCACCGGGACGGCACAAATTTCGTAATACCCAGCGTTCCCTTTGGTCTCCCGATAAAAATGATACCTCATTTGTGTGGGTGGGCCAAGTGCCTGCGACAGGGAATTGTTTCTTGTGAGAATTGGGGGAACCCTGGGTGGTATGAAATTTGTTGCTGCCTGCAGATTCTAGAACTTTTCCATACAGAAATGCTAGGAAAATGTGTTTTTATGCAAAGTTTGAGCTTTGCTGGGGATTCTGGGTAAAAAAAAGCCTGGTCAGAGCCACGCAAGTCATGTACCTTTGTACTCCCCTCGTTGTCTCCTTTTAAAAAATGTGTAGGTTTGCCTAGGTAACCACATCTACCCATAATGACAAAAAAAAAAAAAAGAAATACAAGGAGTACGCACTAAGGGCCATCTTACCGCCACAGATATAAAGCTGGTGCTAATTTGTTAAAGTGAATCCTCCGCTTACACTGGTTGGATTTAGCACCTTCAGAAATGCTGGCTTCAAAGCACAAATACTTATCAAAGTATCTAAATATTGAAACCAAGTCTTCTGAAGGTGAGCCATAAAGCCACTTCAAGGCACCAACCACTTTATTGTCCATTCACATGCCATTCATGTACCACACACAAGACTTTCATACCGCCGGCCATTGGCCCAATCCAACAGATCAGTGCACTCACATCTACATACTGCCCCATCACATTCCTACGTCACAGGACAGAATAAGTTTGTCTACATTTTACCACCTATAGAGTAACCGCCTCCTTCTTTCTGAACATTACCAAACGCATGCCTAGTGAATCTTTAATAATGGCTCCCATGACGGCCAGATAAGGCTCAGTAAAACATGTCTTTCATGCGCTTTTAGCACACTCATTGTGCTAAATCCAACTCCTTCCAGTTAATGGATGCAAGTTGGGGGTTTCTGAGTAGTTCCCAATGCCTATTCCTCGAAATGAGCGAGCATATCTACCATTGAAATTAAGGCAAATATTCTCGGGAATTTTCCAAAGTTTCCTAAAGAGAATGTCATAAAATAGGAAGAACAGTAGTTTTTGAAACACAGGGTAGTCCGTGGGAATGTAGCATATGTCCCATCTACCATTATGTGCAGTGCTGTGACTGTTATGCACTTATCATACAGCAAACTGATCATCTATTAAGTTCTGACGGAGGATGGATATGGCAAGAAGGTCAAGCATTTACCCATAATTGCCAATCTAACTCACTTTCTGGCGAATGCAGCACCAATGGGTTTGAATCCATAGGTGAAGATGTAGTCATGGCAAGCGTATCTATACTACCTTTACTATATGCCTTCTACCCATGCAATATCCATGGGAAAGCACACCTACCGTAAGCTTTTCTTACCCGTTCATGTCTCTGTCCTTATCAGAGTCCTGACTAATTCTGTATAATTGCCAAATGAACCTATACTAATGCCTTCTGTCCCGAGCTTCATGAAGCTCAAGAAAACGTGTCTTTCATGTGCCATCCGCGCACTGTGGGGCATATTCTCAAGGAGCTATCGCCGAGTTATCGGCACTTTATAGCAGCCAAAGTCGCGATAAATTTATCGCACCATTCACAAGCTGGTGCTAACAGCCTATACCACCAGTTTACTTGCGAAAGCATCCGCAAAAAACATCGCCACAGATGACCCCGGCAACTATCGCTAATGAGATGCAGAGTAGGCGTTCCCGAGCAAAAATCTGTGACAACACCACACCTCAACATTCTCAACGACCAGCCACTTCGGCGATAAGACCACAAAACAGGCGATAAGGCGCGTTAGCAGCAGGAAATTAACACCTGCTCTGACCTGGTGTAAAGTCGGACGACAACCTGCACTATCAAAGGGAGCCCAGCCCAGAGCCACACATGAAGAACAACAGATGCCATGGAGCCACCCACCAAGCATCCCGGAGCCCCGAGAGGGCAACAACACCCACCGCCACCACCCCCAGGACCGCCACCCCCCCGGGCCCCCCCACGCCCCCTCCCCGGACCACCACAGAGGCAGCGCAGACAAAGACAGCGGACCTTCAGGAAATGCACCAGCCTCACAGACCTAACACCAGACAATGTCAATGCCCACTACAGGCTCAAAAGGACAACCATCCTCCGCATCCTGAACATCATTGCCCACAGGCTGACGGTACCAACACAGCGGACAACCAACATCCCTCCGCAGACAAAGCTGCTGGCTGTGCTGCACCTGTTGGCCTCTGGTACCTCCCAACCAACAACCGCCAGAGTCGGAGGAGTCTCACAGCCAGCCCCATCCAAGTTCCTCACACCTGTCCTGGATGCCATCATCAGCTAGGTACCCCAGTACCTACATGTCCCCCACAATGCGCAGGAACAGCTGGAGACCAAGCAAGGACTATATGCCATAGCTGGATTCCCGCACGTGTTGGGGGTAATCTACTGCACACATGTCCTACTTGTGCCCCCTGCCGACACTGCACACAATTACCGCAACAGAAAGCAAACGCATTCCATCAACGTGCAGGCAATAGTGGACCACAGAGGACTCTTCACCAATGTCGTAGCCAACTACCCAGGCAGAGTGCATGATCCCTTCATCTTCCGACAGTCCAACATCAACCAGCGCTTCCATGATGGCACCTATGGGAATGCACTGCTCATTGGTAAGTACCAAATGAACACCCCACACACCTCAACTCCACAATCATGCAACTCACAACTCTGGCACTGCACACATCAGAAAATCACATACAACATGCCAAACAACATGCCCACCCACCAGACACGACAGCACAACTTACTGTGGCAACCTTGGTTAGCCATGTACATGAGCCATCAACGGCATGGCACCTCAGCCACACAATAGTGGAATGTGGGGAGAGGTGGGAACCAGGCATGTGCGAAGGAGGCAAGTGACCCATGAATGAGAATGTACACAATGCCAAGTGTGGTGGAGATGTGCTGGACAGACTGCAGTATGCAGACCACAGACATATCCATGTCTACATGCACTGCTGGTGTTTGGAGTGTAGTGGACAGTGGACGCAACCATGTCACCCCAGCCAGTGGGGAAGATCGCGGAAATGTAGCTTGTGACGTCCCCCTGTAAGCGTGTGCAGAGTGGGCTGGCCCGGCGTACACCAGGCCAGCGTAGGGGTGTGAATAAAAAGCACGTAGCTCTGGGCGTGGTTCTCTTCCGGAATGCCCAACGTGTCTGACAGGGCGGCGCCTCCCACCCCACCACAAGGCCAACGCCATCGCCGTGAGTGGTGTGGCCTGCGATCCTGTGCACCTGCTGCACCCCGGGCCGCTGGTCCCCGAACCCGTCCTGCCCGCCCCTGCGCAGCCAGGCCTCACTGCTCACCTGCCGACACTGGCGTGTGTCAAAGAGGGCCCACCATGTGCCTGCGCAAGCTCCAAGCCCGAAGCCCGCGACCATGGCAGCCTCCTCAGACCATCACGGCCTCCGCGACACAGACCCGCTTTACTCCTTTCTCGTTGACGTACTCCACCGCTGCCTCCGGCCTACACTACGGTCAAGTAGGTCACACATTTGGAACTGAGTCTTGATTATGCCATGGTAGAGTACACACTTCATGGCTGAGTTTATATCACTGTACTCCCTTCGATGTGGTGCCACCAACTCTGTGCATAGCATTCAAACTACTACTGTCTGTGGTCCCTTGCTGACTACAGCCTTCGGCCTACACTGCGGTCGAGTAGGTCACACATGTGGAACTGAGTCTTTATTTCTGCATGGCGGAGTTCATATCATTGTACGCAAGGAGACGAGTAAGAGGAAGACGCGGTTCAGTCCGGAGGATAGAAGGATCATAGTTACGGAGGTGATCGAACACTGCCGACAACTGCTCTGGTGTCACTAACTCTGTGCATCGCGGGCCAACGACACGTGGCTGTGGGCCCCTGCTGACCGCTGCCTCGGGTCTACACTGTGGTCAAGTAGGTCACACATTTGGAACTGAGTCTTGATTACACAATGGCAGAGTACACATATCAATGCAGAGTTTAAATCACTATACTCCCTTCGATGTGGTGACACAAAGTATGTGCATGGCATCCCAACCACACGTGTCTGTGGGCCCTTGATGACTACGCCTTCGGCCTACACTGCGGTCGAGTAGGGCACACATGGGGAATTCAGTCATGATTCATTTATGGCAGACTTGATATCATTGTACTGGCCTCATCGTAGACTGCATCCCCTTTCAGCTCCGGTGCCACTAAGTCTGTTCTCCGACATCCACGGACACTTTCTGGTTGAACTTTGGTGGCGACTGAGTCTATGGACTGGGGGTTGTCTTCATCATCATGTCGGTGATACTGACTTTGTGGCAAAAACGAGGCTGTTGCATTCCACTCCTCCATTTGCCGCCTCCGGCCGGCTTCTGCCCTCTGCATCATGCCCTGGAGGACACCTTCCACTGTCCCCCACAAACCTCCGCTACATTCACCTTCGACATCGACGAGGACCAGCTCACCTCGCGTGGCCCTATCTCACTGCACCGCAAGTCACCGTCCCGTGGCGGTGTGCCTGTGCTGGCTGCAGTGCATCCGGGGCCACTAACTCTGTGCAGCTCAAGTCATGGCCCCTGTCTGATAGCATATTGGATGGCCTCTGGGTTGATGGACTGGGGGTCATCAAGGCCATGTGTCTGTGGCCCTGCACTGTCCGCTGCCTCCAGCCTCAACTGTGGTCCACCTGGGCTCACACATCAAATCGAGTCCTGACCTGCCCGGACGTCGCATCACCGCAGGATGCACATGCCACCACCGCCAGGACCAACTCCAAACAACAGGTGCCAGAGTCGGAAGTGTCTTAGTGCCAGACTATCAGAGTTGCTCACACCTGTCGTGGGTGCCATCATCAGCTTGATACCCTGCTCAGCTCTTCAGGTGCCACTAACTCAGTGCACCACAAATCATGGACCATTCTGCTTGCATGTTGGGTGAACACTGTACTTTCTCCTGCTACCACCATGATGCTTCACAGTTGTTTCTGTTATGCTGGTGTTTTCTGTTTCCGCTTTAATTGTGATCACTGTTCAAGTTGTTGCCAGCACCAACGACTCCATCAGGGCTGGCTTACACTCACCCCACACACATCCAGCACATGCGTCACTGTACATGTGACCATGCCAATAAAGGTGTCGAGCGCACGTGCCCGTAGCCAGTTCAACGAACTATCTGAGTGTGTCTGTGTGCTCATGATGTATGCATTAGGGCCCCGGGCCCTACAACATTACATTGTGCCATGTACAGAGGATGCAGCCATGTCACCGCAGGCAGCGGGTGAGACATTGCACATGTAGCTTTGTCGTCCCCCACTCAATATGTAAGATGAGTGAACTGGGCCGGCGTACGCCAGTCCAGCGTGGGGGTGTGGATGATTATCCCGTGGCTCTGGGTGTGGTTCAGTGCTGGAAATATGCAAAGGTATGTGTCTCTGTCGCAGTGTGGGTCTCCATTGGGGAGTGTAGGTGGTCCCTGATGGGACTTAGACACCCACGTATGTGATCTAGTTCGGCTTCCATGAGGTAGTACCCCACCCGCACATGTTCGGCCAACCCCTTCAGGCAGTCTGACACCTGGCCTTGGAATGCGATGTGTGCTTGGGTGGGCTGCTGGGAGCCAGCCGGGGTGGTGGGTGCATCCAGCTGTGTTGTCTGTGCAGGGGGTGGGGTATCCTTGATGCAGCAGTGCTGCCCTGCTCCTGGAGGTCGATTGCCTAAGATGTCCATGGACTGTTGTAGGTGTCGGTGTTGGAAGTGTGGAGGTCCTCTTCAGCATCACTGTAGAGTTGTCTGGTCTGCTCTGCTGGAGGTGTTGTTTGTCCCTCTGCAATGTGAATGGGAGATGCTTGTTGACATTGTGTTGGCATGTATGTTGACGCATTGTTCAAGTTTACATACAGACTGCATGACAATGTACATTGTGACTGTTTGGGAGGGGCGGACTATTTGATGCGGGACAGTGGACATTTGGACTACATGACGTAGGTGAGGTTGTACACGTACATTTGCATCTCACAGTTTCCTGCTATGTCAGATGTGATTGGCCATTTTCGATGCACAGGCGGACCCAGTTGTGTCCTCTGTTCTGCAGTGTAAGTGTTGCACTGTGTACCACATTGTCGTCCATGTGGATGTGCTGTCATTGCTATGTGTGTGTGCTGCATTGTGTGAGAGTCGCACCTGCAGCTGTGATTTTGCTGCCCTTTATCCCTTGGAGGCGGTGTGCCTTTGGCTTTTGTGCTTTTAAGGTGCTGTGATGTTGGCGACTTGGGTCATTTGTGCTCTTGCTCGGTTTTTGTACTCTTGTGCATTGTTTGTCTGCAGATGTATTGTTGACGTCAGTGGTTGTTTGTGCACGTGGATGTGTCAGAATGTGACCTGCTCCTTTCTGGATGTGGTCCACACTCAGCCACCTCAGTCTTGTGGCATGCACAATGTCATGGTGATTGTTCTCCAGCCATGCTGCTCGTCATGTGGTGTCACTTGCATTGTCAGTGTGGCTCTCACATACGCATCTTTGCTGTGTTTCGCACGGGTGTATGTGTGTATTGTGGAATTGGTGATGTGTGGGATAGGACCCCTTTGGGCACATGGTGGACGGGGGCCTACTTGATGTTTGTATGTGTGCTGCTGTGTGCCACAGGGATCAGGGGCATGACCCAGGGTCATTGTGGGTGTGCGGTGTGCTACACGTCGTTGTGCATGTGTGCCATTGTCTCCGTCCCCTCTGTCCCCACAGTCCCTGTTCGTTACTCACCCTGTTGATGTTGTGTCAGGTCATGTCAAGCAGTGTCCGGACTTCTGACTCCTTGCACCGTCTCCACACTGATGACTGTGGCCACCATTTGCTCCAGCTCCTACTGTGGCGCAGACTCCCACCTCCATTCGCCGTTGCTGCCTTCCTGTTGGCAGCGGGTTTCTGCTTGGTTTAGCTTTTCACATTGTGCCAGTGCATCTTGGCCTCCTCGACACTCCGGCTGCATTCACAATGGAATGCCATTTTTCCGTCTGTGTTGCCAATGACATGGTGGAGGTGACGGACAGTTGTTGTTAGTGCTCTGTCACCTCCGTGACGATGATCAGGTTGTCATGCGGACTGTACCCGTCTTCCTCTTCCTCTTCTCCTTGGCCTTCCCAGACCCCGAGGTTCCTTGCTGGTGGTCTGTGGGGCTTGTGGGGTTCGCGTTGACCTGGGCACTCGTTCCGGGTGCATCCATGTTGCTACGCAGTTTATTTTGTTTATGATGTGTTTTTCTTGTTCAGCTTTTATAGTGCATTTTCCAGCATGACGCGTGGGGATTGCAGGCCTGTCGCTGGTTATTGCTGATTTTTGTATCGGGTTTGGCCTCATCGCAACTTTATTCGTGTTCGTTTTTCGCATTTTTGCAGCGTCGCGTTAATTTTAACACGCTCATTTGACGCGTTATTGTGGGACTATCGCATGGTGCTGCCAGGTTGGGAATACTACTTTAACACGGCGTTGTTTTCCCACGATAGACTGCGATATGCAAAGTTGC
This sequence comes from Calotriton arnoldi, assembly GCA_963921515.1. Lineage (NCBI taxonomy): Eukaryota > Metazoa > Chordata > Amphibia > Caudata > Salamandridae > Calotriton > Calotriton arnoldi. The sequence continues at coordinate 368,198 of CAWUFW010014857.1, forward strand.
GTTAAGCTAAACTTGCGGTGGGTATCACACGTTCTTGAGAATATGCCCCTTACTGTGCTAAACACAACTCCTTCAAGTTTGTGCATGGAAGTTGGGGGTGTCCAAGTATGCCTTCCTCCGAGAGCTCATACCTTAAACTGAGCTAGCATATCTACCATTGAAATTAAGGCAAACATGCTGGGGTATACTGCCTAAGTTCCGTAAAGTAATAAGCCAAACAAATGTCCTGTGGGACTCATCCACCAACCGTTCTACTTTTGCTTTGTAAGTGTGAAAACTCAATTACTAACTTGTATCATAGGCAATACTAAAGATGTGAAAACAGTCATCATACATGATATTGTGTCCTGTGCCCTTTTTCAATAACATTGGTCATGATGCAAGATACTTATTGAGTTTGCACACTTTCAAAGCAAGTAGAAGTGTTGGTTAATAAGTCTCAAGGGACATTTCTTTGACTTATTACACTTACTCTGGTTCTCTTAGGCAATCAGGATGGTCCTTGTGTTGCATACATAAGTTCCCTAAAAAGCACTTCACAATCAAGTCAATCCTTTATAATTTTGACACACAGGGTACTCTGTGACAACGTGGCTTACGTTCCGTCCACCATTATGTGCAGTCTGGGGACTATAACACACTTGTCAATCAGCAAACAGAACACCAACCACATTCTGATGGCGTATAAAGGTGTTGAGCAGGCAATAAGTAACTTAATGATTTCTTCAAGTAGAGACACACAAATTCTACAGCTGCTTGCCTAGTGAAGTAGTGGCCTACGGAAGGTAGGTATCCATGCTCAGCCATTGAAAGGGTTATGTAATGGCAACTCCACCTCAGTCAATTTCCCAATAGCTCACTTTTGTATAGTACAACGTAAAGGAATAAGGACAACACAGGACTGAGTAAGATGTGCACTGGGGACAGTAAATACGACTCTCATGCCTCTTTCCATGCTTAGAGTAGACTTTACAATGACAACATGGTCGACTCTTTTTAGGTGTTGCAGGAATGTGATTAGCAAAGTGTCTCTCCTTCAGCCTTGCCACGTCCTCCAGAGCATATGAACTGGAAGCTGCTACTGCTGTAGAAGTAAGACTTTGAATGACTGACAACAGAAAGCCAAGGAAAAAACGTGAGTCTTCTTGGTGTTGTCTGACGATAAACAACATGCAAATTATATATTGCCATCTTGATCAGGTGGGTAAACAGTTTCTTGTACCAAGTGCAAGTTTTACAATTGTATGACTGAAGAACCTGGTCGCTCTTATCCACTCCGCCCATGTACTTGTTGTAATCAAGTATACAGTTGAGCTTGTGATTTTCGGGCATCTGACCCCCAAACCGTGATAGGAGAAGTGCTCTCATCATGAATTGTAGTGAACATGTACACATTACACCTATCCGAGAACTTGACAGCAAGCGGTTCGTTGGAAAACAATGCAATGTTCTAGGATTTCTGGTGCTTCTTACAAACAAGCTTCTGTGGAAATCCTTTAAGGTAACAACAAACTGTACCATAGGCCACAGTGCTAGCTTTGTACAGCTCACTGAACAGCTCTAGTCCTCTATAGAATTTTAAAAAAAGCAGATGAGCAACGGACTTATCAGCAACAAGCACCGCACATCAATACCGTCGGCATGTTATAATCCAGGTTCGTGCACACTTCTCAGCACCCGTTGCTCTTTGGTGCCACTGTTCATAGATTCCAAGCACTGCTCTTTGTAAAGTATCCTCTATAGAAATTGTCCACGTAAAGGTTATTACCTTTGTGAAGGGGAGGCTAGACAAGCTCCCATACAATCTTCCCTGTGACTCCTAGTGTGGGAGGGCATCCTACAGGGTTTAGAATGGAGTCCTTCCCTGTATACACTCTTAAGCTGTACACTTAGCCAGTAGAACTCTCACACAGCATGTACAGCTTGATGCCATAGTGAGCTCTTTTGCTCGCAATGTACTGCCTGAACAGCAGCTGCCCTTTGTACAGGATCAGGGACTCATCGATGGCTATATTCTTTCCAGGAGTATAAACCTCTGGAAGCATGTGCTGCAACAGCAAAAACGATCTCTGCTCAAGTACGGTGTGAAGATGGGGGTTTCCCAAACCCTTTGAGTAGACCAATTGGACAGCAAGATTGGTTATGCACTACCCACAATTTGAGCGTAAAGCCCTAATAAAGTGGGAGTCCACTTGTGTGCCCTAGAATAAGGCCTGAGAGTCTCCATGCTCCCTCAGAAATTGTTCAGCACGCAAATTTGTTTGCTGCACAATTTTCTCAAGTGAGTGAACATCCAAAAAGAGATGGACGTAGTAAATCAACATAAAATTGGCCACTTCGACTTTACACCTAGCGACGTCAATGAAAGGTGGATTTTGGGGCTGAACTAAATTGGGGGGCTGCCAAAAGAGCACTCTGTCTGTCCTTGCTGTGGCACATGCCTGTTCTCTGGGTTGGTTTAACTTGCTACTGTTGTACTGCTGCAGAGACTGTGCTTGCGAAGGGACAGCACAACTGTCATCATCATGTCCCTCAGAATTGCTGGAAGATGAGTCGCCGGACGAGTCACCAACTGAAAAATCACTTCCAGATTCTGCTCCATTGTTATCTCCCTCAGACGGTGTTTCAGTATCTGCTGTCTCAGTCTCTGATCCTATCGATCAAACACAAACCCACTGCCTGAAAATGATTTATAAATAAGCTATACGTCAAGGATCAAAAGAAAGGGAAATACATTATCCCATTCCCGTAAGGCAACAGTGTGCACAAGAAAAGAGGGAAAAACTGTACAACTACACCATATAGCAATTATTTTGGGACAAATGCCTTAAGTTTATTATGTAAATTAATAATTTTGCAAAGTATCAAAATTACATTAATAAATATTATAATAAATACAATGGCAGGTCAATAAACAGTTGTGCATACTATGGTGACCAGGCGCAAAAACATACAGGTCAGATATACCATACTACCAACTAGCCACGCAAACCATTCAGAACCATACTCATTCACTCACACAACACACTGCACAATGGCACCCCACTACATCAGACACCAATAACCTCAACAGGGAATGGTCCAAGATGTCATACAAATAATTACAAACAGGAACCTTAATAGTTGTTCCATTAAGCACAATTTCCACAGTTCGACAGTTTTTATCCAATAGATGGTTAATGCATACTTTTTGAGAACTTCAAATGCAGACAAAATGGAGACATGAAATGATGATTATAATGAGGAGTTCGTGCTGATCAGTTGGGGACCTGCGCGACATGCGTTTATGTGGAAGACCCAAGATACGGGTCACACCTTTATCAGGGCGTTAAAACGTAATGCAACAGAGGTCATAGGCGCCTGGGGAACCTGAAATAATAATTAAAAAAAGACACAGCTAGAGAACCTCCACAACTTGTCAAAAATAAGCACACTGATGCCAAAGGTGTGGGAACAAAAAATCCCACATGATACCAATAGGGCAGAGACGTACAGAGGAGGAGAAAGATGAACCTTATACCTCTAAATAAGTGAAAATGTGCCAACTGAGGAGATGGTGAGGTAAAGTGATAAGAAAACACCGCAGTTGCCCACAGGCTATATAATCACACCCATCATGTTCGAATTAATATAAAAGCTACCTGGGCTAATGCAAGCTCGATAATAACCGAATGAGGAGGCCTTCTCTCATAGGTGAGGCTTCTAGGGCCAAGGCTCCCTAGATAGAAAATATAAGGGGACACTGGAATTAGAACAACCACCGCTAAGGTAAGATCTATTCAAAACCCTAGGTCCAAGAATACAATTACTTAACGAACCTCAATAAGTAGCTATGAAGTACCAACTGCATAACACTGGCAGCAGAGATGGGTAAAGGAGGCTTCTATCCAAGAAATGAGGGGAAATGGGAGTCCATTCAAGTTGGGTACCGGGGCGACAGAACCGAATCAAATCATTTGCGGGAGACGCCCGCTTTCAGCTACTTGCCTCCTTGTTGCTGGGCCTGAGACCGGGGATCATAGGACCACCAGCTCCAGCATTCTCTGTGGCTAGCAGCCGCCCACGTCACCTCATCACGCCAGGACATGCTTCAAAAACAGCCGCGGGCTCCCGCAGCACAGGACGCACACGGGCGTGCCTGGGCTGCGTCCGGGCAAAGCCCGGGCCAAGGGCGGGCCCGTCTGTGCCCGTCAGTGGCCGAAAGAGGCTGGGCCACGTCCCTAAATTTGGCAGCAAGACCCTTAGAATCACGGTAAGAGACTGATATTGCTTCCAACGACTATACTTGTCTTACTGTGCTCTATTTTATGGTACTTGTTGCCTTCACAATCATGGGAAAACGTAAGCTTGCGGGGTTTGCCTTAGGTAGTAAAAATAAAAATGCAAGAATGAGTGCACCTATCACAAATTACTTAAATACCGCACCACTGGAAATATCGGTTTTAACAGAGGGTACATATTTAATCACATCCACAGCAACTAAAAGCAAACAGTTATTGAAGGAAAAAATTAAAGAACCCATCAAGCAACTACAGTTATCGTCTAAGAAACAGAGTGGGGGTCAAAAGGCTACCTTAAGTAATGGCTGCTAGCATAATCTGGATTTACTTTTTAAAAAGCTACATGGGAACATTGATTCAATTGAAAAAAATTGTTATCGGAAATTGTGAAAATTAAGGGTGAGGTAGCCCAGATTTCGAAATTAATTGTAGAATCGTTATTACCAGAGAAACGTTCATCTGACAATAACCCGACTGAAAAAACGGGTAGAATAGTAACGCACAAAATTCAACGAATCATCAGAAATGACACTCTATCTGGTTCATTGGGATCCGCAGTATCATGCAAAGGAAAAAACACCCCCGAGACCATGAACAAGGAAATTAGTCACACTGGTCTGCACCCTACGTCGTCAACCCACAATTTGACAAAAACGACGAGATCAATAATCCAGATAAAACAGAGCACAGAAATCAATCCCAAAGTATCTATCGGAGACCCCTACACTTACCTCCTGAAGCTACATCTTATACCATTATTCTCAAAGATGTGCCAGAATTAAAGGATGGAGTTAATGAGGATTGGGTAGACCTGAAAAACAAGGTTTTGTATTGGTTTACTAAACACTGCCACTATAATCCAAATACCTTGGCTCAAAATATTCTCATGGCAAGAAGAGTGCCTTGGGTGGGGAAATCATCGAAAGCTTGTGAAGGGGACTGTGTTGTTGTCTCTTTTCGACACCCAGAGATGGTCGGAATTTTGTTTGAAGAGATACGTAACAGAGAAGAAATGTCATCTAAACATCAGAAAAAGGTCATTACTGGGGTACCCCTAGGATATTTTTACAAACCAGTTATAGAGTATTTTAGTGAGCCCGGAAATGGTCCATTGATAGCAGATAGGCATAGACCTCTTGCCTTGTCTAACAGATTTTTGCCCCTCAGAAGGTGCAGTGATGTGGACTGACGACACCAGGGTGTTGAACAAAATCCTCGCCCAATTGGCAATGAATTGCTTCTAACTCCAATTTCAAAGTCTTAGAACTTGATCCTAGTAACATGGAACTTTGCGGGTATTAATAAGAAATTAAATGACAATGTATGGCCTGAATTTTTAGATAACTGTAAAATTATCTGTATGCAAGAGACCTGGCATACCGAACCATTCCACGTAGATGGTTTTTCAATAGTTGATACACAAGCGACTCCCACACGAAATGGAAGGGCAAAGGGAGGCTTAGCAGTTTTACTTTCAGTTACCTGCCCGCTGACACTGAAGAAAGTTTATATTGACTCACCTTACTTTCAATTTCTGTGGTTACATTCTATTGATTATCAGTGTTTTGTAGTAATTAACTTTTATAATAACGTTTTTGATAACACTAGGAATCTAATAATACTGTCACTTGAGAGGGAGCTCGATTTATTTTTAAAACAGATCAGAAGTGATTATTTCCTGATTTGGGTTGGTGATTTTAATAGCAGGAAATTTGGTATCCTAGAAGGGAAACACTGTGGATGTGGGAATGAGTCTAGGGAAAGCTATTCCCATTTTCTGCATAACATTTATGGTGAATCCATTAATGGGGCAATGTATAAATATAATTTAGAAATAGTGGAACAGGCTATCTCGGATGGCCAATTTGAGCTACCAATCTTTGAAGGGCATGGTCAGTGTTTAATTATCGATCATATATTAATCTCGGCACATGGCAAAGACCAAATGGTGAAAATGGAGGTGATAAAAAGCTTCTTGAGTGATCATCATCCACTATTTTTAACAGTTAGATTAAATGATACCCCCCAAGCAGGGCCGTGTTTAGCATCCTCTATATCAACCCAGGGAGAAAATGGTGTTTCGATTAAATGGTCTGGGATAAACCCAAATGAATTTGTGGACAGATTGATGAATGATTGTAAACATGATATTGAAATTTGTAACAGGGAGGATTCAATCAATAATCAGATCATTGGGGCCTTTTGTAACATCACCACTGAAATCTCCAGGGGTTTAAAAATTAAGAGTAAGAAGAAAGTGAAGAAAATAATCAGCTGGTTTGATTCTGAATACACAAAGGCAAACCAGTTACTAAAAAACGCTTTAAAAATTAGGCCTAGAGTTGGCGAACATGTCAAAAATCAGAGGATGTTATATAAACAGACCCTAGCAAAAAGGAAGAGAGAAATTCAAGACCATGCGTGGGAAAACCTTTCTCAGGCTGCAAAAAACAAAGGATTCATCTCTTTTTTGGAAGACGATAAACCACCCCTATTTTAAAGATAGTTGTGCTGCTAAAATTGAGAGTTTAGTGCAGCCCCAAGAGTGGATAAGTTATTTTGGACAGGTTTTTAATCCAGATAATGAAATTCCCATACTAGTAGAAAATAGCGACCCTAATAGTATCTCGGAACTAGTAGAAAATAATTTTTTTATAACTTTTGACCCTCCAAATTTGGACCCTATTACCCTGGATGAAGTCATATTGGCCCTAGAAAAATGTGCAAATGGAAAGACCCCTGGTGTAGATGGGGTACCAATAGACATTTTTAAACTTGATATGGGTCTTTGGGCCCCATTGTTACAAAAAGTGTTTAATACCGTTGCAGGGGGCTTGGTACGAAGAACATGGACTGAAAGTATTATTGTCCCAATTTTTAAAAAGGGTAATAGGAGTGACGCCAAATGCTATCGCCCTATTTCCCTCCCCGACACAACCACAAAATTGATGGGTAGGATATTGTTAGAGAGGGTGGAATTATGGGCAGGCGAAAATAAAATTCTCACTGAATCGCAGTACGGCTTCAGAAGGGAGATAGGGATAATAGAACAATGAATAAACTTACACCTATTGATTAGTAAGTATACAATTGCAAAAAAGGGCCATTTACATCTCTGTTTTGTCGACCTTATTAGCGCTTTTGACCTAGTAAATCACGCAAAGTTATGGCAAACTTTGATCCACATGGGCTTACCTCTCACAAATATATAGCCGTTTGAGTACAAGAGTTCGTTATGGGCTAGAGGGAGAGTGCACCAACAGCTTTAGGGTAACACTGGGAATCAGGCAGGGATGCATGCTTGCCCCACTTCTTTTTTCCTTGTACATAAATAGAGTCGATGAGGGTTTGCAAAAGTTAAATGCTGATGTCCCTAGAGTAGGTAAACGTGCTATTCCGACTTCACTCTATGCGGACGACGCAGTTCTTTTATCGAGAACTGTGAATGGGCTTCAGACTCTTATTAAAAAATGTGCAGAATTCATGCACGATAAGGATCTAGTACTCAATTTGAAAAAGACATTTACGATGGTTTGTGGGCAAGAAAAAGTAAAAACTAGGACCCACCATGTCAATAGTGTCCCCATTGAAGCAACAAATTCTTTTGCATACTTGGAATTAGTATTTACAGCAAAGGGACACTGGGGAGCCCACATTGAACAGTGAATTAAAATTTGTCAGGATAATTGAGGCAATTTTCAGATTCTCGAAAAAAAATGGGTAATAAACCAATTAGGGAAATCATGACACTATATAAGAGCAAGTGTCTTACTGGAACCTGTTATGGTGCAGGACTTTGGGGAGCGGCTAACTGTGCAATTCTTCAAACCCAAGAAAATATTTTTTCATGTAGATTGTTAGCTGTACCCAATTCCACTCCCATATATAGTGTGCATAAAGAACTGGAAGCTTCTTATATTAATGATTTTATAAGCATAATAAGTTTAAATACCTGATATGGATATGGAGTAAGGAAGGCACAAAGTTCACACAGGATGTCATCAAGGATTGCATTGCACTCGACCATGGGAAAAAAATTCCGTGGCTGATATATATTAAAAATCTTTTAACTGAACGCGCCACAAACATTGATTTTGATAATCCCTCGCAAATACTTGAGTACGATAAAAAAGACCTGAAGATTAGTTTGATGGAATCACGAAATTGGTTAAGGGATGTTGATGCTAACATGAAACCAATGACCAAGGCATATTGCGATAACACCTTTGGGATAGGGATACAAAATTATTTACTACAGGTCACAAATACAAAACATAGATTTTACCTTACAAGACTACGAATGGGATTAGCCCATTTTTTAATAGCTTTTTCAAAAATGGGCAAGTAGGGCCATAACCCTTCCAAAGTGCCCTTGTGATGGGAAATCAGACAAGACAACGTTGCACTTTATTTTATTTTGCGGTTTTTATAGAGATATCAGGAAGAGTCTCTTACGACCGCTGTTCTTAAAGGAGAGACTGTTCACATATAAAACCGCTTTGGAGTATATTTGTGGCCTAGTAAATCCCAGAGTCTGTAATGCAGTGGCGGTTTATATTCAGAAGGCAATCAAAATAAGACACAATAGTTCTCATCTTGAGGCCCTTGTTTGCAAAGAAACTGGGTCACATAATGATAAATGACTTTCGTGCCTGTATTTTGTGTTTCTTAAACTATATATTCATGCACATGGCACTTTATGTACTATGTCTTTCTAGATATATTGATGACATTCTTAACCTAACGCACTTTATTTATTATTTTTTTTTAAATATATTTTGAGAAGAACAGTGATGTTACTGGAGTTACAGCCCTGCATTGAATTGGTCATGTTGCACGCAGCACTTTATGTATATGGTTTTTTGGGGCCTGCTGCCGGAATTTTAATCTTACTGCCATTTTTAAATGTATTTTACTGCATACTTGATGAGGTGAAGATGTTTTTTAAAGTTATAGCCTTGCACTGAATCAGGCATTTTACATGTAGCACTTTATGTATTTGATTTCCTGGGTACAACATAGAAAATCCTTGGGTCTATTGTGAAGAAACAGACGGACACAACCACTAACAAAATCACACAGATATAGCTGTGGGATAATCCGATTCCTGTTGCAGCTTCAACCAGGACCGGGGTACCGATGTAGAGAGCGGTGCCCCCCCTTCCCTGAGCTGTCGCCAGGTAGAGGTGAGGTATTCTACCCAGTCATTACGGGTACAGTCACCTTTCTTTGAACAGGAATCGGAAGTACCAGTGGTTCTGTATTTTAGCATTATTCTGTATTTACTTAATCACTTATTTCACAGCAGCAGCATCTCCTAGGTCCTGACGAAAGCCTTGACACCTTGTGGGTCATCACGGCTGAAACATGTTGACCTCACATTTTCGTATGACACATGCGGTTTAAATCCATACCGCAGGTGCACTGTTTTTAATCCTGACAGGGAGAGCATAGAAATAAAGTATATATTTGGTCTCTCTAGTTAGTTTTAAACATCATTCCCTACACGTTTAAAATTTCTTTTTTTGTTGAGCTGCGCCCTTCACCTATACTCATTCTCTCATTTGGTGGATTTAGAATATCCATTTAGAGTAGACATCAAAAACATCCCTGTGCTCCTCCTTCTCAGAGAGGGGATTGTAGCCCTTGGTGGAACTAGGTTTTTCCACGAAGAGGAGAATCCCAAATGATGAAGCATGCCACCTTTGGTGGGTGAGGGATTACGTCCTGAAAGGGATTATCCCACAGCTATATCTGTGTGATTTTGTTAGCGGTTGTGTCCGTCTGTTTCTTCACAATAGACCCAAGCATTTTCTATGTTGTATCGATGTAAAGAATTGGGGATATAATCCTGTGCAGGTATATACATTTTTTTCCCTAGGACCCTCCCTTTAAAAACGTTTTTGTAGCAAGTATGATTTCCTGGGGCCTGCTGTTTGAATTTTCATGTTACTGTTATTTTAAAAGTATTTTATTGTAGATTTTGTGATGTGAAGATGTCTATGACTTTTAGGATGCTTTTATGGTTTGTGATTTTTAAACCGAATAAAGCTTGTTTGAATTTGAATTTGAATTTGAATCATTTGCATCCCCAACACTCTAAAAGAACAAGAGATATACATGTCCAAGTCATAGAAAGACAACAAACAGGTGAAGCAGGTTCCTCATCTCCAAAGAGAATTCCAGAATCAAAATGGAGGAATTGGTGGCACATTCCCCGTAACTGTGCTAAAAATACTCAAACACGGGGGCGATCAATGGAGTAACATCCAAGGGGAGACCTCGAAAAATTGAAACAAGCTCAAGTGGGGAACACCCTCTCCCTGATTGCTATATATCAGCAACCTATATATAGATATTCCAATATTTAGGAAACAGAAAAATAACCATAAAATGATTAGCGGACTGGGGAGAACGGCAGGAGGTCCCTGATTGCTGGATAATAGAGGGCCCTCCTGACCGGACAAGAGTTAAAAACAGGGGCCACATGGCATACTCACCAAATCTCGAAAGAAAGAGAACGGTACCTAAGCCTCCTGGACGAGACGAGTCGAAAGGCAAGCTCCAAGCTACTTACCTGCTGGGATATCAACTGCAGGCATCGTGACTTGACCGGATAGTAGTTCGTATAACATCCAAGGTGAAGGCGGAAACGAAAGAAGATAGGTCAGCATTCTTATAGCGCTTATAGACAAACGGACGTGAATACGATGCAAAACGTACAATGTCCGTCGACACACCCGAAGATGGCCGCCATGTTGAAATAGGATGGAACACCCCGGGACATTGCTGGAGCTGGCCCTGGGGGGTGGCGGTCCCTAGGGCCATCAAGGGCTCCTGGAGGGGGGCTGCGCGGCCCCCCTCCCATCATTTGCACAGCCCCGGGAAGGTGGTGGTCCCCGGGGCTTGGGCGGCCCGCTGGGCCCCCCACATATAATTGAAGAAAGCCCCTGGGAGGTGGTGGTCCCCGGGGTTTGGGGGGTCCGTGAGGCCCCCCACCCTCACATTTTTGTCTGTGTGCCCCGGGGAGGTGGCGGTCCCCAGGGCAACAGGGGGTCCATGTGCCAATGCGCATAATTAAGTAAAGCCCCGGGGGTGGCAGTCCCCGGGGGCTGCGGGGGGCCGGGTGCCCTCCCGCATACAATTTCAATAGCCCTGGGGAGGTGGCGGTCCCTCGGGCTAAGGGGGCCCCCGCGGGCCCCGCGATATAAATTTGGCATTCCCCCGTGACCTGGCCCACCCGGGGGCTCATTTAAATGAAGCTCAGGAGTCCGCGCTTCATTTTTTAAAAATTTTCTCTGCCGGATTCACGACCTTAGCGCGAATTCGGCCGATTTTTTAAAACAAAATATGCTTTTTTTGGCCCTGGGGATCCTTGTGGGACCCCCGGAGCAGGCCTAGGGGGTCATGGTGTTTGTACCCTGCCCCCTTTTCTTGTTTTTAAACCTCTTTTTCACTGTTTCTTGTGACTCGGTTCTACCGAGTCACAAGATGGCTGCCAACGCTTTCTGGTTTGGAGTGTTGGCAGCCAATAAGAGTGAAGCTCGTACCCGGGAGGGTTCACGAACCCTCCTCGGTGCTCAGATATCGATATTTTTATTTTTAAAATTTCTCAGGAACTACTGAACGGATTTACACCATTTAACATAAAGGGCATAGTCTAATCCATATATATATTCACTGAAAAAACCATAGGTTTCAGGGGCGTTATAGTTAGTTGGACATTTCACTCGTACAAAACCATAGAAATTCCCCGTTATAGTTAGTTCAGCTAACTATAACTCGCGTGCATCCGCAATGCACTGCTGATGACGTCACATATTAAATCACTCATGACATGGTCAGTGACATCACTCATGACATCACTGATGACATCTCAAATGACATCACTGATGAGATCACTGATGACATCATCCTTGTGATAGAGTGGCAGACCTCCTCTCACCCTAATATAACCTTTGATACACACACTCAAAAATACAAACTAACATTTTCAAAACAATGGACATACCAATACCAGTTACAACACACCTATTCAGTAATTCCAAGATCTACACACACATCCACTCATTCACCAACAGTCCCTATACAGTCACTCATACATGTAATCACTCATCATATGTACTCATACACCTATACATCCTGTTACACACTGCCACTCATCCATAGAGTTACTCACACACATAGTCACACATGCAAACAAAGTATCAAACATCCATTTACTTGCATATACAGTTATACACACACTACCACACTTACTTCTACAGAAACTTACACATACTTACTCTCTTAAACAATCACTTATAGAAACACCTACTTATTTGTACAGGAACTCTTCCAATCTCTCACTCTCACATATACTCACTTATATACACCAATACTCACATATACTAGTTTAAAACATATGTAGTTACTCATAAAGACACTATTGAGACAGTCATTCACTCACTAACACACCCATACACATACTCATCCACCTATACAGTCCTGCACACATGCTGTCTTCAACACATACAAACAGTGAGTCACTCCTTCATGCATCTATGCAATAAATAATACCCCCCACCGAACCATACAGACACTCAGACACTCATACTGATACTCAAAAAACCAACTAATAACCCATATAGACACTCATGTAGCTACTCACCAACCCATGCAGCCACTTATACACAAAGTGAGAGACTGATACAGATATTTTCATATTTAAACATTACTCACTAACCCATGTATTCACTAAGATACACTTAGTCAGTTATACAATACATTTTACAAAAAAAAATCATCCATTTAGAAACGTATATACCCATTTATTCTTCCATCGACCTTGAGATATACATATATAAAACATATTTAATTTTCAGAAAAACACACATTCACTGGATGATGTCATCAGTGATGTCATTTGAGATGTCATTTGAGATGTCATCAGTGATGTCATGAGTGATGTCACTGACCATGTCATCAGTGATGTAATATGTGACGTCATCAGCAGTGCATTGCGGAGCACGCGAGTTATAGTTAGCTGAACTAACTATAACGGGGGAATTTCTATGGTTTTGTACGAGTGAAATGTCCAACTAACTATAACGCCCCTGAAACCTATGGTTTTTTCAGTGAATTTCTAAGGTTTTTTAAATGCTAATTTCTAACTATAACGTGCCTGAAACCTATGGTTTTTTCAGTGAATATATATATATTTATTATACTATGTATACATGTGAAAATGTCTCGGTCCCCTGTTTGCCTCGGTGGCACGGAAAAAATGGATGGAACTGACGTCAGCACGCCGACGAGGTCCTCTTATGGCTCCGATGACGTCATACGGTGTCACGAGCGGAGCCGTGCTTGTTGACGTGGGAGAGCTAGGAAAGAATTTCCGTGGAATGCTGGTGCAGGGGATATTCACCTAAGTGTTCAGGCTAGTCCTTTGGGAGCAACTGTTTATGTTGCCACTCCAGAAACCGAAACCAGTGATCCGAGGGCAAAGGCCCTGAAGATGGCACACGAGGTGGGGTGCCCAGTCGTGTGCACCGGCGGGGCAGCGAAGTGACAAGCACCACAACCCACAAAAAAGGTAACGAGGGCACTGAATAACACAGGATCTTCTCTTTGTACCTGTCAGGAACAACGAAGTTAAAATGCCCTAGTACCAAAATGTAGAATTAGTGCTACAACGGTCTTCAAGAGGACCTGCAATGCCGCTTCTGCCTCCCGTACCCTGGAGGCGGCACATGGGTCACGCGGTACGGTCATACTGCGGTGGGACGCACACTCGTTGACCTCTCATGGCACTGCTCCACACTTCAGGGAGGACGCTTTCCATTAGCTATGTTTTCTGATGACATGTTGTGCCGGCCCCGTCCAACAACAGAACCCCTTTAGATCCAAACAGACTCTTCCACTCTCTCACTGGAAGTGAAACCAGGCCACGCGGACACTTTCACAATACAACAGCCGGGAATGCACTTTTCGGTAAAAAAAACACATTCCTTCCTCCTAATTCATCAAATAAACGTCTCACTGAAGAACAGGGGCCAGCTTCGATCGGTAAACAGCCGTTACAACGACTTTTTTACTTTGCGATACCATTACAACGCATGCATTACCATGCATGCGTTGTACATCACAAATTCATTACTACGCATTTTTTTAGAACGCATGGTCATTTACCACGCATGCCTTTACAACGAATTTTGTTGTAAAGGTATGTATGGTAAATGACCATGCGTTCTAAAAAACATGTAGACGATCCATGTTGTTGTAAGGAAACAGAGGCTGTTCCGTTTCCTCACAACGACGTGCACCACCCCTCAGAGATGACGTGAAGCAGGAACCACGAGGAGAGAGGAACCATGAGGAGTGAGAGGTAAGGGGATTGGGTATGGGGTGGGGGTTTCTTTTCTAGGGTTTAGGGTAGTGCAGTGGTGTTTGGGTGGTGTAGGGGGTCGTGCTGGGGGTAGTGTTTTAGGGTTTAGGGTAGTGCAGTGGTGTTTGGGTAGTGTAGGGGGTCGTGCTGGGGGTAGTGTTTTAGGGTTTAGGGTAGTGCAGTAGTGTATGGGTAGTGTAGGGGGTCGTGCTGGGGTAGTGTTTTAGGGTTTAGGGTAGTGCAGTGGTGTTTGAGTAGTGTAGGGGGTCATGCTGGTGGTAGTGCTTTAGGGTTTAGGGTAGTGCAGTGGTGTTTGTGTAGTGTAGGGGGTCATACTGGGGGTAGTGTTTTATGGTTTAGGGTAGTGCAGTGGTGTTTGGGTAGTGTAGGGGGTCGTGCTGGGGGTAGATTTAGGGTTTAGGGTAGTGCAGTGGTGTTTGGGTAGTGTAGGGAGTCGTGCTGTGGGTAGTGTTTTAGGGTTTAGGGTAGTGCAGTGGTATTTGTGTAGTGTAGGGGTTGTGCTGGGGGTAGTGTTTTAGGGTTTATGTTAGTGCAGTGGTGTTTGGGTAGTGTAGGGGGTAGTGCTGGGGGTAGTGTTTTAGGGTTTCTGTTAGTGCAGTGGTGTTTGTGTAGTGAAGGGGGTCATGCTGTGGGTAGTGTTTTAGGGTTTAGGGTAGTGCAGTCGTGTTTGGGTAGTGTAGGGGGTCGTGCTGGGGATAGTGTTTTAGGGTTTAGGGTAGTGCAGTAGTGTATGGGTAGTGTAGGGGTCATGCTGGGGTAGTGTTTTAGGGTTTAGGGTAGTGCAGTGGTGTTTGAGTAGTGTAGGGGGTCATGCTGGTGGTAGTGTTTTAGGGTTTCGGGTAGTGCAGTGGTGTTTGTGTAGTGTAGGGGGTCATACTGGGGGTAGTGTTTTATGGTTTAGGGTAGTGCAGTGGTGTTTGGGTAGTGTAGGGGGTCGTGCTGGGGATAGATTTAGGGTTTAGGGTAGTGCAGTGGTGTTTGGGTAGTGTAGGGAGTCATGCTGTGGGTAGTGTTTTAGGGTTTAGGGCAGTGCAGTGGTGTTTGTGTAGTGAAGGGGGTCATGCTGTGGGTAGTGTTTTACGGTTTAGGGTAGTGCAGTCGTGTTTGGGTAGTGTAGAGGGTCATGCTTGGGTTAGTGTTTTAGGGTTTAGGATAGTGCAGTGGTGTTTGGGTAGTGTAGGGGGTCGTGCTGGGGGTAGTGTTTTAGGGTTTAGGGTAGTGCAGTGGTGTTTGTGTAGTGTGGGAGGTCATGCTGGGGTTAGTGTTTTAGGGTTTAGGGTAGTGCAGTGGTGTTTGGGTAGTGTAGGGGGTCATGCTGGGGGTAGTGTTTTAGGGTTTAGGGTAGTGCAGTGGTGTTTGTGTAGTGTGGGAGGTCATGCTGGAGGTATATTTAGGGTTTAGTGTAGTGCAGTGGTGTTTGGGTAGTGTAGGGAGTCGTGCTGGGGGTAGTGTTTTAGGGTAGTGCAGTGGTGTTTGGGTAGTGTAGGGAGTCGTGCTGCTGGTAGTGTTTTAGGGTTTAGGGTAGTGCAGTTATGTTTGGGTAGTGTAGGGTGTCGTGCTGGGGTAGTGTTTTAGGCTTTAGGGTAGTGCAGTGGTGTTTGGGTAGTGGAGGGGTAGTGTTTTAGGGTTTAGGGTAGTGCGCCCAACCAGCCACAATATCCGTGGACAAAGGGGATCCTGACTCTTTGGAACGCTCCGTCAATTGAATAATTTGGGTCAAGGGCCCTACCACGTCCAAGACCTATCAATTCCTTTCTTGAGATCCCTCATATACTTGGAGAAAAAGGTACATAGTTTCTCATCAATTTCAGGCATGTGTGCCACCTTCCCCTTCAGTGAGGGCCTGGGGCATTCTCCCCTCATCCTATTCCTGACCTCCCTTTCAAGGGGTTGATGGATTTTCCCCACCACATACTCTACCACTTTGGCATCAGGTGTCCACTCTGCCGAACTAGGATGGTAAATTTGGGTAGGCTCGAACATGTCCGAGTAGACCCCGTCCCCAACCGGGGACTGAGAGGAGTGGGACTCTGGACGCCAGGGACGCCCCGAGTCCTTATCCTCATCGGAGGAGAAATCGTCCTCCGATACACCCTCTCCCTCTAAGGGAAACCCGCCGTCGGGGTCTACAATAGTGGTGACAGTGTCGCAATTTTCTCCGGGCTCCTCCTCCTCCCTTCAGGGTGCATGTTTTAGCGTTCGCGCACTCTTGAGGAAGGTCTCCGTAAGTTTATCAAATCCTTCCAAGTGCCCTGCGTTATGCTTAACGGCCCTTTTTTCCCCATCTGGGAGCTACTTGGACCCGCCACCACCAGATCTGGGTCACTGAACACCCCAGGGATGCTTTTCGCCAGCTTATCAACCTGATCCCTAAGAGGAGCCAGCGCCTAGAAATAGCCAGAGAGAGGGCTTGGTCCACTGCTGGAGGGAGAAGTTGGGGGCCATTCCTTCTACACTTCCTGGTAGGAGGAGTAAAAATGGTCTTCTGGAGAAGACATGATAGCAGAGGGTGTGAGCACAGAACAAATCCCCTTAAAATCCTTAAGACAGCCCCCTCGCCGGTGCTCAAACAGCTGGGCTTTCCCTGAAGCTGTTATAAGAATAGACTGAGGCGCAATACCAATTACCACCACCAGGTGGCGCTGGTCACTAACGTGGCCGTGTGAGGAAATCACCGCGTAGCGGTGTCAAAATTAGGCAAGGGTTGGTCGGGAATCAAGCGGACACTAAAGGAGTGACCGGATTCCCAAACGTGCGTAAAGACCAGCGGGAGCGCTTGACGGAGCTGCCTCACTCGGACCAGTCGCGCCTGACAGGATCTCACCGTGCGCAGAGCCCACAGCGTGAGAAACTTCGAGGGGGAGAACGCACTCGGGCAAGAGCCTGCTGCGCAGGGAATATGAAACAATACCAAGGCAATAATGCTAATAACGTGTACAAGAAACCGCTATACAAACAGCAACAACGTCAGATTAAGCCAAGAATGTAAGGAATGCACTTAACTGACGAGCAGTGAAGAAAGAGGAAGCGGAAGGGACGACATGATATTATATACGATGGACCTTGATATGATTGGACTATAGTTGCCTAGGAGACTACCCCCTAATGGTTCATGGGTTGTGTAGTCTTTTGTTTAATGATTGTTGTGTTACGTTTTCTTTGAACTGCTATGCAAATAAAGTGAGGAAAGATATGCATAATCCTCGCCTCCGTCCTGCCATAGAATTCATTAAACTTTATTTGATCTGATTTAGAAACATAGATCATAAAAGTGTACATAAAAACAGTAAATCCTCTTTCCTAATACAATACAGTGAGAATTAATTAAAACCAGTAGGTAAAACGGGTGTTACAAAGCCCGGTTCAGAGCAACTTCAGGTTAACAGAATCGTAAAGTTCAATGTTTCGCAAGATCAATCTCATGTACTTCAGTGCAAAATACGCAATAAGAGGTCCAAGTAAGATGTGACGCTCCAATACCTGACCAGTTTGCACTATATAAAACTGCAGAAAAACTAAAAATAAAAAGTGTTTTGCACACTTCTGTCATTGGGCAATATGTAGGCTACATCTGGGTGATATTTGTGCTACATTTGGGCTCTTTTTTCTCTGGTGGCCATCTTGGGAGACTTATTTGTTATGAAGTTTCCTAATTTCGTCATTTACTGCAGTCTCCTCAGTAGGAAATGCTTTCAGTTTTTTACTTTGATTCCATCAAGAAGGCATTCAGATGTGTCACACATTTGCCATAAATTCAGAATGTTAGCACTCTAGTTGTTCATTAGATCACTGTAGTAAAGCTACTGCTCACCAGGGAGTTAACTGGAAGTCTACTGCTGGTATTGAAAGTGATTGTTTCAGTCTGCATGTCAGAGTTTTCTAATGAAATAGAAGAGGATTTGAGATCTCACTTAAAACATGCCCTAAATTTTCTTTCTGCAGCACTAACCATAATTTCTATGGCAAAATGAACCCCCTCATTTTGTTCCTTTTTAAATTAAATGTTTTAAGTGTTACCAGTTTATTCCAATCAAGATGGCTTCAGGTGTGTCATACTTTTGTCATAAGTACGACTGTTAGCGCTCTAGTTGTTCTTTAGAACACTCTGGGAAGCTGCAGTAGAACACAAAGGCTTCAACTGCCAGGCTGCTCCTGTTGAAATATAACAGGAAGATATTTGAGATCTCACTTAAAACATGTCCTAATTTTTCTTTCTACAGCACTAACCATAATTTCTATGACAAAATGAACCGCCTCATTTTGTTCCTTTTTAAATTAAATGTTTTAAGAGTTACCAGTTTATTCCAATCAAGATGGCTTAAGGTGTGCCATCATTTTTTCATAAGTAAGACTGTTAGCGCTCTAGTTGTTCTTTAGAATACTCTGGGAAGCTGCAGTAGAACACAAGGCATCAACTGACAGACTGCTCCTGTTGAAATATAACAGGAAGATATGTGAGATCTCACTTAAAACATGTCCACATTTTTCTTTCTACAGCACTAATCATAATTTCTATGGCAAAATGAACCCCCTCATTTTGTTCCTTTTTAAATTAAATGTTTTAAGTGTTACCAGTTTATTCCAATCAAGATGGCTTCAGGTGTGCCATACTTTTGTCATAAGTAAGACTGTTAGCTATCTAGTTGTTCTTTAGAACACTCTGGGAAGCTGCAGTAGAACACAAAGGCATCAACTGACAGGCTGCTCCTGTTGAAATATAACAGGACGATATTTGAGATCTCACTTAAAACATGTCCTAATTTTTCTTTCTACAGCACTAACCATAATTTCTATGACAAAATGAACCCCCTCATTTTGTTCCTTTTTAAATTAAATGTTTTAAGAGTTACCAGTTTATTCCAATCAAGATGGCTTCAGGTGTGCCATAATTTTGTCATAAGTAAGACTGTTAGCGCTCTAATTGTTCTTTAGAACACTCTGGGAAGCTGCAGTAGAACACAAAGGCATCAACTGACAGGCTGCTCCTGTTGAAATATAACAGAAGATATTTGAGATCACACTTGAAACATGTCCTAATTTTTCTTTCTACAGCACTAACCATAATTTCTATGACAAAATGAACCCCATCATTTTGTTCCTTTTTAAATTAAATGTTTTAAGTGTTACCAGTTTATTCCAATCAAGATGGCTTCAGGTGTGCCATACTTTTGTCATAAGTAAGGCTGTTAGCACTCTAGTTGTTCTTTAGAAAACTCTGGGAAGCTGCAGTAGAACACAAAGGAATCAACTGACAGTCTCTGCCCTTGTTGGATGTACATGTTTTACTGAGAATGTCAGACTTCATTCTCACATGACTGAGAAAGATAATGTGAATTTACAGAAAATATGCTCTCATTTTAGCTTCTGGAGCACCTTCCAAAACTGTATGGGACAAGCATGTGAAAATAGTTTTCTCTCAGATATGATTCATGATATCCCAGCAGAAGGTTTTTCACAGGGTAAAACCACCTTAGAACACACCACAATTCCTGAAATTAGTATG
Source organism: Calotriton arnoldi (assembly GCA_963921515.1). Taxonomy (NCBI): domain Eukaryota; kingdom Metazoa; phylum Chordata; class Amphibia; order Caudata; family Salamandridae; genus Calotriton; species Calotriton arnoldi. The sequence goes on from CAWUFW010014857.1 coordinate 388,371, forward strand.
GTACCATCAACAAATGATTTCTAATGTAACTAAAGTCTGTTATCACCCTTTATAGTTCTCCTTTTGGTAACCCTCAAAATCTTCGATTCACTACAATGCATTTCAATGGGGTACTATCATTTATATTGGTCCCAAGATGGCTGCTAGCAATTCCAGGATGAAGTGCTGACAGCCAATCAGATCTCACGATGACATGTGTGGTTAGGCTCGCCCAGATATATATGTGTTTTCTTTTTCAAATTTCTCAGGAACTACTGAACAGATTTACACCATTTAAGCAAAAGGCATGACTCTGAACCAAGGGCTACCTTTTGCCAAATTTGGTGTAATTCCGTTCAGCAGTTCGAGCTGTAGCTGCGATGAAAGGTTCCTATGGAAAATTGCATTGGGAAAACACGTTTTGGGACCCCCTTTTCTCGGCCCCCACTTGACAAATCACCCGAGACTTTCAGGATAGGAGCGGACCGGAGCGGGCCACGAGTTTTGAAAATTTCGCAAAGATTCGTCAACCGGCACTAAAGTTATTTCAAATAGAATGTTGCGGATTTCCTATGGAAAATAGGTCCTAACTATAACTATCTACTGGCGACCGCCAGTAGATAATATATATATATATATATATTATCTACTGGCGGTCGCCAGTAGATAGTTATAGTTAAAACCTATTATCCATAGGAAATCCGCGACATTCTATTTGAAATAACGTTGGCGCCGGTTGACGAATCTTCGCGAAAGTTTCCAACTTGTTGGGGCGCTCCGGTCCGCTCCTATCCTGAAAGTCTCGGGGTGATACGTCAAGCGGGGGCCGAGAAAGGGGGTCCCAAAACGCGTTTCCCCATTCATTTTTCCATAGGAACCTTTAGTCGCAGCTACAGCCCGAACTGCTGAACGGAATTACACCAAATTTGGCAAAGAGGTAGCCCTTGGTTCAGTGTCGTGCCCTTTGCTTAAATGGTGTAAATCAGTTCAGTAGTTCCTGAGAAAATCAAAAGTAAAGTCACATATATATCTGGGCGGAGCCTAACCACACATGTCATCGTGAGATCTGATTGGCTGTCAGCACTTCATCCTGGAATTGCTGGCAGCCATCTTGGGACCAATATAAATGATAGTACCTCATTGAAATGCATTGTAGTGAATAGAAGATTTTGAGGGTCACCAAAAGGAGAACTATAAAGGGTGATAACAGGCTTTAGTTACATTAGAATTTATTTGTTGATGGTACCATACTAATTTTAGGAATTGTGGTGTATTCTAAGGTGATTTTACCATGTGAAAAACCTTCTGCTGGGATATCATGAATCATGTTTGAGAGAACACTATTTTCTCATGCTTGTCCCATGGAGGTTTGGAAGGTGCTCCAGAAGCTAAAATGAGAGCATATTTTCTGTAAATTCACATTATCTTTCTCACTCATGTGAGAATGAAGTCTGACATTCTCAGTAAAACATGTACATCCAACAAGGGCAGAGACTGTCAGTTGATTCCTTTGTGTTCTACTGCAGCTTCCCAGAGTGTTCTAAAGAACAACTAGAGTGCTAACAGCCTTACTTATGACAAAAGTATGGCACACCTGAAGCCATCTTGATTGGAATAAACTGGTAACACTTAAAACATTTAATTTAAAAGGAACAAAATGATGGGGTTCATTTTGTCATAGAAATTATGGTTAGTGCTGTAGAAAGAAAAATTAGGACATGTTTCAAGTGTGATCTCAAATATCTTCCTGTTATATTTCAACAGGAGCAGCCTGCCAGTTGATGCCTTTGTGTTCTACTGCAGCTTCCCAGAGTGTTCTAAAGAACAACTAGAGCGCTAACAGCCTTACTTATGACAAAAGTATGGCACACCTGAAGCCATCTTGATTGGAATAAACCAGTAACACTTAAAACATTTAATTTAAAAGGAACAAAATGAGGGGTTCTTTTGAAATAGAAATTATGGTTAGTGCTGCAGAAAGAAAAATTAGGGCATGTTTTAAGTGAGATCTCAAATCCTCTTCTATTTCATTAGAAAATTCTGACATGCAGACTGAAACAATCACTTTCAATACCAGCAGCAGACTACCAGTTAACTCCCTGGTGAGCAGTAGCTTTACTCCAGTGATCTAATGAGCAACTAGAGTGCTAACATTCTGAATTTATGGCAGATGTGAGACATCTGAATGCCTTCTTGATGGAATCAAAGTAAAAAACTGAAAGCATTTCCTACTGAGGAGACTGCAGTAAATGAAGAAATTAGGAAACTTCATAACAAAGAAGTCTTCCAAGATGGCCACCAGTGAAAAAGAGCCCAAATGTAGCACAAATATTACCCAGATGTAGCCCACATATAGCCCTATGACAAAAGTGTGCAAAACACTTTTTATTTTTAGTTTTTGCAGTTTTATGTAGTGCAGACTGGTCAGGTATTGGAGCATTGCATCTTAAAACATGACCCCCTACACTACAAAAACACCACTGCACTACCTTAAACCTAAAACACTACCCCCAGCATGACCCCCTACACTACACAAGCACCACTGCACTATCCTAAACCCTAAAACACTACCCCCAGCACGACCCCTACACTACCCAAACACCACTGCACTAACCTAAATCCTAAAACACTACCACCAGCACGACCCCCTACACTACCCAAACACCACTGCACTACCCTAAAACATGACCCCCTACACTACACAAACACCACTGCACTACCCTAAACCCTAAAACACTATCCCCAGCACGACCTCCTACACTACACAAGCACCACTGCACTACCCTAAACCTAAAACACTACCCCCAGCACGACCCCTACACTACACAAACACCACTGCACTACCCTAAACCTAAAACACTACCCCAGCATGACCCCTACACTACCCAAACACCAGTGCACTAACCTAAATCCTAAAACACTACACCCAGCACGACCCCTACACTACCCAAACACCACTGCACTACCCTAAAACATGACCCCCTACACTACACAAACACCACTGCACTACCCTAAACCCTAAAACACTACCCCCAGCACGACCCCTACACTACACAAGCACCACTGCACTACCCTAAACCCTAAAACACTACCCCCAGCACGACCCCCTACACTGCCCGAACACCACTGCACTGCCCTAAACCCTGAAACACCAGCCCCTGCATGACCCCCTACACTGCCCGAACACCACTGCACTGCCCTAAACCCTGAAACACCACCCCTAGCACGACCCCGTACACTGCCCGAACACCACTGCACTGCCCTAAACCCTGAAACACCACCCCTTCACGACCCCCTACACTGCCCGAACACCACTGCACTGCCCTAAACCCTGAAACACCATCCCCAGCATGACCCCCTACACTGCCCGAACACCACTGCACTGCCCTAAACCCTGAAACACTACCCCCAGCAAGACTCCCTACACTGCCCGAACACCACTGCACTGCCCTAAACCCTGAAACATCACCCCCAGCAAGACCCCCTACACTGCCCGAACACCACTGACCTAAACCCTGAAACACCACCCCCAGCACGACCCCCTACACTGCCCGAACACCACTGCACTGCCCTAAACCCTGAAACACTATCCCCAGCATGACCCCTACACTGCCCGAACACCACTGCTCTGCCCAAAACCCTGAAACACCAGCCCCAACACGACTCCCTACACTAGCAATACGTAACTGAATTGAAGTACAA